>CAUJRU010000245.1:0-600000 GCA_963277665.1 Viscum album | reverse complement strand
CTAGGTGGACACTAGTTAATTATTCTTATTATATCTTGACATGGTATAAAACTATGGATATGGGTGGTAGTAACATTGGGACGCTTGAGCATGACTGGATGTTGGGTATATTGGACACATGTAATTTATTTATCTTTATAGGGAATCTCATGAGTGTGGAATCTAAGGCATGGAAACTGAGGCATCCTATATCAGTAACATGGTAATCAAATCTAGGGGTGTAATTCTTCTATGTAAATTTATGTTAGGGATCCCATGTTTAGTTTATGGGTTACTGATTCTAGATCAATTCACATGTTTAACACATTATAGAGATTTTTTTGTGGTTATGTGTGTCCATAGAAGAAGATTTCACACATGGATTTGATGGAGTGTGTCCCCACATGGGGGATGATTTCAAAATGGGATTTGATAGTGTATATTTCCCAAGGAGGATGATTTCAAATTGTATGATGAAGTGTGTCCTCCCAAGGGGGTCGATTTCACACTAGATGATGAAGTGTTTTCCCCCAAGGGGGATGATTTCATATTGGATGATTGAGTGTGTCCCTTAAGGGGGATGATTTCACACTAGATTAAGGAGTGTGTCCCCCCAAGGGGGGTGATTTCAAATTTGGATGAAAGAGTGTATCCCACAAGGGGGTTTATTTCACACTAGGATTATGCAGTGTGTCCCCCCATCAGGGATGATTTCAAACATGAATGATTTTAGGGTTGAACCATAGGGAGGTGTACTGGATACCCTATTTAAATGATTTGGATCAAAATACACTTTGTTCGATTCCACGGTTTATGTTAATGTGACAGGACATGTCAATGTTGTTTAACATACTGTGGTAAGGTCACTCAGGTCATGGAAAGATCATGAACCAGGGATAGTGTGGGTATTGATGAATGATTCTTCCTAGAATTCTAGTCACATCTAACAGTGGTGAAATATGGTGTGTTACTTACACATATATTTTGTCCAGTATGAGAGCCACATTAAATGTTTGGGGTAATGTTTCATCACATGTGTTAAATGAATGGGGAATCCTATGTTTGTTACATAGGGTAAGGCTAAAAATTAACATATTATGTTGGGGATGTTGTCATGTAGTTTAACATCGTACGACTAGGACATGGAGCTAGGAAGTTTTATGTCATGTAGCCTAGATGTGGATAGGGATTACACACCAAGGGGAACATGTCAAGGAGAGATGAATATTCATCATAAAGATGCTATATCAAGATAGGTAATCCATTACCCTTGATGAGACAACCTCTAGGGATAAAATATACACTGATCACACACATATGGGCATGTAATAACATAGAAACATCCATAAATGAGTGACAACTATGAGGATTAATGTTAGTGTACCTATGCATAGGAGAAATAAATATTATAGTACCTATGAATTGGAGAGATAAGTAGAATGAAGGTCAATACCATACTTGAATCAAAGTGAGTAGATATAAGAGCAAGTGGTTTCAGTCTCATGGGGACTTGGGGTGATATTAAACCAATCCCCAATTGGTACGAGGGCCCTAGGAACTCAACTTCTATGGAATGGTGTCAACTGAAAAGATGTACCATAAGTTGTCTTAGAAGATGTGTTTTGTGAATTTTGGGGCTCCAAAAATGTTTGGAGAATTTTTATAGCCCTAGGTCTTATGGAGGTCAACAATCTCATGAAGGGGTATGTTTCACAAAACTGGGTGAACCTACCTCAAGGTAAAGTCTTAGGTCCAATGGGTTTGGTTTCAAAAAGGATAATTATCTAAAGAAGCACCATGAGTTTAAAGTGGTTTATTCTTAATGAAATTCCACATAACATCATGAAAGTAATCTCCACCATGGTTTGAGGTTCTCAAAAAACCATGGGAGACATTTTTGTGAAATATGGACACATTTGAAGGTCCACATCTTCTTTCTCCTATGATGCATTTGAGTATCCCTAGTTCAAAGATTTTATCAAAAGATGATAGGATGAGTCCACTTTAAATTCAGATATATGGGGGTATTTATATGCTCATTAGAGGAAAGGGATCAGTTTGAAAAAACATCTTTGCTTTTATTAAACATTATGAGCTTCACGAATTGATGGGGTTCCACAAAGTAGAGCTATATTGTGTCGAGGCTACCACCAAATATTCCCATTGTCTGGGACTACTGTGAAATGGCACTAGTGAACTAGACTTATGTTTCCAAGAGGTTTCTATCTAATATACATGGGGCTGATTACATTCACAAGCTAACAACATTTACAAAGGTGTTTAACTTCATGTATTGAGTCCCTTGCGTATATTTTTGGTATATTTTTTTGGACTGAATTCACTTTGAATCATCAATGAATTCTACAACAGCTCCAATGACATGCATATTTCCACGTCAACACAATCATATACCGATCGATCATTTAGTAACTATGATTTCACAAACCCCTACCATACCATCTTCAACACAATGCTTGAATAATTTCATAAGTAGTCACTAATTGACTTAGATCATTCTATGTGTTCACATACACCTTTATACATTACATAGTTACCCTTTATTGAATAAATCCATGCTTGAATTTAAGGTGATTCTAGACTCATGACTATTATATAACTTCTCTTCTCTAATGGTACACATGCTTGGAATTCCTGAAACAATGGAACAATAGACATATCCAAGGGCATTACCCATCAGAACATCAAGAAGGATTATAGAACCTATTATAAGGTTATATGGAATTATCACCCCAATGTCTAATCATATTCCATGATATGGATTTATCCACCATGTATTTAGATCCACCATCTATGAGTCATATAATTCATTTCCCCCCTCTAAAGTGCTATCTATGTCCATCAAGGACACCTGTCAACCCGAACACTAATACAAAGGTTCCATTGGATATGTACAGATCCACATGTAAGGTATAAAATTACATGGATTAATTTATCAAAATAATTATTCCATGGTGTATGAAACAAAAAAATTAATAAATAGAATAACATACAATAATAATGGCATATAAAATATTCAATAGGGTATAAAATCACAACATATAAGGGGTGATATAGTAAAGAACACATTGCCCATACAATAAAAATGTCTCAAAAGCTACCCACAACAAAAATCATACCATATAATGAAAGGGTCTCCAAACTAGGCACATACACATAACCATGTATTTCAAATAACTCCACACAAGGGCCCAAGATGGCTTGATCACCCTATGTTTAGCATGGTGATACTAATTTCCACGATCCACCATGGGACAATAGTCAAATCACAACTTCACACCCAAATTCACTAGAATTAGGCATAATCCTTCATAATAAACTACATATAATTGGGATTCAAAAATATACTTATAAGATATGGAATCCACCTAAAATTAAGAAAATAGACTCGTAACAAAAAAATATGATATTGGTTAAACCAAGGAGAGGTCACCAATTTTTGTGATCCAAAATTAATTTATCAACCAAAAAATAAATCCCACATTAGAGGCGGGTTTGAATTTATAGATGTAGATGATATGGATTGAATCTAAGATTAATTACATAGAAAGAATAAAATTAGACTTAAAACAGTAGGATCTAACGTTTGAAGGATTCTAATAAATCAATCTATAGATTAAAATCCCAAGATGAGTGATGGAGAAATACTTTTACACAAAGGTAAAATTTTCTGGGAGGTTCTAGTCAAAATATAATAACATTGGGGTAAGGGTTAGGGAAAAAAATAAACTAGGGAAAAATGGCCCAAATTCCATTGATGAAAATTTCAATTGGGTGACACCAACTGACCAGTGGCCCTTCCAAATGGATAGTGATTGGCCCTCAACTGGCCAGTGGGATATGCTGAATCATATGCCCCACTTCCACCCCACTAAATAGACGATTCACCCCATATGTGACCACTTTTATTATTTTATACATAATGTATCCCACCAAAGACTCCATATTCTTTGAATAAACTTCAATACCCTTTTACCCCAAAGACAAAAAGTGATGGGAGAAAAAATAGAAGAAAAAACATAACATATAAAAACATACATTGAAAGTTAAGGACATTAAAAATAACCCCTATAATAACTTCTCATTCCAAAAAAGTTTCTCTAGTGGAATTGATCAAACTGCTCAATTAATTACACATGAACATCAAACTAATCCTCCCATGTATCATCTTTAATCTTACCATGATGCCATAACACTCTAACAAGTGGAACTGTATTCCCTCGCAACACATTATTTCATTTTTCCATGATCCTCCTCAAGAACTTGAAAAATGATGCATCAGGATATAGCTTAATGTCCATGTAGTTAATAATAAGAATATTATAGAGAATTTGACTTTATATTTGAAACACATGGACCACATAATGAATAGCTAGATACTATAGAGGAATTATCGCAAGGTAGGACTCTATTAAGGTATACTCAGTAATATTGAACGATCATTTTTTTTTCAAATATAGATTTATTTACTTTTGTAGCCATGATTTCCCTAATAAATGAGTCACCTTAAATTAAACATAGTCACCCATAGTGAAATCTAAAGGTGTCTTCCATCATTTTTCATATGATCATTTTCTTATCTGAGCAATGATTTAGTACATTCAGATCAACTGCACTCTCTTAGAGTTATACTGTACCATAGTCAACCCCACAAATGCCACCTCATGAACCATATTCCAACATTGTATTGCGTGATATGACAGATCATAAATAAAATCAAAATTCTCCATATGAACAAAATCATAGAAGCATTTGTTTCATGTGAATTCATCCAAAGATTGGTCTCTATCAGATGCTCCACCAAAGTACACAACGCATTCCCAAAACATATCTTATAATATCCATTTCATCCTTTCTAACTATCCATTAGTCTATGGATGATACACTATACTCTGTTTTAGCTGTGTATCTAAAACCTGATATAAGAACTTCTAAAACATGACATCAAATGTAATTATATGTCTTATATGATTCTTAAAAGAGATCCATGGATGAAAACAATATCTTTTACACAAGTCTTTCTTAGAGTGTCCACATAAATAATATCTCGAATCAATTATGAATGCTAAAATTTAATCATCTGATAAAATACTACACCAAAAAAATCCAGACTTCACTTGCTCCTTGGAGAACCCATCACAATGTCCTTCATCACATTATCCCACTTCCACATAGGCACTAGAAGTGGCTAAAGAAAACCACTAAGACAAAGTTTCTTGGTATTTACCGTATTGGAAGGTAAGTCATCATGAAACAAAACCATTTATGTCCCTCTTCAAACATGGCCCCCAAAATTGACATTAGATGTCTTGGTAAATCATCATTTACCTTGGATTCACTTCCCATTTTGGATCATGGGAGTCTCTTACAATATCCTCCATTAAAAAAACAAGCACTACTAACCTCTCATGAATTTATATCACATAGTTACCATTTAAAGAAAACCATGGGACTAAATCATTAACAAAAAGTGATCATGTGTCAATATACACTCACGATTCATCTACTAGACATCCTTTACTTAATCCACTAATGAATACATGGTAATATAAAATTCACATATAAATTCTAAATGATCCTCATATGAATCACCTACCGATACAACCTTCAAACTCATCAAACATAATTCCACCTATGATGGTTTCTCTCTATGATCATGTGTCTCTATAATTATCTTATTGAGAGAATATGAAACAAATTTACATTTCAGTATAGAATATTCTATCTAAAAATTGAATGTCTGCATATACTACACCAAAATCCTCCTTCTCAGATTTAGATCATACAAAGATTAGATGTATTAGAAGATCATGTGGTACGTGTGTATGATAAAAAACTCTCTAAAGAGATAATTTCTCCATAAATTTTGAGTGTAGAACAAAAATTCCAACTCCAAGTAATACATTAGATCATTCCACTAATGGATTTTAAGCTATCATAGACCATACGTATTTAGCTAATATCACATCATCAAGGAAGCACCCAAATCAACCCTTGATTCATCATAGTGAACTGTGTATCCAATACCATACCCTAGAAGAATGATGTCTTGATATATTTTCAATATCTAATTCTACTTTAGTAAATCCCAATACCACCTATTAGAAAACTGAAACTTCCCCCCCTTTTTGGTCAACAATATCATCTGAACTACAAAACCAGAGAAGTCTTGGATGAAATTTATATAGTTCCCGACAAGTTAAAGGGAACTACTAATATCAAAAACATTCCTAGGGTGTTCTTAAGACATAAAAAACTCTACATTTTATATCTACACTTATATCCCCACCTTTGGAATTACATGCCTAAGAAACTACACCTCCTCTATCAAGAAGTGAATCTTTTAAAAAAATTCGCAAATTTGGTGTACTTGATTTATACTCAATACCGTCTCAAATTAGACAACATTATCTCATTTCCATGAATATAACATGACATTTTCCATGAATAAAACTATGAAAGATTAATTATATGGATGTAAAACAATTTTTATTTGAAGATATATAATTTTTTAACCCAAAATTTCTGAGAATATACTAAAATAACACATATATAATCCTAAGTTTTGTCTTGGGAATGAACTTCTTGTTTACCCTCAATAGATGGTAGCCCAAATGAAGACAAATCTAGGAAAACAAATCCTCATAACTGATCAAATAAATCACCATTTTGGTGTTAAATGAAACCTATCTTCTTATTATTACATGATTTAGTTCAATATAGTCCATATTGAAGAGTGGACTACCATCTACCTTCTAGGAAAATAAATATGGAGAACCCCAAGGATATGTGATCATTTTGTTTAACCATTTTCCTCCAAATACACTAACTAAACCTTCAACTCTCGTAATTAATCTAGTTTCATATGATATGGAGGAATCGATATCAGTTGTGCCCCAAAAACATGCTCAATCTCAAATGAAATTTATCTTTTTGGTGGAAGAGACAAAAATTCATTTGGGAAAACATCCTAATAAAAATATGCCACTTGAGGGAAGATAGAGGGGAGTACTGGTAGTTCTTATGAGATGGCCAATGCCACCACTTACAGAAAATATCTCTAACCTGGAAAAATTCTATTCCTATCTTACCTGGTCAAACATCACACTCATCAGTCAATATGAACCTCTCTCATCTAGGTGCGGTGAAAGTTACATGTCTCTAGTAGTAGTCAATATGACCAGGACAACTGTTCAACATGTCAATTCTAAATATCACTACAAAAATATTCGTATATATGATCATGAAGTCTCATATATGCCCATATACACTAATAACTCTGAGACACTCAAGAAATAATCGAAGACACTATAATTTATTTCCCAAAGGATTTGTCAAGATACAGAAACTCAGAAAATAACTTTTGGGTTAATCTTGGACGACAACAACACGAGAAGATATAAAAGAATAGGAATCTACTATATTAAAAAATAAAAAAATATAAAGAGGTAATAAAAACTACACCTATAACTATATAATTTATATATCCAACAATGGTTTGGATGAACTCCATCACAAAAATCCTACCTACCTATAGAGAACAACCATTCTTGTATTATGCATCACTCTTCAAAGTCTCCAGGGTCTGTGGTGAATGGGTTTTCTATTGAGGACCCTTACATTCACCCTAACATGAAATCCTAAACCTTGTACTTGAAAACATAGAACAAATGTGTCGGAGGTAACCCATATTTCCATAATAAAAACATTCCCATGGGGAATTATTTATTATATACTAAAATATTTCCACTTTATATAGTAGTAGCACCTGGTAGAAACAGCTCTCATTAAGTAAGCATAATAATTCCAACTGTGAACTTCAAGATATTCGTAGTGTTTTACATCCTCATACAACCTCTTTCTACTATTGGAATGGGCACACACTATAGCACTAGGTAGTATAGTAAACAAAAAACATTAATATAGAAGAAAACCTAGAAGCCTTCTGATCTCTTTCCCCTTCTCAAAATCCAATTCCTTGAGAAGAATGTTTAGATAGGCCATCCAGTAAAATCCCATAACATGGAATCGATTCTTTGGATGAAGGGAAATCTAAAACATCATATCATTTTGTTCCTTATTACTAACCAAAAGTGAAGAACAATTTTACAATTATGTAAAACGAAAAGAGTAGGAAGAAATTAAAATTGTTTCATACTGAAGATCTATATACTCATATTATCTATATCTCTTCAACTTTTAAGGAATTAACTCCTCAAAGAAAATATCACTGAAGGCCAACAAATTAAGACTGTCGTGCTTTCATTGTTTTCTCAAAGGACCCCACTATCTCTTGTTAGTTCACCAAAGCATAATGGAATCAGGTTTTCCCCCCATCCATATGATTTTATAATAGGTTAAATATTCCAAATATAATATCAATGTAGTCCTCATTATTATGAGGAACACTAGATCCTTGGAAGGCTAGAAAATACAAGATGTATAAATCTAGGTCATAGTCAACAATCATCCACTTTGACCCTATACCCTGAGCATGCATAGTCTGGGAGACTGTAAACTATGGTCAGTTTATTAAACGAAACATTTATGCCAGTGATGAGGTATTCTAAATTGAATCCTCTTGTATAACATGTAGTGGAGCGGGCACATTATCTCCAGTGGGATCATTCTTGTTTTCTACAGCTAGTGACCCTATCAAGCCTCTCAAAGGAAGCATTTTTATGAAGTTCTATATGAATTTTTAGAACTCATTTTAAATCTTTCTTACATGTACAGCGTAAGAGGTTATAATTTAGAAAAAAGTTATTTCTATTAGATGGTCTATCCTAGGATATACCCATACATAAGGTGTAAATCTCCATGTTCTACCCAAGTCTCATGCTATGACCTCAATTCATTCACATTATCCATAGTAATATATATAAACTATAAATAAAATCTTTCATAATTTTAACTTACTAATTCTATTATAGAAATATTAAAAAATTGAAGAATATTTATATAAATATATATCAATTTAGAATGAGTTTTATGTATGTTTGTTGGAAAAAACTTCTAGAGTCATTGGTTATATTTTTGAATGATATCCCAATTAGAATATAGATTATCTTATTCATTAGATTATCCATCCAGATAATTTTGATCGTGAATAATGATATGAATATTCATTGGATAATGCTATGAAGTGATTGAGAAAGGGTGGAATCACTTTAAAGAAGCATGTAGTTTATTTTTATTAAATCTATATGTTTTATACTAATGTGAGAAAAATAAAAAATTAATTTATCTTATAGCGACCCATGTATGTAAATTCATTTATATCATGATATAATTATTATACAGTATCTAGAGTTGGGGTTCAAATTTTGAAAATGTAATTTTTATTATGAATTCTACACAACCAAATTCATTTACTCAATAAGATAATTATTTTATGCATACATAGAGAATAATTTAAAATTTTGAAAAAATGTAATTATCTTACAGAAGTAATATATTTTAGACCACATAAGTCTTTTTAAAGTTTTTATAAGTAAAATAATTTATGTTATAAGAAAATTAAGATGTTATAAGTAAATTTATTTATGTTAGGAGAAATCAAAGTCTTCTATAATTGAAAAAAGAATTTATCTTACATGCTAGAGGTTTGAGGATCCCAAATGATAATTTAGCTTATTGATGAAAATATTTTTCTATATAAGATAATTTATTTTTTATGCATGATTTGTTTCTAGAATTAATGTATTCAAAAGAATGTGATTTAAATATGTTTATGGTTATATGATTTTCTTCAGGGATCAAACATCATGATCAAATACTAGACTATTATTCCTGATAAAATAAATGTTATTCATCCTAGAAGAAAATACTAGTGTGCTAAGATGATTTCCATAATATAGAACATGATTCATTGTCACTATTCCAATATAGATAAGTTTATTGATTTTTTAGGTTTTTTAGAAAATCTTAATGGGGAATAAGAACATGTTATTTCAAATATCACAAGAAGGAAATGGGCTGAGTCTTAAGACAAATATTATTGGATATTTTCAATTAGGATAGTATGTGATGTTTCTCTGAATTGAAGTCTATGATTTATGAGATTTTTAATGTATGAAATATATGGTTCCTTATAAACTATTATATATATATATTTATATGATGAACAAATAAAAACGATAGAGGGAATTATAAACAAATTATTTGTGAGAGAATCCATGTACAACTACCTCAATGAAAATTCAGCCAAGAAAATCTAAAAAGAGTACTATTAAAAGAAGATGAAGGGGAAAATATCAACATTAAGACTTCACATGGGGGATCAAATTCTCAATGTTTATTTTTCATCACTAAAGGTTTTTTTTTATTTTCTATTGATGTTAAGGTATAATTTTCTGTTACTAAAATAATGTACATGTTCATGGTAATACCCTTTATTGAGTACATTTTGATAATAAATATGTCTTTGTGTGCTTGAGATAATTACTACTACATTAGGGGAAAATATTCATCCACAACGAGATGAAACTCATTAATAATTATTCTATGTTTTTATTTATTTCATCAGTGAGAACATCAAAGAGTGGTAATGGAGAAGTATGAGAGTGAATGGATTTTAATTTGTTAAAAAAATAATTCACCCCTGCTCAGTTTGTTTCCATATTAATATAATCCATTAATTTTTATGAGAGCACATGTTAACCCACTTTCTATGAATTAAAAAATAGAGATTAAAAGATTTTGTTAATTGTATAGTAATCATAACATATTTTTATAGAAAATGTATTCTCTCATATAAAGAAAAAATATATCCCTATATTCTTTTACTTGGGATTTTTTTCTTGATTCCATTTAATATGGATTCATTTTTCTAGATGAAAACATAGTGTGGTATCTAACAAATAGAATAATCATTAAAAATGATGAGGAAGACATGAATTACCTTTTATCTTTATTAGTAGAAATGGAACTGATAATTGTTTAGGATGCAAAACTGCTAGTTCTATTTGGAAGATTCTTCATAACAACTATAATGGAAACAAAAAGGTGAAATATAAAAAGATTTGTATTATTCAATAATAATTTGAAGATTTCAGAATGCACGATGATGAATCCATTAATGAATTATTTTCCTTTGAAAGTTTTATTATGTGAACTATTGAAGGGTTTATAGGAACTATTAATATTTCACATCTAGTAAAATAGTTTATTAGAATCTTTCAAGATACATTTGATTCGAATGTCTCATTTATTGAAGAAAGATATGTTGATGACATTACTATTGTCAAATGTCAAAACGCCCTCATTAATTATGAAATGGGGGGGGGGAGAGATTTTTCATAATATAAAATATAAGAAGGAAAATAATATTTCCTTTAACTACTTTAAATATGTGAAGATTAAAGAGAATAATTAGTGTTAGTGAAAACAAATCCAAAGGGGGAGATTGTTAAACCTTTGTTGATTATGATGTATTTATCAGAAATAGTAGTTTAAGGGTGAATACTTATGTGATGATATTAAAGGATAATGGTGAGTGTTTGAGCCAAGAAAACTATCTATAAAAGTTTAGAATGAGTTTGATGTTGGGATACTACGAAATTCATCAATAGCTATTGGTTATATTGTTTAAATCAATCACGAATATAAGATAGATGAGATGAAGAATTGGATTACCTTTAAAATTAATGAGGAGGTTGAGTAACATTATGAAATTATTTTGATGATGTTCTGAAGAGATTGATAATGGATAATGTAAATTTCAATAGTGTTTATATTTACTTGAAGAAACTCTATAAGTGTTGTGCCAATGCTTGAGAATTTAAATGGTCATTTGTATTATGGAGACCCATGTCTATAAATTCATTTGTACTTTAAGAAAATTCTTTTATGAATACCTAGAGGTGGAGTTCATAATATAGGAAATGTATTTATCTTATGAAAATCAAGTAAGTAAATTCAATTAAAACATATGATATTTCTTAAAGATACTTTAATAAGGAGTTACAATTTTGTCAAAGGAATTATATCTTATGCACGTAATATGTTTTTGACTATGTAAGACATTTTTCCCATAGATAGGTTCATTTATGTTATAAGTGAATTAAAACTGTGTTTGTAAATTTAGCTACATGAGGATAAATCAGAGTCTTCCAGAATTAAAAATGGCTTTTATCTTATATAATCGAGGTTTGAAGAGACCATAAGTTAATTTATATTATGTATTGAAAAATTATGCTTCATAATAATATTTATTTTATGTGTGTTATGTGTTTATAGTATTCATATATTTTGATGAATGGGATTGAAATCAGTAGATACTTGGGTGATTTCAAACACCATGATAGAATCCATGATCCTGACTCTTACTTAAATAAAAGAATTAAAATTGGAGGAAAATTAAAAAGTGATGAGATGAGTTCCACATAGAAATATGAGATGCCACATCACTATAACTATATGGAAATATTTAGTGATTTCTTGATCAATTTATTATAAAAAAATTTAATTAATAAGAAGCATGTGATATTTTAAATATTGTATTATAGAAGTTACCCATGTCTAGAGTTGGATGTTTTGGATGGTTTTGAATGATTCTTTGATTTGAAGATTCTATGAATTAAAGTCCTATATTTTTAAGAATTTTAATGTAAAAAACATCCATTTATACTGAAACTATTCTATATATATTTTTATGAATGTCTAAGAAATATGATATATATAATTATTATAATATTGGGTTTGAGACAACCAATAAACTAATGTATCAAAGAATAATTAGCTAAGAAAAATCATAGAATACTGCTATTCAAGGATGAGGAATGGTAAGAAGATCGTTATATAGAGTCCATTTAGAGGCTCATGTTCTCAGCAGTGATCATTATTCATCAATGGTGTTATTTTTTATATTGATATGAAAGTGTAATTGGTTAATTCCAACATATTATATGAGTTCAAGTTCGTACCATTGATTAATTTACATTTAATAATAAAAATGGGATTGTTTTAATGGGATAATAACCATGACACATTGGGGACATAGACATACACAAGGAGATGAATCTCATTAATAGTTTTTTTGTGTCATTATTTACTACATAGGTAAGAATCATGTAGAGTGTTTTTGAAGAATCATATGGGTTGAAGGAATTTTAATTTTTTATACACATTGATCCACCCTACTTATCACTTTGTTCCACCCTTCAGGTGATCCAACAGACCCAACCTAAATCCTACGGTCTGAACTGAAGTTCCACATGGCCTGTTTTATGTATCCCCATATGTAAGATGTTGTCAAATAGTGGATAATGTCTATAGGTGTCATGTGGAGACTATACCCTTGGTCATTATAGGCATACACCATAATATAAAAACATAAACATAATCGAACTAAACATGACAATAGGAAATGACATAAAAATATGCGTTTAAAGATGTCATATCAAACCAAATGGAGCCCCAATGCGCCAGATCAACATGTATAAGCAGTAAAAATGGAAAAAAATAAATAAAAGATGATGTAGAAGGTATTTGAATTCCATCCCAATACTACATATATCTCTATAATCTATGATACTTAGAAACCTTCCATGAGTAACATCCCCTTATATGGTTCCCAAATCATGAATCTTGCACAAATATTAAGATTCCAATGCAGGGTGTTTATATAAACCCTTTAGGACACCACTAATATATTGTTAACATAACTTTACATGTGTTTAGAGGTTTATTTAACAGTGGAATTTTAAATTCAAATAAAATAATATCAACAATCATATATTAATTGATCATTCTTAAATAGGAATCCATGAACCCTAAATGTACCTGATTCGACACCATTCCAGAAGAATTTCTCAATTATTCACCACATAACATATATAATTCTATATGTACACATATTCCATTATGAATAATAAATGTTATGCCTTTAAGGGAAAAAATCCATTCCATTCATTAAGGTAATTCCACACTAGTTAATATTCTAAATCATGTACCCTTTTATGGTATATATTCATGGAACATCTAAATCAATGTAACTTTATAAATATGCAAGGATGTTCCCCATTAAAACATTATACTGTAATTTAGACCATTTTCCAATGGTTTATAGAGATATGCCCTAGGTGATAATCACATTCTAAGCTCTACCACTATCCACTCTATATCCAAAACATTATTTGTGAGACATGTCATCCAATCTCCCCCACTAAGGGTCAGACTATGTTCACCAGGGCCACCAGTCAACAAGAACACTAAAATAGAGGTTCCACTAGTGATATAAAAATCCAACTGTAACTCATAACATATAAAAGAGTAATATATAATAATAAGTATTACAAATTCTTTGAAATATTACCCATGTAATAGACATCATATAAGGGAACAAACATGGCATATTGAATATTCCATAGGAAATGAAATAACCACATTTAAAGTGAGACATAACAAGGAACACAAAATACATACTTATAAAAGGTATAATGCGATAAACATAGAGTGAAATAATACTATTCCATTTAAGGGTCTCTGTACTAGAAACATAAACATAACTAATCATTTAAAACAACTCTATAGAAGGTCCTGAAAAGGTAGGGACATCCTACCTTTAGCACATTGATGCAAATTTCCATGATCCACAATTGGAAAATACCTAGATATAGCCCATGTACAAAAATTAACTAGAAAAAGAATAAACCATTATAAAAGATTGTATATAATTTGGATTCAAAGAATATATCTTTCCTAGATAATAAATCCAAATCAACTTACCAAAAGTGACCGACCACTAAAGGATGACATAAGATTAATCAAAGATAGGTCACCAATTCTCAGGATCCATCATTGATCTATCAATGAAGTATGAATACCCTATTATATTAAGGTGGATATTTATATATATAGACAACATGGATTGGATCTATACTCAATTCTAGTTAATTAAGTACAATTAGGCTTAGAACATATAGATTTTACCTTGATGGCCACCATTAGATATATCTAGACTTCATGTATCCAAGAAGAGAGGAATAGGAATCTGAGAGAACCATGGGGGGGAATTCCATATGGTTTTAGTTTTAATGGTGTGATATTAGGGTGAGGGTTATTTTAAAAACTGGTTTAGAGTAAAATTAATAAAACAAAATCATTGATATTTTTTCATGGGCACCATCAGCTGATCAGCGACAGGCCCCCGATAGAACAATGCACCTAGAATGAATGTCAGGACTTTTTTCATTTTTCATAATCTAGTGAATGGATTCTAATAAGATAGCTATTAGGATATTTAGAATTATAGGACACACTTCCATCACCACCAATAGCCGGTGAACCCTATCGGCTAGCTGGTGACCATGTTTCACCCACCTTGCATCTAACTAAAATTTCCATCCTATAATGCATAACTCCTAGACCCTTTTAATAGTGATCCATAATTTTCATACATAAATATTACATATGAATCGATTTTTTGGTTACATAAAATAACAATCCCAACATGAATTATATAGTTTTAGTTCCATTGGAAACATTGAAACATAAAAAAGTTGTACATAGGTAAACTACATCATCTACCACTTTGTTATTCATAACCAGAACCCTATCTGGAAATACCATACATAATAAATTTAATTATAACATAGGGAAACAAAACATAACAAAGGGTAGTATTAGATTTTTAGTAAGGTTAATAAATGGATATATCAATGATCACATAATAATAAGGGTATATGAACATGAGAAAACAATTAAAACCATACCATGCATATCAAAGATCATAATATTTAGTCATGGAAAAAACATTAGTAGTTCAAAGAAATGAATCAAAAAACAATCAGAGAATATAATCCATGAGATTATAATATAATTAATATATTTGTGTCAATACACATATGAATATGAAATCATATGTCAAGGATACCCACTACGATATTCATAACATGATCGTCTTGGAATAATCACCCATGTACTTGTTTAGGGCTTCATAAAACCTCTCATGTACCCTCTTTTGTGATTGGGATAACCTACTATATACCATATTTTAAGATTTGTATAACCTCATATATAACCTTTTTTGATATTGGGATATCCTTTAGTATACCCTCATTTTCAGGCATGGGCTAATGTACCTTGAAACCCTTAAGCTCATAGAATATTAATCATTAACCAATGCATTGGAGGGAGATATATTTCACACCCATCACATAATCCACACATTTGTCTTCAATAATATCATAGAACACTAATCTTATCATAACACAATAAATGAAAATGTGTTTTATAAACGTTCATTATAGAATAACCCTTGGAAAAGAATGGGTTTCGTAAAAATATTTCATCATAATCACAAATAATCTAGAGAAATAATAAGTAATTTATCATTGGATTAAATACCTATTAAATATTAAGTAACATCTAAGGATTTCATATTGGATGGAAAATGACTCTCAATAAAATGTGGGACATTTCTTGAGGAAGATATCCTTTCCATTTTGAAATCACTTATTTTAAAAATAATGTTTTTTAAAAAATGGTAGAAAAATATATTCATTGAAAATAAACATGGAAATGTGTAAATTATTTCTTAAAGCATTGAGTGGTCATAATGTCATAAAATACCATTCATGAAATACACATAAAAACAAATATTTATTTCATAAGACCATTGAATGAAATTATATTAGATGTGTATTTATACCCCATAATTTCATGTTAATAACCATAAAATTAATTCATGGATATTATATTCACCACAAAAAACAAGTGTTGAATATGTCATGTGACCCACTGAATGAGAGGTGAGATGAAAAAACCTTACCACTTTGGGAACTATGGAATCAAAATTCCCTTTAAATAATAACATAAAAATAAACATAAAATAACAGAAAAAGAAGAATATATATTATATAACATGTTGATGGAGTAGGATTACACCACATATTGGAAACAAGTGGTGAATATGAAATACATCTCCTAGAAATAATAGAGATACTAGAAATACCATACCTCAAGACTTTAATTTCTTCGTACACATTCAAACCTCCAAAACTTAGAACAACCTCCTTTGGTTATGTTATTAAGGACGTTATGGTTGTTATATTTGGAATTACAATAACTCTTGAACATGGATAATTATACTGGGGATATATTTTCCTTGGGTGTTGTCGATCCAAATAGATTATGTTGTCTAAATAAGTGTGATGAATAGGTTCCATTTTGTAATTGTGGAGGATTGAAATTTTGGTAAATACACAAAACTATTCAATAATGGGAAGTAACTCTCAATACATGTGACATTAAAATTAATAAATAATGGGGTATTTGGATGATATAGTTTATAAAAAACACTACTGAAAAACCTGTTTTAAACAAGTTATTCTCTTAGCCTCTTTGTTTACTCACTTTTACCATCATAGTGTTCACCACGATATCTAGTATTTTCTTATTTACCTAAGCGACTTTCCATTTTATAAAAAAATGAGCCTTATTAGATAAAATTTTCTAGCTGATTCTAAATATTTAATTTATTTTATTACATAAAAATATTATGTTTGTGTATTTTTTAACACAAACGCATGTAACGCCCAAACCCCCATTTTAACCTTAAATGCAGTAATTAATTTCTAATTTTTTAATACTATATTTGAATAAAAATTAAATTGACCATATTAAATAATATTAATTATTCATATTCCAAATATGGAATCCATTATTAAAAATTCAATTGAAAAACGTGGAAAAATTTGATTTAAAATGAATCCCACAGACATGATGAAAAAATAGGTTTCCAAAGAAATTTTTTCATAAGTGTAAAATGTTATTATATTTTTGTTAAAAATAACATTTATTAAAATTAAATAAATTTTATTATTTATAATAAAAATAAAACATTTTAACTTTTTCTTCATTTTAAAAAATGTAAAATCATTAAATTCTTTAAAATGAAAGGCAATTTTCAATAAAAATTATTATTTTAACTGTTCATTGAAAAAATTAAACTTTTTAGAAAATTACAAAAACTTCACTCAAATATAATTCTGAGGTCTTGATTTAAAATATTATGTAAATTTTATCAAATTAATTTTCTCAAACTAGAAAAATTTATTTTAAAATAAGTGCGTAAAATAGAATTAAACCACTTTATTTTAATAAAAAAATAGTGTTTTAATCATAAATATAGATTTATACTAACATCATTCCTAAAAAATATTATATGAATAAAAAAATTATTTAATATATAATATTTAAATTTCCTTAAAATCATTATCCAATAATGATTAATTTTATTTTTTAATATAAAAACACTTTTTACATATAAAAAGAGATTGTCATAAAATACATTTCTTTTACATCTAAATGATTTTTATTTTTATTTATAATCAATTTATAGTAAATGAATTTATTTTATAATATTATACACTATATATTTTTCATAATTTAGTTACTTCTTTTCAGACCCAAAAATCAAATGACTATACAACAATTATCATATTAAATAATAATATTTAATAATATATCAGGGATTGTTTGAACACGATGTTTTATGTAACACAAGATATCGAAAAATTAAAATTATTTGGGGAGAAAATATTTCATGAAATATCAGTATTTTAAATTATACCACATTAAATAAGTTTCATCCACATAATTTGAACTTTATTTCAGTAATACAATTTTCCCATATGAAAATTTATTTGTTGAAATCACACATCATACAAATGGTTAACAAAAAATCCTATAATAGGGGGAAATAATACATATTATGATCAACTATAATAATAAATAACAAGGTTTTAAAATAGGATAACATTATTTGAACATGAAAATATGGGCATGGAAAAAAAGTAATGTTCATAGATAATTGATCATGAGAAATTTAATGGAAAAAAAACTCTAAACCAATAATGTGAGAAAAATATAATTAATTCATCAGAAATGAAGGTACTAAGATTTTTTAGGACCATTTTATTAAAGTTGAGGAATTTTATCAAAAAAATTCCTTACTTGATTTATTTCCATTTCAAAAGAAAAATATAATCCTTTATATTTACTTGTTTCAATCCCCACTTCATCACTTACTCCAAGTAATAAAGATGAATTTTTTATTAATGAAGTAGTAAATTTAACTTTTAACAGATCATAAGATCCCTAAAATGATGAAAATTCATTCATTCAATCTCTATTTATCATCAAAAACAAAATGGTTAGAAAAAGTTTCTAATGTGGTTAAATATTTATATAATGAAATAACATATTAATTTCTCAAATCTTATGCATAGTTTTATATAAACTATCCATATATTAGTGAGTTCCAATACATAATCTCTATGATCATTCCAATTCGTTCTTAAATAACTAACTAGGATTAATCATCTTATTCTGTAATACCTCCTACTTTTCATATATCATTTTTAGTCTCTTCATCATCAGTAGTAACACCATTACTCATACAACCGTGTTGATCATCTTGTTGAGCTTTCCTACTAGGAAATTGATTCCCACAATGCCCATAATTTCCATATTTAAAACATTAAACCATTTATTATTCCTTAGGGAAACCTTTATTCTATTAAATTATGTTAAAATAACTATTATTTTTTCCTCATAAATTACTTACTCTATTAAATTATTCTCTATAAAAAAACATCTTTTATATCCTTTGATACATTCCCTTAAGTTATCCTTCTGTCATTATTGACATATAATAAATTTAATCTTCATTACTCTATGGTCTCCACCACCCCACCTCTCATTGAACTCTATCCTTCTCTACTTCAGAGTTGGAGAGTTGGTTATGGTATAAATTATTAATCATATATAATGATAACTGATTAGGAAAAACCCCAACATCTTTTAATCTATTAATAATCAATTTTTTTTATCATCAATACATTTTCTATCACATTAATCCTTAACACAATTTCTTAAGGTTCCTTCCATTTACTAACACAAAAATTCATAGTGTGAGCAACAATATTCATAGTGGAAAACCACATAATCATGAAAAATTATTAATAGGATATCTAAACCATAAAAAATTATTTTTGATCTATGAAAGCATAGGTTTAACCAATGTCATTCATTGTATTAATCTATGTTAATATTACTTTATGGTTCATAAATAGTGTGGGAATTTCAAAAATATATCCACTGAGAGTGTCAAACTAGGTGTGTAGTAAGAACCATTGTCATGAACCAAGTGATGATAAAGTAAAATCATAATACACACTTTTTGGAGTTATTACCCCTAGGTTGAATAGCGTCCTAGGATTTTCATACTTGTATATTACATATTTTTATATAAATATTCATTGAACCACACAAAACAAACCTAAGAACCGTAATAGTTTAGTTACTTCATAATATTCTTACACAATAAAATGAATTCATGGTATATATTCAATATCTTCTATAATGACCTTCCCCTATAGCACACCTACTTAAATACATTTCTTCATAACTAGAGTAAATGAAGAATAAAAAAAGCTGATCTTATATGCTCCAGAAGGGTAAACAAGGTATATACATAAGCATAATTTGAGTTTAAGGTTGTGATAAGATGAAAATAAAATTTGAAAAACATACCCTACATATAAAATTTCATAATATTGAGTAATAAAATAAATATTAGTAGTTCATAAGACAAAAAAATAAGGGAATCAAAGAACATGACCATGAGATCAAAACATTGGTGTTAGACAAATATTATTGGCCTACACATAATCATATAAGACCTTATTTCAAGGATAACCACCCAAACATTCATAACATGTTAGGATTGGGATAACCACCCATTTACCTGCTTCAAGCATGGGCTAACCATTTTTATACAGTCATTTTCAATCTAGGTATAACCACAAGTGTACCCTCCATTTTGGGCATGGTCTCACTATATTGTAACCTCCTTTTTGGTCTTGGGATGACTATATGTGTGACCTTTAATATCATAGAACATTTATTGTTACCCAATAGTTTAGAGAAATATATATTTCCCACCCATATTTTGTTACAATGTAACAACTATCATGTGTTATAATGTATCAATTTCCTTAGTTATAACATAACTATTTTTACATAATGGGAGGAATACATATGTGTTCCGCAAGATCATAAACAATTCACCATATCCTAATCCATGAAATGAAATGGATTTCATAAAAATTTCACAATATCAAAAACTATGTAATATAGATAGGTTTCATAATCATTTCAACATTTCATCATAATATAACCCATGAAATGATGTGGGATTCAGAATTTTTTTATCATGGTATAACTCATGGAATAAAAAAAAGCATCATACGAATTTTTTAATCATGAAAATAAACCATTTATAGGAAGAATATAAATTGTATGTAGGTTCAAATCCCCAGAAAAACATAGGTTACATCTAATGATGTCATCATTGATGAAGAATAATTTATAAATATAAATCACTTTTAATGTTTATCAAAGAAGATAAATTTTCATTGAAAATAATATTTTAAAACAAAAAATCCATAAAACATTTTGAAAATATACTATACTGTCCTACACTAGATTCTACTTAACGATCCCCCAAGATGTTTGGACACAAGACCTCAAGAACTCCTCCCTGAATGTGAGAGGCTATAGACTAGTAGTGAGGGCCTAGAGTGTGTACATTGGGATAATATTCCTTAATGTGTTTGAGTGTAGAATGACAATATACATATATATATATAATTTGGAATAATAAAAAGAGTAAGTAGACACTATAAGACCCGACAAGTAACCCACATTAGTGAGAGTATTATCACAGAATGGTGGAAGTAAAACCATAATAAATAATAATGAAATATAAATAAAAATCTGGTTGAATTTAACAAAAATAATATTCCAAAAATGATGACCAGTATGTCATGTAACTATAAAAAAGAGAGTATAGAAAATATGGGATATAAACATATACCACATGCAAAAAAAAGGCTAAACAGAAATACTTTCTAATAGCATCACAATAATAGGCTCTGTCCTAATAGCCCACGCTCAATCCTAGTTATGATAATCACACATCAGAAGCTAGAGGCTTCCTGTTATCTATACCTGCAATCATGCAGTCTTCTTTGGTACCAAAGGCATCCCAAGAAGAATGTTATATATACTCAGTATTCCACCACCAATGGTGTTTATATGAAACAAGTTCGTGAAATATAAAATTAATAATCTCCCACTAATAATAAATGTATGCAAAAAGTAAATAGCTATGTACATCAATTGGTTTCCTCTTGGTGCACCTATATAATTTTTCCCACATCAACCTAAGATAGTGTGTCTGAACCAATGGATCCTAAACACGTAAAGGGAGTGGTGTAATGTAAAAGAAAATATATTTTCCCCAAGATTGTGATTCATCTTGGAAGTAACATCCTTGAATTTTTAATTTCATCAAGAATTTCTTAATTAAAGTCATTCCTTGATTTTAAATAAGTGCACCCTAATCCCGTCCAAGGAAGTCTTGGTGGAACGCCAAATATCACTCCAGGGGCTATGTATATGACCAATGCCTTATGATTCCACTTAAGGTTACCCAAGTATTAAATACCAAGTGTCACTTTAGGAATGATATGATAACATCATGAAATACCCTCCAATACTCTCCCTAGTATCACACATAGGGGCCCGAGTCTCTCTTGAGGAATGTTGCAACAATTAGGTCACTAAGCCCACCCATAGGGAATCAGTTTCATTCCTCCAGAGGTAAAAAAGGAAAACAAACTGTGATCCCATCCCAATATTCCTAGTGTCTCCCCTAGTACGTTTATAGGGAACTACTAAATTCTATATATAAGGCACAAAGATCCCATCCAATGGGTCATTATGTCGAGACCCCTTATATTACCCACGAAACTAAGGTGATGGTTTTTTTCTGTTTGTAAAAACCATAACATTTATAAAACAACCCAAAAGTCATTCTAATTAACAAGGAAATTATTCTAAACATGGTTACTAAATTTTACTTGATATTTAATTAAGAAATACATTTAAGGAATCAAGCGTAATGAATAAGCACTTGAACAATTCACTTAGTTCAGCCATTTCATTTATGGCATGATGTGTAGAGGCCTAACCCATGGGTTTTCACCAAATTCAATAAAATTTATATCTCAGATCATTAATAGTAATTATACATCCTTTGAGGGGTTTTTAAAAAAAACTAAAACAAAGGGTAAAATAGGCCTCAATGGAATAGAAGACCCATTGGGGCGATTCATGTCAAAAAATCAACCAAAGAGTTGATTCTTTTCTCATAAGGTTCATATTGGGCACAAAAATCAACTCATTTTTTTTATAAAATTAGGGGTGTCACTTGAGGGGTCTATCTATCTATAAAATGTCGGATTCTATAAAATACAATGAAACATTGGGAATGAACTAGACCACATATATTAGGTTTTTAGTGCTCTCCCCATTTAGCATAACCCATTAAATTGAGCAAGAATGAGAGATATCAGAGAAATTGTTGAATGCATTGAAAATAGGAAAATTAAATTTCACATAAAAAAAAAATAAAGGAAGAGATAAACTATAATCAGAAGAATGTGGTGTGTAGAGATTACCTCAATCTCTTGATGCATTCGATGATGATAGATTTGGGTGCCAGACGAGGACCTAGATTTCTAGAAATGTGGAGGAACAACTCTCACATAAGGAGAAAATATGAGCCCACGAATGGAAACGCGAGGGAGATGAGAGGTTGTGAGTTAAAAAATTCATTGAGGAAAAGATGAGTGTATCACCCACATAGATAGGGGAAAACATTATGGACAATTTTTTTTACAAATCATATTTTAGTAGTGTGACAGGTTCTACTTAAATAGGAACCCTGCATGGGTTAGGTTTACAGTTTGGACTTCTATTTATAGCTTGTGAAATATAGATCTGTAACCTTTCTGAGACAGGTTGCATGGGAATGCAGCCATTCTCACATGTTTTCAGAGAAATCATGTGTATCAATTCTCCCCAATATCTAAAGATGTACAATTAAAGAAATCGTGTGGTTGAGGTGGCACGGTTTCTCATAGTCATGAATCCCAGTCTTCATTCTGAAATTTTAGGCCTCTAAGCTCCGAACAATCCCCAAACATGCCCATGACCTCCATGATTCCCTTAGGAAAAATTCTTGGTCAAAAGTAAAATATTTAAACCAAATAAATGGTACATACCTTTGATAAAATATGGGATTTCACAACTTCCCATCCATAAAGAAATCACCCAACAGTATCCCATCCGAATGGGGTAAAACTACATTAGTGAAGAGTTATGACCACTGCAAACATACCTCAGCCCCCCTCTTTGATGTATCATCCTGTATGTGTTTATGATTCCATGTCACTTGGACCATAATAATATATTTCCTTAGATAACCTTCATACTATGATCAATGATATATATCATGTGCTCCTCGAAGGACACATCTGACATTAGATTGATTTCCTTAGGGTAAAACAAATGAGACATGTCATCCTGATATTGAATAATCTATAGTATTTTGAATATGTAATTCATGTAAAGATACCTCTAAGGTAACAATAATCAAAATACTACAAGCCCAAACCTATCCACTATCTAGAAAGGCCTGATATATTGAGGTGATAACTTCACCTTTCTTTTAATTCATCTATGATCTAATCTAGTATATACTATAATAAATGACCAATGTCACACATAAAACTCTAGAGGATGAAGACGACGATCGGTACAAGGATTTTTACTGTATTGAACTATATCCATACATGATTAAATCAACTAGAATTTCGTTAATGTCCCCTAAATGAGGTTCAGGAACAGTAGAACTAGCTCACCTACCTTTAGCCATCACATAAGTGAGGGATATTTCTTTAGAAAAAGTGCTACATACACGCCATATGAATTATATTCTGAATAATTATGTTATAGGAAAAATAAACAAAAGGTATATTATTTTCCCAAAAACATCCAAAATCAAGGATAAAAGAAGGAATCACATACTCAAGCACATATATTGTCTACTTTTATAACTCGTCTGTCTGAGGGTAATATGTCAAACTCAAGAGAACCTATGAGCCTAGAGCATTATTGCATACTATATAGAACTATAATGTAATCCAAACATCTTAGTTTGAAATGATAAAATGGGGAACACCATGAAGGTTAAATATCTATTAGATATAAATCAACCCATGTTCATCAAATGAGAAGGTCTCTCAGATCGGTAGAAAGTGTGAAACCATGGCTAACCTATTGAAGAGTACCCATACTATGTCGCCCCCTTGAGGGGATATAAATTTTTTTGCGAAATATATTGTAAAATGTTTCCATTTCAACTTATTAATAGAGAGAGGATGTAAAATTCTAGGAGGTCTCTAGTGCTCATACTTCACATACTAACAGGTGGAACAGCTCATAATGAAACCTAAAATATTCCCATTCAAACATGAACACCAATATTAAAATTGTATGTGTCTATACATCTTAGTAAGCCTAGAGTGGAATACCCCAATTGAGTCATGAGATTGTCTCATAAACTAATCATGTATATCAATAGGTACACATGCACTCACACTATAGATTAGGGTATCATTATTATAAAAAAAACCAAGAGGTGGGTTCTCACATTAGATGCTCTCCCTCATGACCAAGCCTTCAGATTATGAACGTTTTCTCAACTGAACCTGCTCCAAAATAGGAAATATTACCACTAGAGGTGATAAAATAGGTTTCCTTTGATGTTCCTGAACATCTAGGTTCATCATGGAAAAAAGGCCCTCCACTGCAGATCACCAATGGCCTCATGGATGGCCTATGTCTATGTCTTCTAGATCAAGGCACCATTTCCAATATTACCCTTTCTAGGTGTATAAGCAACCTCAAAGTCAAAAAATTGTAGTTACTATACCATCTATGCTGCCTCAAATGCAATTATCACTATGTGTAAATGTATTTGAGTATTTTTTTGATCTGTGTAAATAAAAATAATCTCACCTAATAGATAGTTCCTCCAACAGCGTAAAGAATAGACCAAAAAAGATAGCTTGAGTTCATTCATATGAAAATTCTTACCATGATTTATTAGCTAGCAGGGACCATATTATATAACTCGATAAACCTACATGAACACTGATCCTATCCCAATCCCCGAAGCATCATAATATACTGTATAGATTCTACCTAACTCTTGTAGATTTAATATCTTTTCAAAATTTAGTCTTTTATTCGACTCCTAAGAAGAGATATCAAAAGATTCATACCAGGAAAACATCACACCCTTTATATTAAGCCCCATGAGCAGCACTTCAAAGAAGAATATTTTCAGAAAGAATCGCATAAAATATCCAGTTACCACATAATTATTTTTTGTCAAACACATTCTTAGGCTGCTCCCAGTAAACCATGATGCTCATCTTCTTTGGGTTGACTAATATTCCTTGATCATATATTATATGATCCAAGAATTTAACTTTATTTATTAAAAAGTAGAATTTATGAGCTTTGCATATAGATGGTGATCTCTCAGGGTATTTAGAACGATCTCAAGATGGCCGTCATGACCATTTCTAGTGAGAGAATACACTAAGATGTCGTCTTTGATGACTACCACAAAAGAATCTAGTTTTTGGTGGAAAACCTGATTTTTCAAATCCATAACTACTACCAACACATTATTCAGGCGAAAATACACAACCAAATAATCATAAAAGTCATACCTATGATGGAATTTTTTATAATTTATATATGATGGAATCACATGAACATGATGCTAGCCCGACCACAAATCTATCTTGGAGAAAACTTTTCATCCCCGGAGACGATCAAAGTGGTATTTAATACGGGAAAGTGGTTACCAATTATTCACTATGAACTGGTTTAGTTAAAAGTAATCCACAATCAATCTAATGGTATCATCGAACTTCATGGTAAAAATGATGGGTGAACCCCATGGAAATGTTTTGGGCTAGATAAACCTCTTTTCCTCTAGATCTTCAAGATGCTTCATGAGTTAATGGAGCTATGTAGGTTTCATCATATAGGGAGGAATGAACACCGGTGCCACACCTAGAAGTAGATAGATTGTGAAATAATCCTTTCTCTCTATAGTTTAGCTATAGAAATCATCTTGGAATGAATCCTTGAAATGTTATAAAAAGGAGGTAAATTTACTAGCTACATTCCCTAATCACTCACAAAGAGACTCGTCATCTAGGTTTTCACCTTACCCAACCCAGTATGCTAGGGTCCTGCTCAACCATCTTTGATATCTCATTAACCATTATAATGATAGATCATACCCTCAAGTGATGTTAAAGATACCCTCAAAATGATAAAAATACACAAGGGATCGGGAATGAAAAATCTAGTCGACTCTAAGAATGACCTCCAATAAATTATTTTTTTATTATTATGAAATTACATAAGAAGATATACCAAAATATCTCATGGTAGAATCCTTTTACTAGAATATACCCTCTAATCAAACTAATAATAGTGTTTCAAGGGTCATCTCACTACTGCAGTCATTAGGCCCAGACTTTCCATAGTTGCATCAGGTAGAAAGGAGATTCATTCATCAATATTAAAGAGGGATAAGACTAGAGTAGAGGATAAAGAAAATTTACCTTGTACAACATAAGTCCCAAGACATTGACATCATTCATAGGATAAACTACATAGATATGGCCCGAACCATATCCATATGACACAACCGAACAATGCTATGTATTACCACTCTACTGGCGATAAGAAAATGAGGCATGACTGCCTTGACTACGACCAACCCCTTGGATTGATTGGAAAGTAGAAGAAAAAATTCCTTCTTGATTTGGATTTTATGATGATACAACTGATCATGGTTCTAGCACAAAACTCAACTCACTAGTAACATTAATAAAGGATCGACATAATTGTCGGAGATGACCCATCCTGCCGCAATCCCGGCACATGATCATGATCTTCAGAAACTTGGGGAATTTTATTCCATACCCTTCAACATTGGTGAAAAACCACACAGTTTGAAGTTCATGTAACCTAGCTGGTACTACCCCCACATGTACCCTCTAATAGGGGCTTCTTTCCATTAGATAAACCACCCACCTACCTAGAAGTTGAACTACCCTTTCCCACATTGGGGGATTATCTCAGGTTACTCTTAGTGATGTGGTATTGGATCACTATCTATGAATTTGGTGGTCATTTGAATTATATTCACCTGTAATCAAATGGAATATGGAAGGACATACTCAATTCTCTTCATAGTCATCATCATGTCACTTGGCATGGTCGGTGCAAAAAACAATAATTTAGTGAAGTGAGCTGAATATCCCAGCACTAAAATTTCACTTTGTTGAAGGTGCGTGAAATATAGATCATGATCTATTATCAAGGCTTGAAAGAAGAATTATTCAAAGAATACTCTCTGTTAGTCTTCCCAAACCATGCCTTGATGTCAAACAACCTGAGTGAGGATGTCCCACCAATACTTAGTGGAGTCATATATCATATAGGTTTGGATCATGACCCTATTCTCTAGAGGTATATCAATATAATTGAAGATAAATAATAATAAATATAGGCATGAATAAGTATATTAAGTTCCTCCATACCTCAAAAAGGTGAGAGGATGATGTTACTGAAACTCTCGAGTCATGTCTTCCATAGTAGGGATTGATCAAGGATAACCTTTTACAGACTCCATGAACTAAAAGAATCTATCATAGAATTTAGAATCAACTCCCATTAAAAGATCTATAAGAGGTGCCTCAGGTTTTAATATAAGAATTTTCATGTGAATCTCAAGGACCACCACTTCTAGAGAGCGATCAACGACACTCTCTTGGAATACAATATGTGGATGTCATAGTATTATAGCTCTACTATTTCCAAGCACACTCTTCAAATAGGATTTATAATAGATAGAGAAACAGATAAAGATAGAACATTCAAAATTAATTCCTACAATTGATGAAAAACCCTCAAACATCTCTTAGCGATAGGTTTAGATGGTATGAAAAGTTACAAAAGGATCATTGGAGACACAACCTACTTCTAACTATGGAAATTAGGTCTTGTTTAGGGTACCGTATAACACTGTAGAGGTTTTGGTATATGGAGTATAAAATGCAAGGTATAGAGGAAAAAATTTAATTTTTATTTTGAATTTTTATATAACAATAACCATTTTATTTTAAAACATTAATATATTTAAGTTCATTTTTACTTATGTGGTTCTATATATCTCAACCTAGTAAACTGCATCACCAATTATTAATTTATAAGGCCTATATACTTATAAACTGAAATTTCCACATCATGTAACTTTAGTCTGGCCTATTTTTTCTCGAATCAGGATGTAATAGGTCATACATTGTGAATTTGATTGATTGAATTTCGTTCCAATTTTATAAGTACTCACCTCTTAATTGACCATGACATTCATCAATCAAACTAACCAATATGTAATATTTGGTTAATTAAATTATCATCATCAACCTATGTGTGAAAAAAACATTTATATTGATTTAGGTACTATAATTGAACCAATTATGTTATCCTTCAAGAATCACTAAAACACTACAAGTCATAACAATCATGGCACATAGAACAATAAAATGCACTACTATTAATGAACACATAAAAGTAGATATGGAATGGAATAATGCCTGACAATTAAATACCAGAGTGACTAGTATGATTCATTAATTAACTGCCCTAATGTCAATGGTAAAGGTAAAATATATCCCCAAAAATTGAAAAAAGTGAAAAGAAAGGGCATCACCCAACAATGAAATCCGTGAAACATTAAAAACCCAACAAAAAAAACATTTATCTATCCCAGGTAATTTGGGAATCTCCTTTACATTAGTTAGATACTTCATAGAATAGTCTCATTACCATATTTCAATACACATAGTATCCTATCTAATTACCATATAGTAAGACAAAATTAAATATGCTTTGATGTGACTTTGTAAAATCCCAACTTAGATGCCACTTGGTGGTACCCCAAGATGGTGGGTCATAAGACCTCATGAATGCCTCCCCGAATTCTAGAGGCCAAAAACAAGCAGCGTGGGTGTAAGGTGTGTCTATGGAAAAGCTATTAACTCAGAAGTCAATGTTTAGAATATTTATAAATATTTATATATATATATAGAATATGGAATATGAAATAGTAGAAGAATATACAATATGATTATACCAGTTACCTACCATAGCGGAAGTAGTATCATAGATAAATGGTAGAAGAACCATAATAAATAATCATGAAAGATAAATAAAAAATTTGAAAAAGATAAATATAATTAGATACAAAAAATGATGATTAGGATGTCAGGTAACTATACAAAAGAGTGCATGGGAAACAGAGATTATAAGAATATAACACATGATAAAAGTGCACAAAAGGACAAAAGGAAACAACAACAACTAAAATCAAGAGAATATGATCAACCCAATACTTCTACAATCCATCCTAGATATGATAAACACAAATCAGAAGCTATAATCTATCCATTATTTATACAAGAAGTAATGCAGTCTTCTTGGGTAACAAAGGTGGGTGAAACAAGGTGTGATATATACATAATAATCCACACAAGTGGGGTATATATCAAAGTAGTTCATGAAAAATAAAATGAACAATGTTAAAATAATAATAAATAACTATGTAAATCAGACTAGGTTCTAATTGGGACACTCATCCAATTTTATGTACTTCAGCCTAAGCCGATGTGTCTGAACCTAGAAATATTGTACAAGTAATGTGAGCGGTATAATTTATAATAAAATGGATAATACCAAAGCTTGTGATTCATATTTTTGGAAAAATATTTTAATTTAAAATTTCAACATATCATTTCTTAATTAAATTATTTCATTGTTTTTAAAAAGATTCACCCTGATCCCATCCAAGGTGTTCCATGTGGGACCCCAGGTATTGCTCAAGGGGATTCTTATATGACCAATTCTATTAGAGTCCATATGAGTTGACAAATTTATGAATTCCCCAGTGTCACATTAGGTATAGTGTGATAACATCTTGAACAAACCCTTGAGTCCATTCTTGGTATTGCACTTTGGGGCCAATGTCTCTCCCATTGCATGGTGCATCCATTGCATCACCAAGCCTATCCATAGTGTTTCCCCTTGGGATCCAATGTCAATCATATGGAGGTAAAAATAAAGACACATGGTAAACCCATACCATGGATAACTAGTGTGTAAAACCCTATGTTTTTAAAAATAAAATTGGAATGCATGAATCTTTTTTATGTATATATTTATAACTATCCTTTAAACAAAATTATATCACTTTTATGTTTTGAATTTTGAATGACGGTCATCTACAATTGTGATCAGTACGTTATTTGAAGTCCAATGGAACCAACATTATTTTTGATGAATAATAACATACCATTATGAATAGTAATATGACCCTAATGAATAATAAATTGTATTATTATTTTATTTTCCTATGGTTTTAAGATAGTGACAACTTGATTAATTTTTCACGGTGTAAAAAATGAGTTATAGATTTAAAATTATTATTTTGGAATAAATTATGATTTTATATAAAAATTAAATTTATAATATTTTGAAAATTAATTTCTAAAAAGAGCGGTCATTTTTGAAGTCTACACAATGAAAAAAATTTAGGGGAGAATTTATGGTATATTTCTAAAATTCATGAATTTCTGATGAACAATGAAAAACTGTAAAATAAAAGATATTCAAATTATTAATTAAATACACTATTTTTGACATCATAAGTGATGCAGTACCACTTGGTTCGAACTCACATGCCATTATTACGATTTTTGGTCACATGAATTTAGAATATTCACAGTCTTGAGAAATTTGTTTAGTAATGATTAGAATAATGTAAAATACCTCCTCTCCTCAACTATAAATACGACCCTTATTCCCCTATTATTCCCACACCTTTAAAGCCTTGTTCCTTACCTAAGTAATTCCCAATACACCTCAAAATGATCTTACCCACGTCGAAGACATACTGGTATCAATAAAAGGCCAAAACCAAGGGCCTTAAGAAGGATCTGAGGGAGAAGATAGCAATAGGTAAACATCCTCTTTTGTTTTCTTTATTTTATTTTCATTTCCTATTCTATTGTTCTTATATTCTCACATACCCTTATACAAGAGGAATGGATGATCCAGTATCTTATATATTTTGGATTTTAGAATGTTTATTGTAGACTCACCATTATACTTCTTCTCTTCTACCACTTATTCAAGAAATTAAAACAGCGTCTCTGATGTCTTTATTTATCAACATCGTGGATGATGTGATTTCAATTTATTTTATTTCCTTCAATACTAGTCATGATTTCGTTTTGGTTTAAACAGATTATAATTTATGTATTATATCTTATATAATGTTCTGAAATCATTTTGTACACATGTTATTGATTTGAAAAACAAAATGACTACATTACGATCAAAGAATCACCAAAATTACCTAAACAGATTTCATTAATGTTTTAACTTATGAATCCTACTAATTTAAGAATTGAAAATGATAAATGGTATAATTTATGGTTCTATAAATATTTAAATACCCTTCCATTACAATTCTTATGTTTCACATCAAATAGAAAAGAATATCCATCACGAACAGATCATGTAAATCATGTAAAAAAACACTGAAAACATTGTAAGGAACAAAAAAATAATAAATAATGGTAGAAAGTATCTTATGAAATGATACTATAAGGTGTTATAAACATAAATATGTTTCTTTAATATATTAATAACTTTCATTTAACAATTATATAGGAGTATTAAATGAGTTTTAAGTAAGAAAAATCCGAGGTAAGAGAATTATTAACCCAATTTCCATTCTTTTGGTTAACCTTCTACTTTATTATTTATGTGGTATTAATATTTCTTGTGTGGTGAATTTTGTTTAGATTTTTATTAATTATGTGTATTTATAGTATATTAACATTTTCCATCCACTCTATTGAGCCTCTCTTAAATTATATGATATTAGTAAGGGGATTTTCTTTTAAAAAACTCTTAAAAAATTTTGTTTCATGAAATTCAGAAGAAATGTTTTTATGCAATTATTCATGTTGTATGATTGTTTTATGGTGCTATAGAATTGTTTATGTTGAATATTGGTACCAATATCTTCATCCAATTCATTGGGTATTTGTAAGTTTTAGGTTGTCCGTATGGTCACTCCTTGTGTAACTATGATGGTTACACAAATTGTAAGGTAGTAGAGTGGGTTACAAATTATAAGGTATACGAGAGGGTTACAAGACTCTGTGAGTGATTCCCCAAGATAACTCTACTATTCAATTTACATTATTATGTATTTTGGTAATATTCTGTGGATATCATGTTTTACAATGTAAGTATATATGGGTGACAAGTGTGCCTTTTGAAAATAATTTCATATGTTACAAGTATTCATGGAATAATATGTTCTTTCCTTCTTTTTATATCCCTTACTGAGTTTTTTGACTCATCCCAAGTTTTTAAATGGTTTTCACATGTTATAAGTATGTGTAAGAAAAATAATTAATCCATGTTAATTGATTGAATAATTATCAAAGAAATCATGTTTTATTTGAAAAGTTTTATTTTGGAGGAAATGAATATTGTTTATGTGGTATCCACTCGGTATTAATGTGTAATATTATGAATGTATTATGTCCCAATTCTATAATGCTCTAAACTTTATAATATTCTCAATGTCAATGGAATTTATTTCTTCACTAAATTCACGATTTTGTAATTTAATAAGGTTGGTCCTTATAGTTGGTACCAGAGGATGGTTTAGATAACTTTAGTGGTTAATATTATGTTAATAGAATACCATACATGATTTTTACCTTATGATTAATTTGAAATGTTATAGAATTTAAATAATACCATGTTCATTCATATAAGATAGGTTTTTTCAGAATGGTTGTCCGTAGAAGAAATAGGGATTCTTAAGAGGAGAGACACCGATAGAAGGACATCCTTTCGAAGCTACATCCCAGAATGGTAGTGGTTTGAACCGATCAATTTGTGAAAGTAATGGGTCAGATAACGCGTGAAATAAATGGTGGTGGATTCCATGAAAGAGAACAATTAGAGGTACCAAAACAAAACAGGACAATAATAGAATATTTTATGATTCAAAACCTTCTACGTTAAATGGAACTTATGACCCAGCAACAGATGAAGGATATATTAAATCCCTTGAAAATATATTCGATATTATGGGCTATTCAAATAATCAAAAGGAAAGTCTTACCATTTATCATGTGAAGGTGAATATAATCAGTGGTGGTTAATGGTAAAGAATATCATGGATAAAGAAGATATTGGTTCCTTAGAGTGGGATTATTTTAAAATATTTTACTTGAAATTTTTTTCCTAAGGTGGTGCGGCTTAGTATACATAAGAAATTCCTTGAGATGAAAAAAATGAGGAATATTCAGTGGCTATGTATGAAGAAAAAATCACCCGACTATAATGGTATGCTCTAAAACCTATTCTGGATTTTGCTAGAAAAATCATCCGCTTTTACTGAGGATTGAAGCCAAGGTATAAAAGGGATTTTTCTTTCGTTGAATTAAAAAGTTATGAGAAACTTTTATGATATATTGAGAGGGTATACCTAGAATTTTTTGATGATCACATGCATTTTAACAACAAATAGAACAAGAGGTTGAGATGGAAAGTGATAAGTAAGAATCAACCAATGAAATCTGATGGTAAAAAAATCTAGTTTTTAGTTTCTGAAATGTGTGGCAAGAAGCACCCTGGGGAATGACTTACCAAAATAGGGAGGTGTTTTCGATTTCGTAAGTCTAGAAATATGGCCTAAGATTGTAATTAAAATTATCTTATGAATAATCCTATTAAGAAAACTATAAAATTATTTAAATGTGTTGAGATGGGTCATTATGAAAATTCCAGACCTAAGAGAGATCTGAATGATGCAATGAAGCCGGACTATAAGTAGAAAGGTGTCATGAGAGGCTTTACAAATACATCAACAGATTTTGAGACATCCAATGATTTTGTATCTGGTACCTTGTTTCTTTACTCATATTTTTATATTTTTTTGTTTGATATGAGGTCTATACAGTACTTTATTTCTAAGAAATGTTCTAGAGAATTGGTAATGTTACCTCAAGAAATGGGACCCGAACTTATTGTTAAAACACCCGGTGAAATATTATAGTAAATATGAATTATAAGAATATTTATGTTGTATTCTATGGAATTAATTTACTTGAAACCATGTTATTTTTCCTTTATTATAGTTTTATGTCATTCTAGTAATAGATTGGCTTTATGATTATCATGTTAGTATTGATTTTAGTGAAAAAGATGTTGTTTTTCATAAATAGTTTTAGATTGTATTCATGAATGAACCCATAAAATTGATAACATATCATGAAGAAAGAAATATATTAACATATTGAAATAAAATTTATCTTGCTCATACTGTTGAAAATAAAGGAAATGTTCAGATTAATGATGTGCTAGTGGAAATGAATACCTTGATGTTTTTTCAAATGAGTTACCTAGTGTCATACCTGATCGAAAAGTTGAGTTCACAATTGACTTTGTTCTTGATGCTAATCCATTTTCAAAACCCCCATATAGAATTTCTTAAATGGAACTTATTGAGTTGCAAAATCATTTGTAGGATTTTCTTGATAAAGGATTCATTCATCCTAGCACTCCACTATGGGGTTCTCTTATTTTGTTCGTTAAAAAGAAAGAAGGTTCCATGAGACCTTACATTGATTATAGAGCTTTGAAAAACATCAATATTAAAAACAAGTATCATTTTCAAAATACTGATGACTTGTTTGATCATATTTAGGGAGATTAGTACCTTTCCAATATTGACTTGAGATCTGGATACCATCAGTTGAAGGTGAAGGATTATGACATCCCAAAAATAGCTTTTCATAATAGATATAAGAATTAAGAATATGTTTTTATATTTTTTTGGTTAACTAATTCCCCTTATGTATTCATGAATATTATGAATAGAATATTTCATGAGTTCTTGGATTTGTTTTTGGTTTTTTTTACTGATGACATTTTAGAATTTTGTAAGAATATATAAACGCATGGAAAATATCTAAGGGTTGTTTTACAAACGTTAAAGAAAAATAAAATGTCTGGAATATCCTAAAAGTGTGATTTTTGGTTGAAAAATATTTCTTTTAATGGGAACATTGTAAATATGGATGGAATTAAGTTGATCCTACAAAAACAAAAGTGGTTGATGAATGGAAAATACACAAAAATGTTACAGAGATTCATAGTTTTCTTGGATTTTTAGCTTTTTAGTGACAGTTTGTTAAAAACATTTCACATCTACCCTGATTACAAAGTTAATGCAAAAGGGGATAAATTTATTTGGATATAGGAATGTGAAATATGTTTTTAGGAACTAAAAAAGAGATTGGTGAATTCTCTAGTTCTAGCCTTGCCTTCCCAAAATGGTGAGTTTGTCATCAACAGTGATGCTTAATTTAAGGGACTTGTTTTTTTTAATGTTTAATGTTCATGTAATTACAAATTATTCAAGACAACTAATGCCACATGAGTCAAATTATCCCAAACATGATTTGGAATTGGAAACAATAATTGTTTTCTTTGAAAATTTGGTGGAATCATTTATAAAGATCCAAATGTAAAATATATACTAACCATAAAAGTATGAAGTATATATTCACTTAGAAGGAATTAAACATGAGGAAAAGAAGATGCCTTGAACTGATAAAGGATTATGATTTCAAAATCAATTACCATCTGGGAAATGAAGAAAAAGTGGCGGATCCCTTGAGTTGAAAACATCATTCACCATTAACCATGTTACATTTTGAACATGATCCATTGAATAATGATTTAAGGAATTTTGGCTTAGAAGATGTTGGTGTAGAGAATTCCTATGTTTTGTTTTAGGTTTCATTATAGTCATAATTATCAGACAGAATTATGCAAGCACAAAAGGAAGACCGTGAACTATAGAAAATAGTAGAATTTGTTAAAATCGGTACGTTTTTTGGAATTTAACTTTGATAAATATTATGTTTTATGAATTGGAAAAAGGTTGTGTATGCCTTTTGATTACCAATTGAAGAAATATTTTTTGTGTGATGCTCACAGTTCTCTATTTTAATTTCATCCTGGAAGTACTAAGATGTACAAAAACCTTTGGGTGTTATATTGGTGGGATGTAATGAAAATAGATATTGTTGATTTTACTATAAAATGTTTAACATGTAAAAAGGTTAAAGAAGAGTGGTAATTATTGGAGGGGATACTTCAGCCTTTGATAGTTCCAGAGTGGAAATGGGAGAATGTATCCATGAACTTTGTAGTGGGAATAACTATGAATTCTTGAGGTAATAATGCGATTTAGGTTGTTGTTGATCGACTAAAAATATATGCACATTTTCTTTCTATTAGAGATATAATGTCTTTGGATTAGCTTTCTCAATAGTACCAAAAAGAGATTTTTAGGTTACATGGAGTTCAGATTTCCATTGTATCTGACTGACATCCTAGGATCCCTTATAATTTTTGGAAGGTCCTTCAGAAGTCGTTGGGTGAAAAAATAAATTTCATTACATATTTTCATCCCCAATCAGATGGGTAGTAAGAAAAAACGATTCAAAATTTGTAGGATATACTTTGATCTTGTTCAATGGACTACAAAGGAAGTTGGGATCAACATAATTCTTTAGGTTAGTTTTATTATAATAACATTTTTTATTCATGTATACAAATGGTACATTTTGAGGCATTGTAGGGGAAGTGGCGTTGAACTCCAGTTTTTTGGGATGAATTCAAGGAAATGAAGTTTATTGGACTTGAATTAGTAGAGGAAGTGGTTGAGAATGTAAACATGATCTAGAAACACATGTGGATATATCAGAGAATAAATAAAAGTTATGCAGACAATAGGAGGAAAGAATTTTCTTTTGAGGTATGTGATATTTTTTTAGAATCTCACTATGGAAAAGTGTTATGTATTTTGGTAAGAAATGAAAGATAAGTCCACAGTTCACTGGACCTTACAAAATTATGTAGAAAGTTGGAAGAGTCTTTTACCAAGTAGATTTTCCTCCAAATTTATCTTTGGTACACATTGTTTTTAATGTTTTGATGTTGAGAATGTATGTGCCAGATTCGACTCATTTTTTGAACCCAGAAGAAGTTCAGCTGGAAGAGAACCTTTATTATGAAGAGAAACCAGTTCATATTATTGATCAAAGGGAACTTGTATTGCAGAATAAGGTAATCCACTAAGTAAAGGTTTTGGGGAGAAACCACATGGTTGAATAAGAAAATGGGAGTCTGAAAATGCTATGAGGGAAAGGTACCATCACTTGTTTATTAAGTTAATAAAATTCCTAGGGCGAAACTTCCATAATCTGGAGATAATGTAACACCCCATGTTTTTAAAAATAAATAGGAATGAATGAATATTTATTTTATTTATAATTTTATAACTATCCTTTAATCATAAATGTTTTAGTTCTATATTTTAAATTTTGAATAATGGTCATCTATAATTGTGATCAGTAAGTTATTTGGAGTCCAATGGAACCAACTTGATTTTTGGTGAATAGTAACATAACATTATAAATAGTAATATTAATATTAACATGAACCTAATGAATAAATAATTGTATTGTTATATTAATTTCTTAAGGATTTAATATAGTGAAGACATGATTAATTTTTCTAGGTTTCAAAAAAAGAGTTATAGATTTTAATTTTTTTTTTGAATAAATTATGATTTTATTTAAAAATTAAATTAATAATATTTAAAAAATTACACTCACAAAATGGAATTCATTTATAAATTCTACACTTCAAAAAATGGTTAGGTGGAATTTTTGTTATCTTTCGGAGATTCTTGATTTTTTGATGAATAGTGAAAGACCGTAAAATAATGATATTAAAATTATCAGTAAAATACTGTATTTATAAAAACATAATTAATTTAATCCCACTTAGTTCAAACTCACATGAAATTTTTACAATTTGGGGTGACATTAAATAATACTCTTCATAGTATTGAGAAAAATATTATATTAATAAATAAAATAATGTAAATGACCTCTCCTCCACTATAAATACCACCTTCATTCCCCTATTCCTCCCAAACCTCTAAAGGCTTGAGAATTACCTATTTTCTACCCCATAATCCTTCAATTTCTCTTCCCCACGTCGAAGACCTCTTGGTCTCACCAAAGGGCCAAATCCAAGGGCCTTAAAAAGGATCTTAAGGAGAAGAGATCAAGAGATAAACATCATCTTTTGTTTTATTTATTTTCTTTTCATTTCCATTTATATTCTTCTTCTTTCCTCACCTCCCCTTATTATAGAGTCATGAATTATATAGTATTTTAAATATTATTTATTTCATAATGTTGATGCAAGATACACCATTATACTTCTTCTCCTCTCCAAATTATTCAAGAAATTAAATCACAGTTTGTGATGTGTCGTTTTACCGACATCGTGGATGATGTGATTTAAATTTTATTTACTTATTTAAATACTGGTCATGAAACAATTTATATGGATGAAAAATAATATAAATTTTGTATTATATATTATATATGGTTTTGGAATCATTTTTTACACATTTTATTTATTTATAAAAGAAACAAATGAGTTCATTACGATCAAAGAATCGCAAAAAATGATCTAAACGAATATCAATAATGTTTTAAATTATGAATTACCCTCATGCTGGAATTCAAAATGATAAATGATTTAATTTATGGTTTATTAAATATTATAGTACAATTCCATCCCAATTCTTATGTTTCACTTCCAATCGACAAGAATATCCATCATGAACCGATAATGAAATCATGTAAAGAACTCACCGGAAATAATGGTAGAAACGAAATACTAATAATTAATGGGTGAAAATATGTTATGAAATGATTATATAAGGTGTTATAAACAGTAATATGTTTCTTTAATATATTAATAACACTATTTTAACCTTTATATAGGTGTTTTAAATGAGTTTTAAGTAGGAAAAACCCACGGTGAGGGAATTCTTAACTCGATTTACACTGTTTGGGTTAAAATTCAACTTCATTATATATGCGGCATTAATATTGTTTTTGTGATGAAATTTGTTTATATTATGATTAATTATGTGTATTTTTAGTGAATACACATATTACATCAACTCTATTAAGTCTCTATTTTCAATTATTTAATTTTTATATGGGAATTTTCTTTTAAAAACCTCTTTTAATAGTTTGTTTTATGAAAATCAAAATCAATGTTTTTATGCTATTATTCATGTAGTATGATAGTGTTGTGGTTCTTGGGAATTTTTTATGATGAAGGGTAGGACCTATATATCCCCTTAAATCATTGGGTATTTTTATGTTGGAGGTCGGCCGTATTGTTACACCAAGTGTAACTGTGATGTTTACCAAAATTGTAAGGTAGCCGGGAGGGTAACAATTTATAAAGTACCTAAGAGGGTTACCGGATTATGTATGTCATTCCCCAAGATAACTTTATGGTTGTATTTATTTTCTCACGTACTTTGGAAAATTTTGGAAATATTATGTCTCACAAATTAAGTATATATTGGTGACAAGTGTGTCTTTTGAAAATCATTACATACATTACAAGTATTCCGAGAGTAATATGTTCTTTCCTTATTTTTATATCCCTTACTGAGATTTTTCTTCTCATACCATGCTTTTAGATTATTTTCATAGGTAATAAGGATGTGTGAGACAAATAAGGAATCCATGATAAATGTTTGACGAATTGTAAAAAAATCATGTTTTATTTGAAAAGTTTTATCTTTTTGAAGAAATAAATATTTTTTATGGTATCCACTCTATATTAATGTGTAATGTTATAAATGTATTATGCACCAACTCTCTAAATATATAAACATGAAATTAACAAAAATGTGAAAGGAATTGATTTCTTGACTAACTTAAATACTACATAATGTAACAAGGTTAGGTCCTTATATAGTGTCACCCCAGTGTGTTTTTATGGAGTTAATAAATTTTAAATATATGGAATGAAGATCCCATCCAAGGGGTCATTAATTTGGATCCCCTCATAACACCCTCATCACTAAGACGAAGGTATGATTCGGTTAGGTATAACAATACCATTTAGCCAAAACCCAAAAATGGCATGCAAATTTACAAGGAAATCATTCTCAAAATGGTTATTAAATTAACCATTCCATTTAATTATGAATTACATTTAAATCATGAGGAATAATGCATATGTATGTATTCAATTCACTTAGTTTATCCATTTAATTTATGACATAAGCTTTCCGTCATATCCCATGGTTTACCATCAAATTGAATTTAGTTTTTAACTCAAGGTATTAAAATATAAGGAAAAATACTTTGATGTGTGTTTTAATAAATTGAAACAAAGAGTAAAATCATCCTCAAGGGAAGAACACACCAATTAGGCTGGTTCAAGTCAAGTGATAAACCAAAAGGCTTATTTTTCTATCTAGGTTTTAAATGGAAAAAACATATCAATTGAATTTATTTAGAAAATTAAGGGTGTCTCTAATTGTGTCCTTCTCATTAAAAAAACATATTATAAAATATAGGAAGACTTGTGGGATAGAAATATACCAAATTTCTTAGGTTTTTAGAGCACGACTCTTCTAGAATCCACTAATGAATTGATCTATAATGAGAGATATCATTGAAATTACATAATTACCAGAAAATAGGGAAAATTATCTTATACATATATAGTACAATAGAGGAAGATAAAAACTAGAATAAGAAGAAATAGGATCTTATATCTTACCTAAAGCTATCTGATGCTTAAGACGACAAATGATTTGGATAGTGGATGAGTGAGATAACTTAATCCTTATAATAGTGGAATAAGATATCTTATAGGAGGATGAAAGAGGTTCTCACTACTGCAAATGAGAGTGATAACAGAGGGGGTGAGGTAAAAAATTTAATTAAGAGAAAATGGTAATTTCATGCATATATAAAGGGGTACACCATTTGGAAACATAGTTTGATAAACCATGCACCAATAGTACACCATGTTATAGTAATATGGGAACCCCACATAGGATAGGGTAATGGTTTCACTAACCATGTGCAACCCGTGAAAAAAATCACTACCACTTGCCTGCGACAAGGTACCTTGGTGTGCAATCTCCTTCGAACGATTTCATAGAAAATGTGTGGATCCACACTCCCCTATTATCTCAAGATTCACAGTTAATAAAACTATATGTTCTGGGCAGCACGATTTATCATAACCATGTGGCCTAGTATGATTTCTCAAAATTTTGGGGTCCAAGATTCAGACGAGCCCTAGACAACCCCTGTGACCTCTTAATATCTTTTAAGAAACTTAATCAAAATTAAATATAAAAATTTAAACCAAAAAAATTCCATACCATTGAGAAAATTTAAGATGTTACATATTCATTGAAATATATAAAGTAATTTTTCAAAATTATTTAAAATATTTTACATTTATTGAAAAAAATATCATTTCCAATTCGAAAACTCTTTTTAAAACTTTTTCATAATACATTTCTATATTAAAATTATTTATATATAAATATAAAAATTAAAAAATAAAATAATTTCATAGAAAATAAATTATAAAACATAAAATAAAATTATGAAATCATTTCATGATCACGATAATATGAAATACTATTCTTGTCGTTCATGTTTAAAATAAAGAATCTTTTCTTTTTTGTTTCACGGTAAAATCCAAACATGAATTGTATGAAAAAAGAAATGAATATTTCTATTTTTTTTTAAAAAATTAAAATACAGGTATAAGGGTATGTAATAATCAATTTAAATATTTATAAAAACATTTTTGAAAACATTTTTGTAAAACATATTTTTTGAAGAAAACAAATTTCAGACCAAAGAGAGAAATGATGTGATATTTTATTAAAATTATTTTATAAATTATTCTAATTACAAAATGGTGGAAAAATGGGACAACTAATTTAATATATCATTTATAACAATAGTAGATGAAAATTAATGAGTTTTTTGAGAGGTTGATAATTATATTTTGTCATTAGAAATAGAATCATAAAAAATCATGATAAATAATGAGATTATAGAATAAAATATTTACCACTATGGTAAAATTGAATAATATGCACCATTAAATAGATATTTTAAAATGGATATGTAAATGGAAATAATTTTCATTATAATCATCATAATATACATTCATGGGTAGTATATAAACTAAATATTTGAAATAGGTGGTGAATATGGCATTTTTCTCACATAAGTAAAAAATGAGATGGAAATCCCTTACTACTTAAGTAATCTTTTGAATCATTATAAAAGCTAATAAAATGATATAAAAATTTAAATATCCTGAAAAGGAATATATTCATGATATAACATGTAAAATGGGTAGTATATACTGAACATAAAAAGAACAAGTTAGAAATTTTCATATGTCCCCCATAAATAAAAGAGAGTTCAGATGTCTCTTAACTTAAGTAATGATATCCATCATATGCTTTGAAATGTATTTATTAATATATTTAATTTCAAAAAAATATTATATATATATATATATTTCATGCCATAATTTTTATGACCATGTATTACTCGTTTTTTTAATAATTACATGTATAAATTACATTTCGGGTAATAACCACTATATTATATGTATATGTTTTGATTTGTAATTTTTGGACCTCTTTAAATGATAATGGTTCTATCATATAAATAATTTTAAAAATTACATACATATCATATATATTCATAACATTTGTATTTATAGTAATCTATAAATGACAGAGATATAAAATGAAGGAAATTGTTAATGGAGATGGTTGGCTATACGTACGCATAAACGTTGTTTCCATTTTTTTAATGTATTAAAATAATGTAAGGTAAATGATATATTATCATGTATGATTTTTTTTTCATATATTTCATATATTTTCTTCAAAACAATCCATTTTACCTTCCATTTAATGCCTATATGAATCAAATAACTTAACGAGGTGGTAGTCCTCCATACACACTTGCGATGTTATTGTATTCTCATAAAATGTAAAACATGAAGGTATATATGATATAATAATTAAATAATCACAATTATATTATATATATAATATATAAACAATAAATATATCATTATTTTCAATCATGATAGGTATTAAGGGAAAACTAATAATATCGGTTCCTGAGGTGGTAGTCCGCCGTACTCACAAATATTGATTTCATAACGCATTTTGTGAAAGTGGTGATAGTTGTAGTTCATTAAAATAACATAAAAAATTTAATTATATGTAATATAATTTATTTATTATATCATGATGTTTTACTACTAATTTAAGGAGGTAGATGAAGAAGTAAAATAAAAACACTCATTGATGAACATTACCACTTCTTTGAGTATACTCTTTAGGTTTACAACGGAATCCTTCCTTTGTTTACTTTTTATAAAAAACGATCTTTCGAAGATGAGAAGAGGGAATTAGAAAACATATTTTTGTAAGTATAGGATAAAATAAAAGGTTTCTAATGTTTTGACATGATTTTAAATGAGTTGACCAATTATATGGAAGGTTAGTGACACACTTGTAAATGTTTTGAAGGAAAGAATTCCACACATATTATTTCACTGGAAAATGCTCCAATAATGGAAAATTGTCTATTATAGAAGATATAAGGTCTAAATATGGATATTAATTTGGTTTTGAAAATGTTTTGGGCTGTTTTTAAACCTAATACTTTTTGTTTAACCCCTCGGTAATCCCATTTTTAAATTAACCACAGTAAATAATTTTTTACTATTATCACTATTCATTTTGGTAAAAAACTATGTTGAAATTATTATATAATATAAATAATTAGGATAAAAAAATATGGAGTCCAATTATCTAAATTCATTCCGTAAAACTGTGAAAAAGTTAATTTTAAATTAACTGAGAAGACGCGATGACAATGCAGGTTTTTAATGAGAAAACCTTCAAATGTTTAATTTTTTTATCAAATTTCAATATAATATTAAATATGATGAAAAATATTTTATTAAGAGATATAAAGTTTAAAATATTTTATTTTAAAAAAATTTAAAATATAATTTAAAATTATAAATAATTTTTATGTAAATAGAGTTTTCAACTAAAATTCTATATTTTTTACAATTTATAAAAAGATAAATATTTTAAAAAAAAATAAAAAATACACCATAATATAATTTTTGGAATATGACATAAAAATTATATATTATTTTATAAAATAAATTTTCTAAAATTTTCAACAATTAAATTTAAATTAAAACCTACAGATGTGAAAAAAATGTTGGTTTTTTAGAATTATTTTTTTGAAGCACAAGATGATTTTTATTAACTCTATATAAAATAATAATAATTGAATGAATAAATATTAAATTAATTGGTATATAATTTATATATTTCATATAAAAATCATTAATTATGGATTATTTTAAACAATTAATATGTAGAAACAGTATTCACTTTAAAATAGTTCTGAAAAGAATCCTTTTTAATCCCAAAAATAAATTTATACTAAAATAAAATATAAATTTGTTTAATAAGTAATTAAGTGGATTAAATATGAATAAATATTATTTATGTGACATTAAAATTTAATTGGTTGTTGAAATTGCTTAATTTATTGAAAATGAATGATAGTATTACAATGTGGCATTCTTTTAGTATTCACTGAAAAATCAATGTTTTTAGAGAAAGTAACAAAATTTAACCATGAGTAAATTTAGATATTATAGTACCAAAAATGATGTTATCTTCATAAAATAAATTTTATAAAAGGACTATACATTATTTATAATATTTTATTATAAAGGGAAAAAAATATTTTTTGAATAAAACACATTTCTGATGAATATAATTACTTTATTAAAATTTAAGGATTATTTACTAAGTGTTTATAAATAAATTAATATTGAGTTGGAAATCTATGTGTATATTTCATAAAATAGTTAATATTATTCATACCCTAATATTTAATGACTATGATATAATAGATGTATTTAATTTATTATAATTACAGGGTTCACTAAATCTTGGTTTCACATGTCATTCATTCTTTCAAAGAAACTTATTGTTGTGTATAAAGAAATATAAAATCGATGTTTCATATAATGCGATATATAAAAATGATTATCATAACAAAAAAATATCAAAAAGATTAAATTAATTTGAAAAAAATATATTTTAAAACATCTCAAGGTGTTACAGTCTACCTCATTAAAATAAATTTCACCCGTGAAATTCATCACTTGGGTACGAAAAAATGATGATAATTCTTCTTTATTACATCCTCAAGTTCTCACATAACATTCTCAAGCTACTGGTTTCTCGATAAAACAATTACCAGGCCAGCTATATTATTTCATATAAAATTTTCTATATGATATTGAATCTCCACCTATTATTCATCATAATAAATATCTTACTCTAATGGTATGAAATATATGTTCTGTACATTCAAAGGGTCTTGTATATACTTACCCAAGAGAGATATATAGATCACATCATAGATTTGATATAGGTTTTATGGATGTACCAAATGATAAGATTCTTTCCCAATATGATTACGTCTTTGAAAGGGATTAATATACCTAGGGATTCATTTCAATTTGTTTTATAAGCACAATTTAATCATTTGGTTATGGTTTGATAAATTTGGAATTCAACTATTACAAAAAGAAATGACGATGAATATTATTTTTATTCCTGAACACTAGGAGATCACAAGTGCCATAATATAATGTAATGTCATTCCTTTTATCTCTAGTTATAACAAAATTCATATAACTGGTAATAAAATATTGATAAATTTTCATATGATCAAGTAATATGATAATATATAAAAAATAATCCAAAGTTTAAAATAAAAAATTTCAAATGACTAATAATATTTTCCTTAAAAATGATTAAAATCCAAAACTCTAGAAATAAGGACAATAAATTTCTAAAATGTGATTTTCATTAATCCCCCAAATATAATGAAGTACCCCTTAATTGTCACATAAAAAAATTTAAAAACATTTATCATTTATTCTCTTGAAAAAAGTTAATAACATGAATTACCACAAAACTTATTGAAAATAGATATGTTTTCTCTTTACTTAGATAAAACATTGATTAATAGGTATATTCCTTAAATCAAAAAATATCTTATACTCCATCAATGATATAATAATCCTCTTTTTTAGAAAAAAAATTAATCTCTTACAAGGTAATAATTACTATCTAATTTACATATTCATATTTAACACAAATTTATCCCAACATCATCATGTAAAAATCCAAAACACATTAAGGTTCATCTTACCTAAATCCAAGCATCACCTTACCATTAAATCACTATTCTTTTCCATTAGTACCATTTAATTTTTATTAATATTCCATAATGTAAAACATCTAAAAAAATACTTATATGTATTATGATTAATATATCATAGTCTTCTAATTCCAACACCAAAACTCTTCAAATATTTTTCCTCATCCACAATCCATTGACTAGGATTTATTATCTTATTCGGTAATAACTCTTTCTTTTCACAGGTTATTTTAGTCTATTCATCATTGACCAGAAAAATGTTACTCATACAACCTTGATGATTTGCTTCATGAAATTTACACATAAGACATAAATTTTCACAATGACCATAAATTCCACATTTTAAACATTTAAAAATAAATGATACCCTAGGGATAATTTCATTCCCATGAACTATATTAATAAAACATTTAACCATTCCTCTCTAATTAAATTATTTTTACCTTTTTTTCACACTCAAAACATTTTATAATTCATTTGATTCATTCATTAGAGTGATTCTTCCCACATTCTCAATATAATAAATCCAATTCTTCTTTCATCTATGGACTTTATCACCAAAAATCTCAATGATCTCAATTCATGTCTTCTTCGATGAGTCCCAAATTTTGTTAAAGTGAACGGTTCTAATCATATATCATGATATCTAATAATGAATAATCACAAAATCCTTCACTCTAATCATTATCCTGTTAGGATTCTCCCAAGAAAATTGACAATCACATCCAATTTTAATCCACTCCCTTCTACTTCCCACAATTGACTAAAACCAAAAAGGATAAAGTGATAAATGATAATCATAAAGGGAAACTAAATAAACAGGTAACTCACTTACATTATTTATAAATCAGGAAAAATTATTTTTATTTTGTGGCACATTAGGTTCATCCTATGTAATTAATAGTCATAATCTATTTAAATCATTCATGATGGTTGGTAAAGTGTTTTTTAATTTCCAAAGAACACAACCCAGGAGTGTTAAAAAAAGTGTGTAGCAAGGATTATTGTCATGAACTATAGGTCGATCAAGTCCAACATGATGTTCAGTTTTATAAATTTTTTCCTATAGGTACCTCTCTATCAGATCCATATACACTTGTAATATCTAGAAAGGGATGTAATTTCATTTAAATCAAATGATCTATACTTTAAAAAAATTATATGACATTTTCCTAAACATTTAATAATCCTTACACTTAAACATAGATAAATCCCTTGAAATATAATTATAAATATCATTAGGGATCTCACTAAATATTGCACATCATAGTTTCATAATGTTAACCAAACCTTTACTATGATTCCAACTATAGAGACTAACACTTGTCATACATGGATAATACATATTATTAGATATGTATTCATTATATTGAATTAACAAACACATGAGAACTGTAACGGATTAGTGCATTTTGAAATATTCAACAAAATTATATCAATTCATGAAATATCATCAATTTATACTATAAAGATATTCCTCTTTAGTATATAAACATTAAAACCATTCTTCATTACCCATATAATTGAAAAATAAAAAAGCGAGATCAGATGCTATGTAGTGGTAAACAAGGGATATACATAAGGATAACTTCAGTATAAGGGTATGATAATATGATCATAACATTTGAAAACTATACACTGCATATCAATGTTCATAATCTCGTGTAATTGAATAATTATTTGGAGTTAATAAGACATGTATCATAATTGAAACAAAGAACGTGATCCATGAGATCATAAAATTGGCAGAAGATAGAGATTTGTTTCATACATATATGCATATAAAAGATTATGTCAATTTTAACCACTAAGACAATAATAACATGTTATTCTTGGGAAAACCACCCATGTACCTAATTTGGGATTCTAATAACCACGTGTGTACCCTCCTTTTCAGGCTTAGGATAACCACCAGTGTATCCTCATTTTTTATATTGGGGAAACCCCTAATTTTACCTCATTTTTCTTCTTGGCCATACCATCTATGGGACCATAGATATCATAAAACATTTATTAATACCCAATGTATTGGAGGGAGATATAAATCCCACATATTTTTCATTATAATGTTACCAACATCCTTGGTTATAACGCAACCACCATCCTTAGTTATAATGTAACCCCCATCACATAATGGGAATCATACATATGTGTGCCATAAGATCAAAATATTTCTCCATATCATAATATCTATAATGAAATGGGTTTTAGAAAAATTTCATCATATCATTACCTGTGGAAAAGTGTTAGGTTCCATAATTATTTCAAAATTTTATCATTGCATTACCCATGAATGGAAGTGGGTTTCATCAACTTTTTATAATGCTATAACCTATGGAACATAAAATGGTCTCATAAAACTTATTCAGTCATGAGAATAAACCACTCCTAAAAATAATAAGAATGATATCCTTTGTTCACATCTCTAGTAGAGAATAAGTTATATCGAAGTATTTCATCTTAGTAGGAGAATTATTTTGAAAGATTTATCACATGAAATATTTATTGAGGAAGATAAATTTTATTTGAAAATTAATTTTTAAAACTAAAAATTAATAAAAAAAATTTAAAATCATTTTATTTGAAAATATTCTATGAAATTTATGAATTATTATTTAAAAGTAATTTTTAATACTTCTTAAAGAAAATACCCTTTCCACTTTGAAAAATTATTTCTTATTTTTTTTGAAATTTGTTTTTATATTGAAATAACTAATCTATATTTTTCTAAATATTAATGACTTTTTTTTGAAAAGAACTTCTAAATTTTTTAATAAGAACCTTAAATATTTTTTTGGGTATTGACATCAAGAAATATTTTTTATTCCATTCATGATAAAAAAAATACTATTTTCACATTTTTGGAAAATGAAAAATGGTTGTTTAAAAAAAAATACATGAAGATTAATTTAAATTTTTGATAGTAAAACAAGGGTAAAAACGTGTTTAATAATAAATTTGAAAATCATTTAAAACAATTTTGATGTAATTTTTAGAAAACATGGATTTGTAGGATAACAAATTCCCAAATAAAGAGAGAAATAAAGATGGATTTTATTAAAAAAAATTCTCACTTATTTTAAGTACCAAAGAGTAAAAAATATAGCTATTAATTTAATATATCCTGAATAAAAAAGAAGAATATAATTATTTATTTTATTTAGATATTGATCATATTATTTTGTCATCAAAAACATAATCAGAAACAATCATGATAAACAACGAGATTGTACAAAAAAATCTTTATCACTTTGGATACTTTTAATCATAATATCCATGAAATGGAGATCATAAAATGGATATATAGACAATAGTAATTTTAATTAGAAGAAAAATAAAATAAATTCATAGGATGTATATACAAAATTTACAAGAAATATATGTCCAATATAGATGTGTCTCATAGAAGTAAAAAGTGAGATGAAAATAACTTACGACTTTAGTAATATTTTGAATCATAAACCGTAATAAATAATAAAATTGAATCAAACATTAAATGTAAATAAAATAATAATATAAATTATATAACATGTAAAATGGGTAGTATATACACAATATAAAATAAATGAGTGGTGAATTTGCATATGTCTCAAATAAATAAATTTAAGACTAGAAATCCCTAACCTTAAATCTTGAAATCAATCGTACATGTTCAAACATTATGTATAATTAATATAACATTATTTTACATATATTATAAAAATATATCTATATATATCATACCATATATGACTTTATTATGATATTTTATTACCCATTTATTAATTATTTCATGTAAAAGTTTCATTTTGAGTAATTACCGGTCTGTTTTTTGAATATTTTGTGTTTTTTAATTTTTGGCCATATTAATTTTATCATGGTTACATGGTATTAATAAAATTAACCCAGATATAAATATAATATATATTTAGTATATTTTTTTTATATTAATCTATAAAGAATATGGATAGAAAATAAAATACACCAATCATGGAGATATTAGACCGTATGTATGCATGAAATATTTTCAGAATTTTTTTTTATATATGATAAAATTTATTTGAACCAATAATTATTACAAAAAATGCAAAGTTTGAAGGAAGTACATCTCTTTATAAGGCGGTAGTTTTCCGTACACACGAGTGATGTTATCATATACACACAAAACGCAAATCATGAGGGTATGTGTCATATAATAATTAAATAAACATAATAATATTATAAATATCATATATGAATAATAAATAAACAATTATTTACAATTGTGATTGGTGGAAATAGAAAATTGAATGACATATCTTCGTGTAGCGGTAGTCCAATGTACACACAAATGATGATTTATTAACCCATTTTATGAAAGTGGAGAGATTTATAGGTCATGAAATAAACCTATAAACATATAATTATATTTTAAATTCTTATTTTATCATATAATAATGATTTTATAAAAATTTAAAGGGGTGGAGGATGAAATAACATAACAATTCATGCTGGCAACATCACCTCTTCTTCAGAAACCATTTTAGTTTTTTACCAAAAAACATTCCTAGGATGTCCTTCTATCCGAAATAGGGATTTTAAGATGAGTGGAGGAAATTTGGGATGTTATTTGGGCAGGTATTTTCTAAACCATGTTTTTTAATGTCTGAAGTGTATTGGAGAAGGGGAGGCCATTTTTAAGTGTAGTGAGTGACACACTTGAAATTTATTTTGAATGAATGGATTCCGACCACATTTATTTCATGTAAAAAGCATATAATAATGTAAAATTATCAATAAAATAAGATATAATTCTGAAATATTGATATAAAATTAGTTTTTTAAAAGTAATGGGTTATTTTTAACCCTTATCAATTTATATAAACCCCATGGAAACCCCATTTCTACCTCAACTATAGTAAATATGTTATTATTGTTTTCTTGATTTATTTTGAGGAAAAATTATGTTAAACTTATTAGATAATATAAATTAAAAGTATTAAAAAAATTTATTCCATTTTTTCTAAATCAATTCACATAAATGTAATTTTTAATTTTAAATTAGTAATGTAGTTGCGATGAGAAATCCAGTTTTTAAAGAGAAAATGTTCAATTGTTTACAAGGATTTTACCCTTAATTTCAACATGATATTGATTAGAATTAAATAAATTAGATTAATATTTATTTAATTTAAATTAATTTACATTAAAACCAGTTAAACATATAATTTTACTTTTTACATAATTTAATTGAAAATTCAGTTTTCAATTAAAATTCTTTGTTTTCCAATATTTATCATAAACAAATATCATCATAAAATTAAAAAAATTCACCTTATAAGATTTTTACATTATGATTTAATAAATTAATATTATTTTAATTTTTTTTTCTGATATTCAAAAAACTAAATCTAAAATAAAACCCCCAGCCGCAAAGAAAAATTGGGTTTTTGAGAATTGTATTCTATTAATGAAAACATCGATTTTATATTAACTAAATGTATGATAAAATTAATTGTGTGAATATCAATTAAATTTTTTTTATAATATATTCATTTAATTTAAAACATCCCTTAGTATGGATTATTTTAATTAATTAAAATGAAAAAACATTATGCACTTTAAAATATTTTCAAAAAAACCCATTTTAAACCCAAAAATAAACTTATACTAATATCTAATATAAAAATTATTTTGTATTAATTTAGTGGATTAGAAAAAATTAAATAATTATTATGTTAATTTAAAATATAATGTGGAATTTTAATTAGTTAATTTATTGAAATGAAATGATAGTTTTACAAAAATTAGAGTGTTTTAATAATCATTGAAAAATAAATGGTTTTTTGAAAAAGACCCAAAATTTCACCATAAGACAATTTACATAAGATGGTACAAAAAAGATGTTAATTTTATCAATTTTGTTTAAAAATAACTATAAATTAATTATTACATTTTCTCATAAATATAAATAAAATCATTTTTTATGAAATTATTTTTAACGAATATAATTATTTTAAAAAAATTATTTATTTTTTACTAATAAATTATAGATAGTATTTTATTTAGTAGGAAATTTTTATGAAAATTACATAATGTTTTTAATACCATTCAGACATTCTTATTTAACTACTAGTTTATAATGGAAATATATAAATTAATATTATTTCATAGTATACTAAATCTTGGTGTCGCTTGTCATGAACACTTTAAATGAAACTCTTTGTTGTGTTTAACAAAGTCTAAACATGATGATTTATATAATTCAATATATAATCACTGGTTCATGTATAAAATAAATCTAAAATATTAAAATATTTTTTTACAAAAATATTTAAAAAACTATCATGGTGGTATATTTACAAATATTCTGGAGCCATGTCCACTTATAGTATCCAGACAAAAATAAAATTTCATGAAAACCAGTCACTCTATACTTAACCAAAATTCCATGATATTTTTTTATACATATATTTATCCTTATACATATCCCTATACATTTACCTAGGTATATCACTAATGTTTTCTCATTATTGTTTATAAAGTTTACGTATACCTGGCATTGATACTAAGTATTGTGACCAAGAATTTTCATACATAAATATTAAATCATAATTGATGAATCTTCATTATATAAAATAAATTTACATTCAAGAATATTACATGTTTTGTTTTGGAAACATGGACACATAATAAATTGGTTCTTAGGTGAACTAAATCATCTTATACTTTTTTCTTCAAAACTAGCACCCAGCTTACACCTATCATCCGTATTACATCTCTTCATAAATAAGGGAAAAGGAAATTTAAGAAAGAGTGATCTTAGATTCACTGTAAGGGTATACATGGGAGATAGAAAGGATCAGATAATCATCTGGGTATGATAACATGAGTTTCATATTTTAAATCCATACTCTGTATATCTAATATTATAATCTTGAGTCATGGAAAATTTTTTGACAATTCACAAGACCTGAATCACAAAGAAATAAAAGTACAAAAGAAATTAGAGAATAACATATGACATAGATCTGTAGAATACCCATAATAATCAGAAAACAATGGTCAATGATACCAACCAAGGAATTCATAACATGTTTGGAATTAGCTAACCACCCATGTAAAAACATTCATCTTGAGATATCCTCTCATGTACCATATATAAATTTTTTTATAACCTAACTTATACCATATTTAATGATTGGGATAACCTCTCAAATAACCTATTTTGGGATTGGGTTAACCTATGAGATAACATCTTTTTTGGGTATGGGATAACCTCTCATTTAGCCTTTAAGCACATATAACATTCATCATTACTAAATTAATTGGAGATAGATATAAGTCCAAAATATCACATAATACATATATTTGTGTGCCATAAGACCATAAAACAATCATCATATCATAACCCATGAAAAGGGAACAGATTTCATAAACATTTCATCATAGTATAACCCCTAGAAGGGAAAAAACATTCATAATCACTTATCATCATAGTCATTAAATCCTACAGAGAAAGAATAAGGATGATATCATTATATCATATCCCCATTATAGATTAAATAACAAAAATGTATGTTATATTAGATGGAGAATTTTTTTTAAAGATCACTTTGAACACTTCCTAAGTAAAATAACCATTCCATTTTGAAATCACTTATTTAAAATCAAAAATTTTATAAAAAATTAATGAAAATGTTTTATGTTAAAATTTTATTGAAAACATGTATAAAAAGATTTAAAATATTGAGTGGTAATGATGGTGGAAAATACCATTCATACCATATATGTTAAAAAAATAATCCTTTTATATTTTGGGTATAACTTATTAGTATATCATTTTGAAAATGGTAAGAAGATTCATTTAACAGCATTTTATAAATATTTGAACATGGTTAAAAACGAATTTAAAAAATATTTCTAGATTTGTAAAAAATTAATGAAAACGTTTTCATATAAAAGGACATGAAATAAAAATCATTTTTATTGAAGAGGGAAATAAATTAAATTTTACCTAAAAAGATTTTTTTTTTAACTTTTGAGTATATAAAGAGAGGAATATGAAGGTAATAAAATATATTTTCAAGAAATAAACATAGGAAAATAAATTTTATCAGTATCTTTAGAGATATATGATTGTATTTCATCATTATAAACATAATCACAAACAATATTGACAAATAATGAGATTACATCATAAATACATTATCATTTTTGTATGTTTTGAATCATAAGACCCATGAAAGAAAAGAAAGTAGATGGATATGTGTCTCATAATTTTAAGATAATAATCAAAAAATATATTAATGGAAACTATATACAACCAAAAAAGTTGTGAATATTGATTTTTTCCAACAAAAATAAGAGTTAGACAAAAATCCATTATAATTTTTTGGCAATTTTGAATAGTGAGCCCTATTAATGAATAAAAAAAATTAAAAATTGGATATAATGGGAAGAATGATTTTTATGATATAAGTTTTCGAAGGTGTGTTATATACACAAAAAAAAGGAAAAAATCAATAAATAAATATATATCCTAGAAATAAAAAATATACCAGAAATCACTTACCTCAAGTCATGAACTTCTTTGAACATGTTTGAACCTACTTCAGTTAGAACAAAATTTTTGGGTCCACTATTAAGGATTATGGGGTTGGAATTTTGGGAACTCCAGAAACTCTAAAACATGATTATACATTTTTTTAGAATCAAATTTGAAGGGTTGATTGAGCGAAAGGTCTTATGAGGAGTGAAAAAGTGAGGGGAGGAGGTTCCCTTTTATAATTGAGGTTCAGTGTCATTTTAATAAATAGATAAAAATATTCTATAATGAGAGTCCAATATCATTCCTCATACATCCAGAGTTGATAAATAAATATAAGTGGGAAGATACTGTCTAGCTCCATTTACACTACAAGAAGCACAAGTTTAAAACATGTTATTCCTTTAGCATCTATGTTTAGTCACTTTTACCATTTTAGTTTTCACCACAATAAGTAGTCTATTTTTATTTAACCATGTAATTTATAATTTAATAAAAAAAATTTCTTATTAGAAATTGAGGACCAAATAACTGTAAATATTAAATCATATTTATTAAATAATAAATCTTATGTGTGTCTAAATCAAATTATAATTCAAGCACATGTAACACGTAGAGCATTGTTTTATCATTTTCCACAGTAATTATTATTTAGTGTTTTTACTATTAATTAGTACTAAAAATTAAATTTATCTTATCAAATAATATTAATTATTCTGATTTAAAATATATTATGTATTTTACCAAATTTAATTCACATAATTAGTAGAATTTAAATTACAATTAAATCTGCAGACACGAGGAGAAAACAGTTTTCCAAAGAAACGTTTTTGATATGTATAAAATGTTTTTATATAAACATTAAACATAAAATAGATTATAATTAACTAAATTGTATTTATAATAATATAAATTAACTAATTTTAGTTTTAAAACATTTTATAATAATTTTCATCTTAATAAATTCTTTAATAAAAAATGAACTTTTCAATAAGGATTATTATTATTCGCTATTCATTGAAAAAATTAATCTTTTAAAAATATTAAAAGACTAACTAGAAACTTATTTTAATGTATTTATTTCAAATATTATGTAAATATCTTTAAATAAATTTTCTAAATTTTTAAAAGCTACTTTTAAAATAAGTTTTCAAAATGTGACAAAACAGATTTTTATTAAAATATAGTTTTAAGCATAAAACTAGATTTATTCATATATCATTCCTTGAAAAATATTGAATGAATGATAAACAATTTTATTTATTATATAATAAATAAATTTCCTTAAAATCAATAAAAAATATCTATTACTATTTTTTTTGATAAAGACATTACACGCATAAAAACAAATTTTTGAAAAAAATTTCTTTTACTTTCAGATGTTTTTTATTTTTATTTGAAATAGATTGATGGACAATGAATAAATTTTACACATGTTTACACTTTAAAAATTTTTAAATTTAGTTATCCCTATTCATACCTACCAATCTTACTTGTATACAATTACTATCATATTAAATAATAATATTTTAATAGCATATAATGATTTGTTTGAACTCGATGTTTTTAATGAAGAAAGCTATCAAAAAGTGAAATTCCTTTAAAAAACGAATTTCAAAAAATATTGTGGTTTCCAATTTTACACATAATACATATCAAAAAATGATTAATAAAATAAAAGAACCATCATAACATAAAACTAAATGTACCCTGAAGGTCGAGGAGGTTAAATCTGCCACTTATTTACTAGTTCAAGTATACCACATTTGGATAATTCTTTATTCAACCTTTTACTTAATAAAATGATACCTGGTTTAAATATATTTGGTATAAGAGTGATGCAATGGTTTTTTAGTGATTTATGTAGTAATATTATTTTCATAAAATATAACCATTGGTTGCTCCAATTTTCTACCAATATCTTTAATATTTTACATCATCCACCATTGATGAGTACATTCTTTAGTGGATGAGATATATTTATAATCTATGGTGTAAGGGGAAATGATTTTATATTTCATTCTCATCCATCTCATACAATTATCTGTATGTAAAAAATATCCACCACTAATGTAAATTTATTTCACAACATCACTATCCCATTCTTCTTTATAAATGGATGAGTATTCATGATCCATTATTATTAAAAAACAAAACCAAAATTGTTTTTTACCTAAAATATACCCCATAATTTTCTTCACCACTCCCTGAATATCTTCTATAAAATTACCTTGTAATTTTTCTTCCAAGAATGTTTCATGTGTGATATCTAGTTGATCTTCTATCAAATATGATAAACTTCCAATGATTCTCTTGTACAAGGTAGGATCCACTGAAATTCCATCATAATGATTCCCTTTCTTAGTTCCAAATATAATTGAAGTTTACATTTTTTTTAAATCATGTGTGTATTACTTATTCAAAAACTCATTTAAAAATTTATATTGTGAGATAAAAGTGAAAATCTCTTTTTTTACTAATAGTAGTCCCAAAAAATAGTTGAGATCTCCCATCTTAGAAATTTTAAATATCAACTTTCTGAGATTTGAATGCACCACAAAATATTTCTTCTTATTTCCACTAAATATAATTGCATCCATAAACACCAACACCATAAACTATTCTTTCTTATATGTTTTAACATTGAGTTTCTGATCAATAAAACTACTTTTATTTTACAGTATCTTCATATACGATTCAGGTCGATTATTCCAATGTACAAGAAATTTTTAGTCTATAAAAGTCTTTATTCTGTATGTACACCTTTATTTCATCATTACTGATTATCAAAACCACTATTTATTTAATGTAAATTTCATAAATTAGTGAAATATTCAGAAATAATATTTGTATATAAATTAAATAAAAATATTTTATTTGGATTGAAATAACATAGATAAGGGTGGTTAACTCATGTTCATCCACTAACGATAATATCTCATTAACATAAATACAATTAATTTTTTTATATCCTTTATAAAACAGACAAAACTAGTTTAAACCCACCTTTCCATGATCATATAATATATTTTTGATGACCCACATTATTCTGATTACATTGTGATGTTTTTATCCTTGCAGAAGCTCCCATGTTTGGTTTTCATCAATATGTTCTAGCTATTTGTTCAAGGATCGAACCCATGGATCATACTTTTTTATCTTATTTAAATTTTGTTGTTGTGTGATCTAATTCCCTAATTATCCACATGTAAGTAAGATAATATCTAGATAAAATTATATTGGATTTCTCATTATCCATTTTCCTTTTAAATATTTTAGGTGATGGTTAACATTATTCAGTATTTTTATCCTCCTTAAACTCAATATAAAGATATTATTCTTTTAATAACCTTTGTTTGATCATAATGGTTATATAAGATTTATCATCTTCTTCACACAACTCATTTCAGTTATTAACTTATAAAACTATTTCCTTCCCTCCCCCTGATAACATAAACATCATTACATTTTAAAATTTAATTTTGTGTTATATTAAATTTTTATGGAATTACATTATATTAATGAGATTAAGAAATCTCCTTCATCCACAACATCACCATATATAAATTAATTCCAACTTTTTTTCAAAATAAAATAAATTATTCTAATGTCAGAAAATGTTTCAGTGATGACCTTATACCATGAAACATCCATTAAGGTATTATTTCCTTCATAGGGATCAAGAATGCCTAATTTTGACTATATAATGAAACATGATATTCTTAATTCCAATTATGGTGATACATTCTAATATTGATAACAAATGGCTAGGAGATGTTATAATTAATCATATTTTTCTATTCAATTAATCTATTATGTATCATGGTCCTCTCCAAGTACAATTCACATTTAAGACCTTGTTTTATGGTGTTTTTTCACTTCAATGAATGTGTACACCATTCCATTATTGGATTTTGTTTTCGATAGTGATATTGGTATCCTTTTCCCATATCCTATGAATCCCATTCATTGATATAATGACATATCCTTTTCTCAAGGTTATTATAGCAGTACTGTAGCAAGTACTATTCAACACTGTAGTAGCTAGAACTATTCAGCCAATTTGGGCCTTCAGGCCACCGGTTTGGGTCTACGGGTCTCTAGGGCCTTCAGGTTATCAATGGTCTTCTGTACTCATGGCCTTCGGGCCATAAAGACCATGGAGTAGCCCAATTCACACAGAGAAATCCCCAGAAGAGGATCAGAGAAACAAGACTAGCAGTCACCAGAAGAAGAGCTACCAGATTGGAAGAATTACACGGTATGTAAACCGCCATCAGGACCAGGTACCATGCAACTTTTTACTAGGAAATGATAGACTATCAGAAATTCAAGGTGGGGAGCTAGGTGATCAATAGAACCACAAGCTATGAGAGGGGCAGTTCCTATGGGTTGGGCCTACGGGTCATGTATTGGGCATAGTATGCCTCTGGGCCTTCTGGTCCTGTATTGTGAGTCGTGTCAGGCCTTGTGCCTTGGGCCTACGGGTCATGTACGGGTTCCCCTTCATCCCTTAAAATGGGGATTATATATAATAAAATAAAAAAGGAGGCCTTCGGGCCATTCGGGCCTAAAATGATCTATAAATGGAATGAAGTTCCTCACATCATATTCCATGTTGGTTTATGAGATATGAAAATGTGAATATGAATTATATCACATAGATTGTATTCCCTTAATTATTTTTTAGTAAAGGATACATGCCATATTCTATCACATTCATGAATTTCACTTAATTTCTTATCAAAGTTTCATATTTGGGATTATCCACTATGTCTCTCAGTGTAGACAATTTTCTATGTTTTATTAATGAATGTGGATAAGGCTTTAGTTACACATGTTTTTTATTCTTCTACTAAAATAATATATATTATCTTAGTGCTATATACCTGGTAAATATTATCAATTATCCTATAAACATTCATTATTAAATTCAACTTCTTTTGTTGGATCATGAATCCTTTATATTTGAAGGTAACTACAAGTACAATGTCACAAACTTGACTCATGATTAAGATATTTTTTAAAAATCTATCAATATAGATAATTCATCTACTTATTATTTATCCACTTGAAAAATGAGCCTTATCTATCTATTTAAATGTTTTCTCTCCATCATTGGTAAAATAGAACATTCCATCAATTTTTTTATATTCTTTAAAAATACATTATTCTCATTCATGTGTGAGTAATACCCCATATATAGGATCGTTGTATTCTTGTTATTTAATAATTTTAGAGTTTGCATATCCATTTTAATCATCTCTCTATTCTGCCTTTTTTTTCGAGAGATTCCATATTTGGTGGAGATGTTAGATATTACTTCCTCTATTTCTCAATCATAAGATATATAATCATAATAACCATCTTCATTTAGTGGATAAAATATATTTCTAAGTGGAATTAAATTAATATGTCAAGTATCTATATATCCATAACTTTTATGATTAAAAAATTTACTTCTTCTTTCCCTATAACTAGTAGTATTATTCACAAAGATAAAACCTTGAAAAAATATCTATAAAATTATTTTTTTCTCTATATTGAATGATATGAAAACATTATTATTTTTCTATTTATTGGTTATTATACATTTAAATCACACATGGAATCACCATAATAATACATAGCATGTATGAGTATTCCAAAAAAATGGAACACCATAAGAACAAATATCTTTCCACATTAACCTATCCACATGTTACAAAATTTTGAAAAAATTATTACTTATTGTTTTTTTCATATAATGATGAAAATATTCCCCTATATACTTCCCTTTATCATGAAATATCATTGTTCTAATTTTTTGACGTTTTATCATCACAACCAAATTCAATTTTATTCTTATTAATGTTTATTTTTTCATTCTAAATTTTTTATATACTTTTTGAGCATCATTTATCCGATTTCAATATCTCAATGTTTGGAAATCTCCAAAACTACAAATTTATCATTGGTTCTCCGGAATTTATTTCAATTTAATATTTACATATTAATGTTACCACTTAACCCCAATATATTCAACAGTATTGGATATCACTTATAAATAGTAATTATGGACTTAAATCAATATAAATATTTCTTTAATCTTCAGTTTCAAATATACTACTTCAAATTAACACCCATATCTAGTTGGTTTCTCTTCAAACCCTTTTTCGATATGATCAGCATCAAATTTAAGATGATTAATATACTTTAAATATTATTTTAATGAATCTTCAATATTTAAAAATCTCTATATCTAAATATCAAGAACATCAATAGACCCCACAAGTTCCAAATCGAGGTTAACAAAATATTTATATTGGTTTTCCAAGATGTCTATCAATATTACAGTTTCAATATTTTCTTATAATGGTAAATTGTTATCAGATTAATATTTTGTTTCTTCATCCTATATATAATATTTAAAATATTCCTCTTCATTTTTGACCAAGATCTTCCTCTGAAACTTCTTGGTTGATAAAAATTATATTTAAAAATATCTTTTCAGGGAAACATTATTCATATATAATAATCATCTTATAATTCTCCTTCATCATTATAAAATTATAAAGGATACCACATTATATTTTCTTAATTTACCACATAAAAAACATTCGAAGGGTTTCTTTCCTTCAAACCTACCCTTACATATAATAAATTTTCATAATATAAGAGACATGAAGTAATAATTAAACTCATTTTCCTCTTCTATATACCCAATGATGTCATGCATCTCTTTGGATTAAAAATCCATATAATTATTTTGGTGACTGATATTTTTTTTCTCACAAAACACATTTCATGTACACAAAAATAGTGATGAAAATCATCAAATAGTATCCCTTTAATATTTCTCTATTCAATAGATGATACTATTGGGTTATAAAGTGGTGGAATCCTTTTAAAAGTATTATTCACAACATCAACTTCTTTTATTTCTTCACCAATACCTCCAATGTCTCTAGTAACTTCATGATATGATTAAGTATTCCATCAAAATTATTATAAAGTAATGTATATAAAAAATAAAACTAGTTTTGTAAGACTTTAAGCTTTAGTTATTCCACATTTCTATAACTATAATATATATTTACTATATTATCCCATATAAAAACAGTATTGTTCCAAATGAAAACTTTTATACAGTGTTGGTTTGAAAATTCTCCATCCAAAGAAATTTGGGATTTGATATCATTATCGAGTAACTTTTTAGTTTCTTCAATCACAGATATCCCTAAAACTTTACTTACATGCATTTCATGCATGAAACTAGAGATGAAATAAAACTATTGTGATATTCAGTGAGATATGATTTTATTCATATGAATCTGGTAGTTACATCCATCTAATTGGGAAACTCATTTTTTATTCACTTTATTTTCCAAAGAATTTTCCCTATAATGATTCCCAAGACGTGAAGATTTGATTCCACTTATTAAAACCATTTCTTAACACACCCTAGAGGAAGTGAATTAGGATGTATATTTTCTTATATTTCTTCATAAATTCCCCTTCATATTTTAATATCAATATGAATAATTTTACCCTTATGTATGAATAAAATATTCAAATTTAGGAAGATTATCACATATACATGATTTTACATGATTTGCCAATAATGGAAAACCAAAAAAATATACATCAATAATGTGTTTATGAACTATGTGGTAATACTACTCAATTTATTCATTATAAATTTTTTAGGAAGGATGCACTATTAATCCTAGAAATAATTCCCCTTTAAAAATATTGTCACATTGATCTGATTCCAGGATTAAAAAAGTGTTTTTGTACACTAATAAAATATTTGATTTCATTTAAATAGATTTTTAACACCAAAAATAGTAGGGTAGTTTTCATTAACCATCAATTCCTTCTATTATTCTATATATTCAATGAAATTATTAAGAGTTACTTCTACAATCACTCCATTACCTAGTAATAACCACTTTCCGTAGAATCATTCTTCAATTTATATATTTTTATTGAATTTATCCTTGAGATATTTTCCTATATTAGTATAATGGAATGCTTGAAAAATATAACATGTTTTTACTTCATCAAATCTAAATGAGTGTTTTCCTATTTAATTCATGTTATTCTCTCCCAAAAATAGGATTTTTTAATACTCATGAATACTAACTAGGTGAAACCAATAAATACTTATGAACAAAAACAAAACTCTAAAAAATAATTACTTTTTAATTTACCAAAGATATATCAACCTGACCCCCTATAATCTCAACATGATTTAATTCATAATGGAATAATAACTATAATTGGGATAATCAACTAACAAAATTTTCTCAAGGAATGACTCATACACACTATCATTGGGCTAGTTATTCACCATAAAATGGAAAAAAAGATTATTATGATTTCAATACATGTCATAGTGATGAATATTATGCACTTACATGATATATCTTATGTTTCTTCTATATTACCGGTACACATCATTCATATCACCCTTATGAAGTTCTATTACCTAAAAATAACTCTTACACTCTATCTTATAAACCGTTTCATAGTTCCTTAGTCCCATATATGACCATCACACATCATAAGCTACTTATAAAATTTCCCAAATACATACAAAATATTATGTGGACCCTTATCCATGTATTGACGTTATTCTTATGATTTGGGAAATTTTTTGTATTCTCAATGTCAAAGAATCTAATGACCATTATGAATACATTTTATTCCTGTAATAATTTTATATTGTTTTATTCCTTTTAGTATTAGTGAATCTTATAATCATATATAGGTTCATCTTTAAGGGTTATACATTACTTAATTGATTTTATATATTGAACAAAATTTATAATTGATAATTGATAAAAAATTAATAACCACAAGTTTTTGTTCAAATAGTAAGCATTGTTCCCCCCAATTTAACCTGGTTTATTTTTTCACCATTATGGAAATCCGATTTTCTTATGGTGTAAAAGGTGTAAAAATATGGGTATTCACCCAAGAATTAATTGTTCTATGATTATGATATAATTACCAATTAAATATGGATGGGTTTATTATAACTCATTTCAATTAAATATTCCTATTTTATTGGATGAGTTTATCACGATGTGGGATTTTCCATAAAAATATATATTTTTATTAAAAAGATAAAATTGGAAAATTCACTATCTATAAGGATAATATTAGAAAAAATATTCTTTAATTCAGTTTATAATGTGGTGTTATACTTATCTTAATCATTTTATAGTTTTAGGCTTGATCATGGATGATAAAAATAATTAAGAAAAGTTTTTATTGAATTGTTAAATAAGTATAAATCCAATTATTTGTGTTTTTAACCTCACTCCCTCTTATATATGCATATTTTAGGGGAAATTTATCAGAGATATAAGGTTTATATAAATGATCATCCTCCAATGACTGAGATCCTATAATGAAGTTTGGATATTGGGTGGAGGATATTCAGATCATTGATGAATAACATATCAAATCGTATTGAATATCATTTATTTGAGACTAAAATTAACTCCCATTGTATTATTATCAAATTATTTAATCTTCCCATGAAATTATATTTTTTAATTTATATTTTAATATGAATCCACTTCCTTTATGTTTTTAAATATATAATAAATTTATTATTAAGATAATCAAGAGATAACTTATAGTGGATGTTTTTACAAACCATTGGTTAATTTTTTATTAATTCATGAAACATACAAAAACTTTTTTATAGGCTTAAATGATTAAAAATAACTTGTTTTTGAATAAATCTAATCATATATATGGATATATTGATATAATAGAGACATGTTTCGTTATTATTAAACATTCCTCAAAGATTCTGGTTGATTTGGATTCCAATATCAATCACGTATCTGGAATAATTTTGCGGGGAGAGAGATGGATTTTCCTAGGGTAGGTATCTTGGTGTAAAATGGATGGGGAAAACTTAGTCAAACTACATTTTTATTGTGAGGAATGGTGACAATAGTAGGGTTCCGACAAGGTGGAATGTCTAAGAAGACCGAATCCCTTTAATATGAGATCAACCAGTGTTGGAGTAAGCCACATAGTTATAAGGGTTGTGGTATTGGTTCATTGTTGAGGTAGTCAACGTCTTGGGATATGTATCATAAGAAGTTAATAATGGACATGGTTTTCATGAAATTAATATTAATAAATTCTTTCCATCAAATCATGTTAGGGGACAAATATGTGTGAAGCAAGGATAGTGAAATGTGGACACGATGTAGTGAATATCAGGTCATTTGAACAATAGAAAAGATGAATAAGATTTAATGGAGAGATATTGTGGTTGAGGGATTAGTTTATTATGTGAGAGTTCATTTGGTTCCCATTAATTACAATTAAAATTATGTTTTCATATTGGTGACATCCTAAACCCAATAGAACTAACTTTAGATCATTTAGAGACTATTTGATGGGTGAATTGATATTATGATCACATAGTTATTATAAACATAATTATTATAAAAATAAATATAATTTATAATTATTTTAAAAAATATTTAGTTCAATATATCTCCATGGGTCACATGATATAGTTTTATCATGTGGACCAAACCTAGTGGAATATAAATGTTTTATCATGTGATCTAATTATTATCTTGGTGATCATGTATTATTATTAATGAATAATAATATTATTTAAATTAATATCAATTTAGCCTAAGATAAATGGGTTTAATTGCTAAAATAAATTTGGTTATTATCCACAAATGTTGGTGGGTATTTTTTTAACTTATTGGTTAGTGATATATAGGATTTAAATGTCATGCTTACGTGGTATGATCATACGAATTAATATTATTATTTATAAAAATAATAATTTTTAGATTAATGTTTTTAAACATTCAAAATGAACTTGAAATGTTAATTCGATTGATTTACTTCTCCATGGGAAGTAGTGAATTGGATTGTTCACTTACTCAGTTAAATAAAAAATTATTTTAAACAAAAATAGATTATAATAAAAAAATGTAAATATTTCTCAAGAATATGTTGAAAATATTTAGTGATGTGACAAATGTTTTTGAAATAATATATCCAAGATATAAATAATATATGATTCTGATGTATGGGAATAAAATATATATATTGGAAATAATTATGGAAATGAAATTTTATTTTTAAACAATTAAATAATGAATTGACCTAATTATTTAATTAAAGGAAGTAGTGTTAATAAGAAATAGTATATTATTTAAATATGTTGTCATGATTAGATCTTTGTGGAGTTTTTCAATAATATAAAGGAAAATTAGATGGCATATATTATTAAATAATAAATTTGGATAAAGTGTTCGAATTAAAAAGAAGTGACAATGATGACTAACCTTGTATATTAAGGATTGAATGAAAAAGAATGATCTAGCATAGAGGATGTAGATTTCCATCAGATGATGTGACATCATTGTGAATGATTTAAAATTGGTTGATTAATGACATGGAATTTATTAAATATAATAAAAAACTGGAAAACCAAACCTTAGGGAATCAGTTAGTGGAATATTTCTGATAATAGTTTGGGTAATCATGAGATTTATTGGCTAATATTATAGAAAAACTATAGTGACTTAAGAAGACATAGATGTAAGTCTATGTAAAGGAAATTGTATTAGCATATTTATGATATTTCTAGATGAATAATTAATTAAAAAACTTTACCATGATTGTATGAATAGCATGCATAGAGACATTTGTATAGAAACCCATTAAGGATGCTGGGGCATGTGGTAGTGATCAGGTTGAAATTATATTCTCTCATTCAATATTATGACTACTAGGATAATTAAATAAATATAATATATTTAATATTGAATTAAAATTTACTCCATTTGAGTTTGGGCAATTGGAATCCATTGGGGAGGATACAGTTCTAGGATCAGTACTCAGGGAGTCATGCAAGATAAATGGGAGGATCATTATTTGATATTGAGGTGCTTGGTTGTGGGTACTTATTTTATTTGAGATATTTTAGTCTGAGACTGATGTATATAACTATTGGTCTGGAATTTTTTGATATATACACTTTCAAATCAACTTAGGTATAATGTTATAGTGACATGACAATGCCCGTACCCTGTCTCTACCACTAATCTGAGTAGATATTGAGAATAGAATATTCATGTGTCTTCCACCATCCATATATTTTGTAGGGATAAGATATGTAAAATATTTCTAAGATATAGGTGGGTATGAGTAATTCAAACAAAATATTTTGTTTTTTTATAAATATATAAGGGTAAATACTATAGTATATTTGATACGAGATTGTAATGAATGGTAAGACACCAGATTGGTGATAGGCTTCTTCACACATTGTTCAAGTGTTGATGTATAAAATAATGAATCCAAAGAAATATTCACTCCTTATCCACTTCTCACTGTGACACACTAAGACATTAAAATATTTTCATGTTATAATAAATATTATTTTTTATCTATTTATACGAAACATCATTTTAAGATTATGCTACACACTACACATATTTAGCTTTCGGTACAAGAAAAATTGAGTTTTAGAGCCTTTTAATGGATTGCCAATTTTAAAACTAAATTTCGACAACTTTATAAATTTTAGCTTTCAAAACAAAAAAAAAATATTTGGAATTTTAGAAGTATCCTTGGTTTAATTTTTTCTATTTTGCTGAGATATTTTATTTTTTGATGAATAGTAAAAATGCCACATTTGAATTAAAAATGGCCTTTTCATTTAAATGGTGTTAAATTACTTTTTAAATTGGTTATTAAAGTAAAAACAGTTCCATTGTACATATATTAATCCAATTTAGGTAATTTAAATCATTTTTATATTGAAATTAGATATAATTACTAATTGAACTTTTGAACATTTTTAATTTAAAAGCTCAGTTTCATGCCACGTCTGCAAGATTGACGTTAATCTTAATTTTACCACATATATTATTTGAATTAATAAAAGGAAATAAATAGTTGTAAACAATATATTCATTTGGTTTGATAATATTAACATAATATTTGACCAAAAATAATAGTGAACATGATTAAAAGTAAATATGGTTATTAAGGTAAAATTAAGAATAATAAGCGACTAAACCTTAATCTTAAGGACCAACATGACTTGGAAACTTTCCAAAAATACATTGGATTCAAATAATTAGACCATATGACCTCTTGGTTTTAATTTTATTGGTTATTGGGATATTATTAATGGATATTCCACATATAAAATGGTATGTAAGGAGAATAAATAGAAATGGAACATTCTTTACCTTCAACATCTTTAAAACATTAAAATATGTAAAAAACATTATATTTTTGGTATAAATAATCTATTTAAATATAAAAAGGTTATTTTTATTATAAAAATTTATCATTAATGTTTATATAAGATCTAGTTACTTAAAAAGATTATGAAATTTTAACATATCGATTATTTATTTAATAATTAACTAAAAAAATAATACTGTAAATATTGAATGTCAAGTATATTGACTAAAATATTGTAATTAATTATTTAGATGGATTTATCATCTTAAATTTCTATAAAATCGATATATTTTAAATCAAATATTTTTTTTCATATTTAAAAAAAATTCATAAATAATGTCAAAATTGACAATAATGTTATTTTACAATAAATGAAATTCTATTAAATGATTTAAAATTAATAAAATTACAATATTATGGTAATTTATTTTTAAGTGTTAATAAATATTAAAAATGGTATATTAATGTATCAATTGATATTTTTTAATTAACATATTGACCTGTATACTGTAAAATCATTGTTAACACAGTTTCAGTTTAAGTAGGGTTTTAGCGCGTCACATGCGCTTGTTTTAAAATTAATTTCCAAAACATATGATATTGTTATCTTATAAATTAGTAATTACAATGAAAATTTAATCATTCTATATTTCCTAATAAATCATACTTTAATTTTGTGTTAATAGTAAAATTAATTATATTAGAAAACTAGATTCTTTAATAAAAACGAAAATAATAAAATTGGGGAGTCATAGAAGTTAAAGAATAAAATTCTTAAAATGCATATATTTAGTGTGTTGGTGATTTTAATTGACAATTATTCTTAATTAATTCATTATTATTACATTTTATAGGATCTTTAGGTAAAGTAGACCTCCCATTAATGAATAATTATTGGTATTTACAAGAGTGCCACTATCCCTACACTGTGAAAAGTCAATCACAATACAACTTACTCACACCTCTAAATAATTTTTTGAACCAATACATACCCTAATAGTCTCTTATAGTCCCTAAAATCTACCTTGAGGACTAAATTTGGGTAAAAATCCTTTTCGTAGAAACCATAAAAAGTTACCCTATCGAGAGGTAACTACTGCCTAAGGAAATGACGATTCTTCATTTTTCATTTACCACCTCTCATGGTAGACATTATGATATTAAAATTGTTTAAATATGTTATATATTATATCTATAATTTATTTATTCTTCTATTATTTTTATTTGAAACATTACATTATTCTTTCCATCTTCTGAAAATAAGATAATTTTGTTTGAGGATGTGTGGACTACCGCCCCCTCAAAGTGATATGACTCATTCATGACATACATGGAACATATAATGGATGGTTATAATTAAAATATGTAATATATATAATATATATATACAATAATAAATTTATAATATTCATTTTTATCATTTATTTTTCATTATATTAATACAACAATGAAATGAATGTAGTGTTCATGTGTACGTACGACCTACCGTATCCACAAATGTTGCACTTCATTTCTAATCTAAAATTATTATATATTATTATAAATACATATATAATGATTATATATGATAAATAATTCATGTTTTACATTATAGAGATGATGAAACCATTATCTAATTAATGATAACAACTAACCATAAGTTCAAACTTACTCGACAAAAATAGGCAATTAACACATGAAATAGTGAAATTAAAGAATGTTTGTTAAAAAATGGGTAATGAGATATTATATGAAATTAATATATGGTATTATAAAATTTATTATAGTTATTAACATATTTTAATCCACTATATTGGAGGCTAAACAGACACAACAAAAAGGAAGGATAAGGTAAGTGAATTTCATCTCAAATTACATTCCATTAAGACTTAATTGTTATTATGTGAAAATTCACATTTATTTGGGTTTTATAATACATTTTTAATGTTATATCTGGAATCCCATAATTCTCATGATATTATATTTTACATTTTATTTCATATATTCTATATATTATGATTCAAATGTTTCAAAGTGGGATGTGATACTTTGGAATGTTTAAGGAATAATCTCCTCAAGAATGTTCTTAATGATATATATTGCAATCTCACTTCCATTGGAATTAATTTTTCATTGTAAATTTACATGAATATAACTATTTTTATACAATGGATTTTATTAGTTCCAAAGCTATATATAATTTCACATATGGTGTTTACTTTGTTAGTAATTCTATTAACTAGGGAATTATTGACAAATCAGTATCTTTTATTCAGTACAGATATTTGATAACAAATATTTTATTTTGATAAAATTTAGGATTAGATATGAGGAATGATTTAGAAATTAAATGGGGGTTAGATCCTAGACATTATATATCTACTCATTCCATTGAAAATTTTTCATGATATGATTTATTTATCCCAATTAAACATGTTTCTACTTGTAGTTTTAAACAGTTCGGAGGATGGATCGTGACAGTTTAGGTCCACCTGTGCCTTGGACATGATGTCCAATAATTAATTATTTCCATAATATATATTTTATCTATTATTATTCCATGATATTTTATGTTGACATATCTATGGATACATTTCATATTAAGTTCATTAATTAAATAAAATGTGTTTTATTTTCTTACCTTTATATATTGAATTTTCTTTATCTAGTTATCTGAATGGAATGTGTTATCAGTTACATACCTTTAAATGTCAATTTATTCTCAATGATTAAATATTTATTTGAAATTATTTACCATTACTGTTCATTTGAACCCACCCTTATTATGTTACCATTCCATAGGTTTTGAGGAATGAAACTTTGAATAAGTGTTCAATGATGAATTTTATTTCCTTTTATTATGTATGATGTTTGTATTTTCAATTTCTCAATATATTATCGACATCATTTATGAAATATGAATTTAAAAGAGTTATAATATGATCAGTCCTTAATGATTCTATTCCTTGTAATCATTAAAATATAATAAAATAATGCACCATCTCATGGATTCTGTGGTTGGGGCGTTACAATTGGCATCAAAGGAAGTTTAATATCTGGAATGAAAATGATATTTAGAAAACATAGATAAGGGATAAAGAACCTAAGATAGACATTGAAGATAATTATAGAAGAACCTTCTAGAATTTTAATAAGATAGAGACTATGTGGTTATTCCTATCAATACATCCATATCTAGATATTATAAGTGGATGTGGTTCTGGAACAGATGTACCTAGGAGTAGAACTCTGAAAATGTGTTTCAAGAATGATTTGGGGTAACCTATTACATGAAAACATGCCTTACTACACACATGGTTTGAAAATATTGTGGGATATTCTTAGGATAGTTCCTGTTTTCTTTTCTAACCAATATAAATAATTTAATAGTAATAATATCCCCAATGAAACCATTTTCATTATAAAGAGATTAGTTTTTTCTATTTTTGTTAAATGTTTCACTATTTTGGGGATTATAAATTATATTATGATTTAATACAATATATTCCATTATTTAGAAATGTATCCTTATAGTAGGAATGAGAACTCCACCAATGAACATGATCCAAAGGGTAAGAAGAATCATATGTTTCATGGTCCTAATCCAAAATTTTCAACGTAAATAGTATCCCAAATATTCTTATCATATGAAGAAATAATATACTTTTTAACAAGATATATAAATAATTCTCCAATCCCCATGTATTTGAAGGGATTAAATAGAAGAAGAGGATAAAATAAAAAAATATGGATAAATGTGTGAAGGCAAAGAAAGATTTTTCCATCTTTGATAACTATGGAAAGAATCACCCTAGTAAATTCTTTAATGGAATGAGTTTTGGTTACAAGTGTGGAGATAAGGGTCACCAAGATATGTAATTAAATGGTTAAAATAAAAGGATACTATTAGATTTTATAACCGCAAGGAGATGAGACACAATGGAAATGAATGTCTAAAGCGTCAAATGAATATACCCAAAATGATGTTATTAGACAATGATCATGTTATGCCACTTACACAAATGAAGAAGAATGTTTAATACAACTATTAAATAATTAAATCATTTGAATATTTTATCAGAAATGTACTAGTTATAGGAGTTTTGGAATATATGAGGATTATACTGCAATACTCTTTTATTAAGGATTTGATATCTTATGATGAATGGTGCCCAGAAAAGTGATTCAGTTGAAAGATAATATTTTTGGAAAACACATTATTGAGAGAAATTAAACCCTTAATATGTTCTTGATTATCATATAATGATGAATAAATGATTAAATTGGACATGTTTGTACTACCTTATAATTGATAAATTACTTATCGACAAGTGGCCTATGTTATCATTGATGGAGTATACAAAACTTTTGGATTTAAGGAATATATCCAATAACATGATCCATACTTATGGAATATGGAAGAATTAATTTTTCATATAAGGTTTTATGTTAATTCATGTTATTACCATATTTTAAGAGGATACACGGTGAAGTTATTCACATGTTTGGAATGTAAATATTTAGAGCTGCTACCTATGTATTAAAGGATAATGATAATTTCATTTTTTAAATTTTGTGACATTATTTTTAATGTATTGGATCATAATATTTTAAAAAATTTAACCATTTATTAAATATATTATTTTTATCTATAGGAAAACTTTATATATTTTTTATTACCTTAATATATAAGATGAAAATTATAAATGGTTCATGGAATAACTAAAGGATAATATTGATCTTATAGAAACTTAATATATATTTTTTATTATACTATTAGAGAGTGAAATAATTACTCAAATACCTGAAAAAAGATATTAAAACAAAAAATGTTTCTTAGTTTCTTTATTTCTGATGAATCAAATCGCTATTAGATCATCACAAATTTTGGGATTTCTAATTTTTAACTTTATCCTAACCATGTTTTCTAGCACTCTCCATAAAAACATTATTGTCAGATTTTTATTCAGTATTCATGATTTCATTTCCCACCTATGTTCTCCTACTATATAACTTATTTACAAGATCATTGTAATTTCCATTACCCCTTTTTATGAAGACATTTTGTTAACCCTATTCATGATGTGGGTTCTTCAACAATATCATTTTCAAATATCAATTTCTTGATTACTAAGATCAAGTTTAAATTGTGTGGATAAAATATAATTAAGGTGGGTAGAATGTAACACCACATGAAATTACAATATGTTCATGTTATAATAATAATTATTTTTTCTCTCTTTATAGGCAACACCATTTTAAGCTTACCCTACACACCACACTGAGGTAGCTTGCGTTACAATAAAAACTGTGTTTTACCTTCTTCTAATGGCGTGCCTAGTTTAGAAATAATTTTTGAATATTTTATGAATTTTATTTTTTAAATTAAACATCATTTTTATATTTGGAATTTTGAAATTATCTCAGATTGTTTTTTTCATTTTTGTGAGGAGTTTCTTTTTTGATGAATAGTAAAAGTACCACATTTTAATTACAAAGAATTTTTTTAAATAATTATTAGCGTTAAATTATATTTTAAAATGGTTATTAATGTTAAAATAGATCAATTATAAATATATTTATCTAATTTATGTAATTGGAATCATTTTTATATTTAAATCATATATAAACACTTATTGAATTTTTGAACATTTTTACATTAAATGCCCACTTTCTCACTACGTTTGCGTGATTAGCATTAATCTTAATTTCCCAAATTATGTGACATGAAAATTAAAAAATAAAAACTAAATTTTTTCATCAGTAAAATATTTTTCATACAATAAGATCAACTTTATTTTTGACCAAAAATATTAGTGAAAGTGATTAAAAGTGTCTATAGTGATTAAAGTAAAATTAAGCACAGTAGGGGATTAATCATTAATATTGAGGACCAAAATTACCTTGAAACATGTAGAAAATCCATTGGAATTCAATAATTCGACCATTTCCCATTTTTTATCTAATTTTATTTGTTATTGGTATATTATTAAATGGAATTTCCCTATATAAAATGTTATGTAAGGAAAATGACAAAAAAGGAACTTTCTTTACCTTTAATATTTATAAAACAATGAGATATGTACAAAACATCATATATTAGGTCGTACATGTCATTTTTGAATACAACAAGGATAGTTTTATGGCAATAATTTATAAATAGTTTTTAGAGATGATTTAGTTCCTTAAAAGTTATAAGAAATACCAACATAGTGATTTTTTGTTAATAATTACCTAAACAATGATACTACAAATATTGAAAGTGAAGTATATTGATTGAACTGTTATAATTAATTATTTAGATGAATATATCATGTTACAATGATGTAAAATTAATATATTTTAAATAAAATATTTTTTTGGATATTTTAAAATTAAAATTAAATAAATAATTTCAAAATTGACATTATTGTTATTTTACAACAAATTATATTTTATTAAATGATTTTAAATTAATAAAAATCATATTTTTTTTCTATCTAATTTATAAGTGTTAATAAATATTAAATATGGTATATTAATTGACCAATTGATATTTTATAATTCACATATTGACTGATATACTATGAAATCATTGTTAACACAATCCATGTTTTAGCAGTGTTTTAGTGTGTCACATGCGGTTGTTTTAATTTTTTTTCCAAAAACATGAGTTATTTATCTTTTAAATTATATATAATTTTAATAATTTAATGTTTATATTTTTTTATTAAATCTAACTTTTTTAGTCTTAATGGTTAATTTAATTAGTGTATAAATCCTAATTCTTTAATAAAAACCAAAATAATAAATTTTTTGAATCCCATTAGTTAATGAACCAATTTATTAAAATAAAAACATTTTTGTGTGGTTGGGGTTTTAATTGAACAGTATTTCCCTTTTATCCATTATTTTTCAATTTTGGATGCAATATATGTTAGGGAGACCTCCCATTAATTTATACCATTTGGTATTTTCAAGAGTGCCACTCCCCCTCCACTATAAAAAGGAAAGTACTATCCACCTTACATACAACTCTCAAGAAAATTTGGCCCAAAAAATATATACCCAAATAGTCTCCCAACATCCCTTCTATTTTCTTAGAAGCCTCAATTTTGGAATAAATACCTCCATGGAATCCTTTTAGTACAAACCAAAAGAAGATACCAGATTAAGATGTAACATTTTCTCTAAAGATCTTGAGATGCATTTCCACTCTACACCCAATAAAATCTATTTATTACATGATTATATAAACAAAATAGTATCCAAAATATTTTAGGTTTTTTTATGTAATGGTTTTTACCTAATCATACACACACCTCCATATATTGGATAACGAATATACTATTTCTTTGTACGATGAACTACAACCTCATGAAACAATGACTTTTTATTTTTACATTACCACCTCTAATGGTGGGTGTTATATTGGAAAATCTATTTATATAAGTTATTTATGATAATAATAATGGATTTATGCATCTTTAACTTTTATTTGAATCATACCTTTATTATTTCCATCTTGTGTAAATGTGATAATTTTGTTTAAGAAAGTGTGGAATACCGCCCCTTAAAGCGACATGACTCATTCATTCCATACATGGAACATATAAAAGATGGTTATAATAAACCTATGTGACATATATAACATATATTTAATAATTTAACTATTATACAAATATTATTGATTAATTTTTTAATATTTTAACACAAAAATCAAATGAATGAATCATTCACGCATACGTATGACCTGCCATCACCATGAAAGGCTCACTTCATTTAAAATCTCGGATTATTATAGATTATTATAAATAAATATATACTGATTATAGATGATAATTATTTCATAGTTTAAATTATTTATATGATTATTTAATGATCTAATTAATGATAATAACAAACAACAAGTTAAAACTTTCTTGAAAAAACTAAGAAACTAACCCGAAAAATAGTGAAATTAATGAATGTTTGTTAACAAACAGGTAATGATATATTATAAGAAGTTAAAATTTTGAATCATAAACATGATAATTGTTATTATATTATACCATAACATATTTAATGCCACTATACCAGAGGATAAATTCCACTCATTAAAAAGGAAGGATAAGTCAAGGGAGTTTCCTCTCAAATTACATCCCATGAGACTTATTTGTTATTTTGGGCCAATGAACTTTTATTTGGTGTATATAATGACTTTATAATTTTATATCATGAATCCGATTATTCATAGAAAATTTTATGTTTCATTTAATATCATACATTCTAGAGTTTATGATATGAATGTTTTAAAGTGGTACGTGACACTTTAGAATGTTAAAATATTATTTTCCTAAAGAATGTCCTTAATGATAAAATTTGAAATATCACTTTCTATAGTAATCATTTTTCATTGTAAATTTCCAAAAATATACATATTTTAATATTATAGATATTATTATTTCCTAAACCATATATGATTTCATATATGGTGATTACATCGACAATTATTCAATTAACAAGGGAATTATGGATTAATATATATCTTTTATTCAATACAAATATTTCATAAGGCATATTATATGTTGATAAAATTGATTGTTAGTTATGAGGAATGATTTGGACATTAAATTACAGGTGGATTCCAGATATTATATTAATCCTTGATGAATTGACTGGTTCTCATGAGGCGATTAAGTTGGCCAAATTAAACATGTTTCTACCTATTGTTGTAAATTTCTTGGATGATGGATCTTGATTGTATATTTCCTCATTTACCTAAGACATGACATCCTATAATTAATCATTTCCTTAATATATATTTAATTTCTTATTCATCCATGAGATTTTTCTTCTTCATATCTATGGAAACATTTTATTTTCAGATCATTGTTTAAATGGAATGTGTTTCAATTTCATACCTTGACATATTTAACTTTCCTTATCTAGTTATTTGAATGGAATGTCATATTAGTTACTTACCTTTCCATGTTATTTTTTTTCTCATTTTTTCATTATTACTTACACTTTATTTACTATTACATAACATTTTATCTCACCTTTATTATGTTTCCTTTCCCTAGATTATGAAGAAGAAGTCATTGAATAAGTGTTCAAGGATGCAGTTTATTTGATTTTATTATCAATCAAGTTAGTAATTTATATTTACCAATGTATTATGGGTAACATGTATGTAATCTGAAATTCCAAGATTTGATAAACTAATTGGTCCTTTATGATTTGATTCCTTATAATCATGTCAATTTAATAAGATAATGCACCAACTCTAGGCTTCTGGGTTCGGGGAATTATACTATTGGACTGGGATTACCTAATTTACAACTACATCATGGGAGATCTGTATTTCCTCCAGTATTCTAGTATATAATATTATATAAAGATATGTGTATTTCCTATTATGTTCAAACATATATACACTAATAACTTTGGAGATGTGTATTTCATCTAGTGGGATATTTTTATTTAACTCTATACATTATACATATATGTATATTAATATTTCTTCTAGTACTTCCAAGAAAGGTGGAAAAGCATATTTCCACCCATATTTCATGATAATTGAAAATTGAAAGAATTAACGGGAATTAAATTAATGATTTTTTATGAAATATAATTTTTTTTCCTTATTGAGAATAATATTATATATAAATCATGGTGGAAGTGAGTTATGGGTTAGATGATCATGATGTATCAGGGTTATTCTAGTTTATTACATTTACTAATAGCATATTTATCTACAATATGATTTATATTTATCCACAATTATATTAGATGATTTTGGAGCAATATCAACACTTAGTACAACCTTATTGTGTATTATGATACTCAAAATTTCATAATCAGTTACACATTTTCCACCTTTCTTAAATGAAGATAATTAAATGTATTCACTAAATGATCATGGATCTTAGAGAAGGATTACTGATGGGGATAGTTGGTGGAGTGAAATATCAGGATAAAAACCATCCTTATGTCATCCAAATTAGGATTAAATCTATCCAAGAAGTGTGAGTTCTATCTGGGGTTTCATTTATATTAGTTTAAATTATATCATAGATATTATTTCAAATATATGAAAATGTTACATTGTTCAGTTTTATATTTCATGCTTCTATGGTGGATGATGATGTATGATTTGATATTACATGTTGATCTAGAGTTAATTCATTCCATGTTTTGGGGGTTCTTTAATATTTTTCACTATCCTCGGGCCTATTGGAAGAATTATGGTATTTTATATACTAGTTACATATGATGTGGTAAATGGTTAAATGATTGTTAGGATAAATAACATTATAATGTTTGCGGTGGTCGATTTATTACTTAGCATGAATCCTTTGTTTTACACATGACTGTGACCTCAATATATAAATAATGATTTTAATGGGAAGATAATAGATTATATAAATCCAAGACAATATTTAATGATTTCATGATTTATTTGATTATATCCATTTATAGTTTGTGTGGGATGCGTTGTGGAGAATTTATTGACATCCTAATCATTTTAAATGAGAAATTGGACAAGATATTATTTTTGTGATAGAGGGAATGAATTATTCATATTAATATGTATAATTTTTCAATTATGGTTGTGGTGATAAGATATAATAGAGAAAATAGATTATATATTAAGTTATAGTTATGTAAAAAGATCTTAGAGGACACGAGTTGACTCATGTAGAAGTCATGGTATATAGTGGTATGTATTCCTTCCTATAATAATTTTATACTCAGTGTACATATACATGAATTTTTGGGATATACCCATAGGTTTTAACAAATTAAGGTACCACTGATGAGGGTTTTATATTTTTTGGTTCCTTGTGATTAGAGTAGCATAATTAAATCATGGTGGGAGATGAGTAATTTATTTTAGAGATCGATGTTCAGAAAGAATATTTACATAATAGATATTTTAATAGAGAGAAAAAATGATTAAATATATGAGGGGAAGTAAATATAATTTCTATTATTAGTTCTAAATGATGGGACTCCAAATAGTAATGTGTTGTAATGATTCTATTTTAGGATAAAGTTGTTTAATAATTTTTTTCTTCTTCTATGATGAGAACACATGATGGATATTTATGTAAGGATGGTAAAATGACTAATTTTGATAATTTTTTTGATATCATAAAAACCATTCTACTCTGGTCCAGTGATATATTATAGCATGGATGAAAATTTTCTCATGGTATTGAGGATATCCTAAATGATCAAGTTTGATTGTAGATAAATTCTAACAGAATCTAGAATAAATGATGTGATAAAATGTTTCGAGTTATACAGAGTTAATGTGATGAAAATAAAGGGGGTTTGTGGCTGACGTTTTATAATTAATGGAAGTGAAAATTTGTATTTGATTATCATTCCTAGAGGTGAATGCATGTTATATCCTTGATCAGTTACAAGTGGTAGATAGAGATTTCTAGAGAGATGTAAAAATGTAGCATGATGTGATTTATTAGAGTAATAGGTGATTTCATTGGGATATAAGTGAGTTTTGGTTATATATTTTCATTTTCATGGGTGTTGAGACTTGTGATGAGGATTTATTTATATGAAACAAATAGATTTTAGTGTAATAGAAGAAGTGTATTCCTGAGATTAAATTATTATTCAAATCTTATTGAATATAATTTTACCTAAGATTATTTTATTTGTCATTGGTTAGGGTTTCATCTACAAGGTGTGTGGTATCCTTGATTTCATCCTAGGATAACTCTTAAAGGACTCATAGAGGCATATTTTTATACCCTTGAAATAAGTTTTTAATAGATGATTGATTTTTAATGTGATTTTTAATGGAATCCAAGGAAGACTATAACTATTTTTTCTATCTAGTGAAATTTCATTTTGTGGTCATATTGACCCTCATAAGATAGAATATTAATGAGATTATGATTTTCTTTGAGTTTTTGTGTTTTTGATATTATGTGTATAATTATACACAATCAAAATTATGTATTAATGAATATTATATTTCATGATACTCCAAAGGAGTGGTTTGTGAGGATGTTTCATTAAATTGGGTATGAATGTATACTCAAGCCTTAAACGCTTCCTACAATGTGGGGTTATTAACACTTCTACCAAAGATGGATAATAAATGTTAATGAGATATAAAAGAGTGTGATGACAAAGAATCATACACTTGTATGATGATATCCTAGCTAAAATAAATTCTAATGTATGAGTGGATATACATGTAGATTCTTTGGTTTATCATGTAAGAGAACTAATTTTATTATGAATTTTGATATTTATGTTCTTTTGTAACCATGTTTCCCAGAGATCTTATTTTTATTATAATTTTAGTTGGATGACTATATTTATTTTAATGGGAACCCAAGAAATATTTATATTAGTGATAAGAGACATTTTTTTTATATCTTGAGATTTTGGATGGTTTTGTGGATGTTTTGTCTGATCTTTCTTTCTACCCACTACCTACATATTAGTTCATTAATTTTTTTTATCTTTTTTTTGGAATGATGATTGATGTATGTTTTATCAAGGTTTTATGAGGCTTGTTTATTTCCATAGATGATTTTTTAAGGTGTGTAGTATTTATGTGTATATGTATTGACATACAACTTTCTTTTTCCGTGATCAGTATTTGATGATAAATTCATTATCGATGGGATTATTATAACCTACGTAATTAATGAAATGTTTTTTAGTGGATTGGTTGAATTGCATGAGTGATTTTCAATAAAAATATAGATTTTTTTTCAAAAGGGGAAATATTAAATTATTCTTTTTGGGGGAAAATATTGTTAAATAATTGAAACTATTCAGTCGAAAATGGGACACCCCAAGTCATTACATTATTTTCCCCATAGAATAAATATAATTTCTTTATTGGAATTATTTATACACAATGTTAAACTACACTACATATGACACTGAATTGACTTGCATTACAGGTAAGACTGGGTTTCACAGCCTTTTAGTGAATAATCCTCTTAAAAACTAAAATTTAACACTTGTATGAATTTATTTTATATATTAACATAATTTTTGTATTCATAATGATAAAATTAGCTTACGGGGAATTTTTGGGATTTTTCTGAGAAGCATTATTTTTTGTTGAATTGTGAAAATTATAGTAATTTGGTTAAAAACAACCTTTTCATTTAAATAATAATTAATGCTAAATTATATTTTTAGATTTTTTTATTGTCACATTAGATCAATGATACATCTATTTATTTAATAAAGATCATAATAATGAATTTTACATTCAAATATGTAATTAGTATGATATTTTTGGTATAATAATATCAACATAATTTTTCGACCAAAATGATTAGTGAATGTGATTAGGATTAATTACATTGATTAAGGTATGATTATGTATAATAAGAGACTAAACTTTAATATTAAGGTCCAAAATGAGTTGGATTCTTTATAAAAATCTATTTTCTGCCAATAATTTTTCCATGTCCCCACTTGGTTCAAAATATATGGTTATATTGATATTATTACATGGGAGTTGCCTATATAAAAGGTTAAGGAAAAAGATAGAAAAGGATCTTTCCTTAGTTTTAAAATTTATAAAACATTAAGATATGTAAGAAACAACATATTTTCGGTTATATAAACCATTTTGAAAGATATATTGGTTTTTTGAATCATAATAAATTATCAATAATTTTCCGATATGGTTTAGGTACATAAAATTATTATGAAACGTCAATGTATTAATTTTTTAGTTAATAATTAACTAAAATAAATGATACAATAGATATTAAAAGTCTAGATAATTGACTTAATTATTTTATTTTTTTATATGAATATATCATTTTAAACACATTTAAACCTAATATATTTTAATTCCAAAATAATAATTTTATTTTAAAATTAACAATAAATAAATAATTTCAAAACTAACATTATTGTTATTTTAAAATAAATGAATCTTATTAAATGATTTAAAATTAATAGGAATACAATATTCTACCAAGTTATTTTTAAGTGTCAATAAATATTAAATATGTTATATTAATGAACCAATTGTCCTTTTAAAATCAACATATTGACCCATATACAGTAAAAACGTTGTTAACACGGTCTGGGTTCCAACTTCGTTTTAGCGAGTGACATGAACTTGTTTTAAAATTAATTTCCAAAAAACATAAGTATTTTATTTTATAAATTATATATAATATTTATAATTTAGTCTCTATATTTTATAGTAAATATAACTTTAATATAATCTTAGGGGTCAAATTAATTATATTATAAAACTATTTACTTTAATGAAAACTAAAATGATAAAACTTGGGAATCATAGATGTTAAGGAACCAATTTATTAAAATACACATATTTTTGTGTGTATGAGGTTTTTATAGGATGTTATTTTAATTTAATCTATTGTTTTTTCATTTTGGAGGATCTTTAGGCAAGATAGACCTTCCATTATTGAATACCATTTGGTATTTACAAAAGTGCTACTCCCCATTCCCTATAAAAGGCCCCACCTCTCCCCATTCCTCAAATCTCTAAAACCACCTATTTTCCACCAATAAATACCCAAATAGTCTCACAAAAACCCTACCATAGACCTAGAATAATTAACTTTGGAGAAAAGATTTCCGAGAGATCCTTTTTGTACAAACCGGAAGAAGTTTCCCAATTAAGGGGTAACGTCTTCTCACTAGCATTCAAATTTCATTTACTTTCTACACTCCCTATAATCTTATTATTATAAAATTACAAAACAAAAACAAAAACCATAATATAATAGGTATTTTTATATGGTTTTAAACTAAACATACAAATACCTCTATCTAATGGGTATCAAACATACTATTTCCATGTACGGCGAAATACAACCTTACGAAACGACGACTGTTTAATTTTTTCATACCACCTCTCATGGTGGAAATTATGATTGAAAATATATTTATATAAAATATATATGTAATTTATTTTGTATTATTATTCTTTATGTTTTATTTTTAACATACCTTTATACTATCCAGGTTGTGTAAATATGATAATTTCGTTGGAGGAAGTGTGGACTACCACTCCCTCAAAAAGATATGATTTGTTCATGCCATACATGGAACTTATAAAGGATGTTTTTTAAGAAAACTATATAAAATATATAACATAGATATGAGGATGTAATAATAATATACATATGTATAATTTAGTTTTAATTATTTTAATACAACAATGATATTAATGCAGTGTTCATGCGTACGTACGACCTACATTCTCCATGAATGGTGCATTTCATGTCTAATCTACAAATATTAAGTAAAATTATAAATACATATTTATTTAATATATAACATAATTTTTTCATGGTTTAAAATCTAGATATGATGAAACCACGATATATTTTATAATAACAAAAAATATTAAGTTAGAACATACTCGACAAACTAGGCAATTAACACCCAAAATAGTCAAAATAACGGAAGATTGTTAAACAAACAGGTAACAAAATATTATAAGAAGTTAATATATGATAATATAAAAATTAGTTTTTTATGGTACTACTATGTAACATATTTTAATCTACTATATATGTGGTTAAAAACCAAACAACAAGAGGAAGTTTAAGGTAAGAAATTTTTACCTAACTTTTAAAATAAGTGATATTAAAGTCATATTCACTACTTAATTGTTTTATGTGCCATACCTACTATCAAATTTGAAAAATTATATCATGAATACAATTATTCTCATGATATTATAAGATTAATGTAATTTCATACCTTTCTGGTGATTATTATTTAAATGTTTCAAAGTGGTATGGGACAATTTGGAATGTCTAAAGATAATCCTCCCCAAGAATGTTCTTAATCTCACTTCCGTTTGGGATTTTTTACTTTCCCTAGAAGAAATAACTTTATGGAAATAATTTTACATTTAAAATATAATTTAATATCCATAATCTTATACAATGTATATTGGTATTTCCTAAAATGTATACCATTATTCATACAGTGGTTACATGAAATATTATTTGATTAATTGGGGAATACATGATAAATCTGTATTTCTCATTTAGTACAGTTATTTGTTAAGGAATATTTTTTTAATATTGAATTTGTGTAATTATTTAGACTAGAAATTAAGGGTGCAGGTTAGAATTTATATAGATCCTCATTGCATCAATAGGTTCTCATGAGACAAAGAAATTGGCCAAATTAAATGGGTTTCTATTTGTGTTTTAAACTATTTTGTGAATAGTCTTCATGGTAGTAGGTTTTCATGTGCCTGAGCCATGACGTCCAACAAGAAAAAAAATTCCATCATTTAGTGTAATACCCGACCCAAATTACCAAGATTCGGTGAATTATTACATAACATTGTCATGATCACTAGAGATCAAGTCTCAAATGACCGATTAGTTTAGTAGACTTTGACTTACTTGATACATACATACATTTTACAATACATTATGAAATAGATATACAACAACATTGTGTCCCCATTGAACACACTCATATACCATAGCCTATTTTTACAAGTTAATCATAATATACTTCTTTGCATCATGGAAAAAATAAAACATAAAAAGGGGTGAGATCAGATGCCCATTAAGGATAACAATATAGCAGAAACTATCATAAATTAGCATAAACATTTAAGGAAATGTATAAGACTAAAACACAAGCTTTTTAAACCTAAACATCATCATAATATGGAAAATATTTATCAAATAATTCCATTTACTTATTCACATGGATATTCTACTAGTATAATAATCACATGTAATATCAATATCTAATTTCATAATGATTATATGCATAATGCTGGACATCATAACCAAATAGTCAAGGCCTTGTGTGAAAAATAAAAAATAAAATTATTGTTAAGGCCTTGTGCTAAGATAGTAGTTTGTCTCATAAGACCTACTGATTCATAGAGGGGATATATTGGGCTCTTCCCTTCACTTACTATGTCCAATGAATTCCTCATATGAAAAGGGTGAAACATAATCTAAACATTCATATTAAAACTCACATACAAAATGTAAATACTTAAACCACAAACCATGCACGGTATTAAAATAGCACATTCACAGTGAAACATAACTCATTCAATACAATATGGAAGATTATATTATAATAAATCAACCTCAATCAATACTAAAATAAAATTAACGATATTGACATAGATGAAAATACTCAGTAAATCTATTTGAGAGAAATATCCCATTTTTCTTCAAAATATTTAAAAGATGCACTATTTATAAAAGAATACATTTAAAATATATTTTTAATTAAAATTGTCTCATACCACTTTAAATATTTTGGAAGGAAGTTTAATTTTAAAACATTCATATCCATATAATTAAATCCTAAAAACCATTGTAAAAACATGGATATTAATGAGAATGATTTATAAGAAAAAAATCATAAAATAAACTACCAAGATATTTTAGTTAAAAAAATGAGAGATGATTTAATACAAATAATTGAGTAACAAAATTAATCAAATCATTATAATATACTTATAATAAAATTATTCATGATATAATATGTTAAAGGATAGTATATACACCATATAAAAGTGAATTGGCGCGTAACAACAAAGAAGTCTCAATGGAATGTAAATTGAGATGAAATACTTTATAAAAACCATATCCTCAAATTAAGGATTAATAAATGAAGTAAATATGTGTGAAAAATATGAATACACACAATATGATTGGATATTCAGTGTAAATCAATCAGAGGACATTCACACATATTGTTTTAAAAATAAAACCAAAGAGTTGGATGTTTACCTCAATGAAAGGAAATTGAGTTACGATTACCCTTATAGAGTTCATATCAATGACTTGAGAATTTATTGAGGGATAAATTATATGTATCAAAAGTTTATACACACAAATGGGATTGTAAATTTCTATATAAACAAATAAATAGCAATTTCACACATAATCTTGGAGTAAAAATAATCAATGAATTATGTGTAAAACCCAATGAGTGGAAATTGAAATTAGAAATTACCTTAAGGATTTGGTAACTTATGAAACATACACCCCATGAATGAATGATAACAAAATGAATCTGTAAATTCCCATAATTAAATTATATTACACAATTAATACAATCATGGTCAGTATATACACCACAAAAAAGGAAATATCAGGGAATATAACATGAATCTACTAGGAATAAAAAGTGAGAAGAAAATCCCTTAACTTTTACATCTTCTTAGTCATGGGCAGGATAACCTCTTTTATAATAGTGAAATAATTTTTATTAAATTATACATGAACCACATAGGTATCATATATGATCTTCTAATATTTCATTGTTAATGATAATTTCATAGTATCTTTGATTTGGGTGTTAACTGATTCGTTTTCCATTATATGTTTTTTTTCATAGGTCATGTTCATTATGGATAAGATTTATTTTATTCATATCTTGAATGATAGTATGTTCTTCAACATTTTTTTTAATAATCAAATTAAAATTATTAATGAATGGCTATGATGAGAAATGAAATCTCATCGTGTCGTTGAGACGGTAAGACGTATGTACGCACAAGCAAAAATATCATTCTATTAGTTGTGAAATGGCATGTAATTGGTTGGTATTTTATATATACAGAATCATTAAACTGTTATATATATTATTTACATTATTTATACTCATTATTATAACTATCCAAGTAATGAAGTTTTGAATAGTAAACTACACCACGTCGTGGAGGCGGTAAGTCGTACGCACACGGGTACGGTGACTTTGTCATTCCTAGGATGGATAGAATAATGAATATAGTTGTACCATATTTATAATAACATATAAATATGTATAAGGTACTCTATTTATTATTTTATTATGGAAACAACAAATAATGTTGAAGTGGATGATGAAAAGAACTTTGAAAGAGGTGATGAAGTAAATAACTCATCTTCAGGTTCTTCCTTTCAATTTGAACAAAATGGATCCATAGGTTGGATTTATGATCAATTTAAGGCCTCTAGGTTGTATTGAGGGTAGTTGGGAGGATATTATAACAATGTTTTGCTATGACAAAAGGATTTGGAGGTGTAAAATTAATAGAAGGTAAGTACCCTTTTATAAGAGAGGTGAGGGTATCTTTTGGAAAAGCTTGAAATATTATTTTATTATAAAATAATTTTCTATTTTTAATAGCTCCAAATGGATATATTTAGGTTATAATGTGTTTATGGGTGTAAAAAATCTCATATAATAGATTTTAGACAAATTTAGGTCACTATATTAACCTTATCTTTTAGATTTAACTCTTAATTAAATAGTTTAACATTTAGCATGTCTTCTTGTATTTTTATATTACTTGATTAATAAACGTAATATAAACTTCCAAGAGAACCTAAATTGGTTAATTAATGACATATCAATCATTATATAAGTCCTTTGAATGAGCCTTATATTTTTAGGACTATTATATAATTTAATAAAAAAGTATTTGTTTTAAAAACTCATTTATGTCAATTATGATATTATTTAGTATTTGGTCTTAGTGAAAGTGATTAAAATATTATTTATTTTAAAATAAAATTTTAATCAACCCTGAAATTTCATATTAACCTAGAATATTTTTGGATGGAATCAAAAGTTTCAATTTACATTTCTTTTAAAATTTATAACATCAATTACTTAAATCTTTCATTAATAAGGTAATTACAACATCATCATTGTGTCATAAAAAATTTAATTAATTAAGGTATAAAAATTATAAATAAAATATAATGTTGTATTTAATATTTTTTATCATTATAATTAATATTTATAGTTGAATTTATCTTTTGTATAACACTATATATTAAAGGTTTTAGTTATTAAAATTTGAATTTAACACTTTTAACTCTTCTTTAAATAAAATATAATAAATGTCCTAATCTAATACAAGTGGGTCAAAAAGGATCATGTCTTTTTTACTAAGGTTTATTTTGATATAAAAAACTTGTCCAATAGAATTAGGACATGTGTTAGGGTAATTATAATATAATTTTTTACATTTAATTACCCTATTTACTTTTAACCATGGTAAAAACAATTCATAAGATAATATTTACAAAAAATTATTTTCATCTTATTAATCCAAATTTTAATTAATAATATCAACCATGCCTTTGGAATTTTGTAAATATAATTCATAGAAGTGGTAAAATTATTTTTTATACAAATTTGTAAATGTTCCTAGAAGGTGGGTAAAAAACTGTAAAAAGTTCAATAAATTTTTTATATCTAATCATAATATAAAATAACTTAAATGAATTAATTTGGAATAATATTGGTATCATGTATCTATTTTGACTTTAAAATAAATTTAAATTGAAAATAATTAATTAAATAAAATGTCGGGTTTAAACAATAGCACAGTGTTTTTCACTATTCATCAAAAATTGAATATTTTTAGAAAAATAACAAAAATTCACCCAAAGATAATTTTGATATTAAAAATTCACAAATTATTTCTATTTTACCAAATTAAATACTAATAATTTTTATTATTTAATTTACAAAATATTCCCATTTTCAAAACCAGAATGCGGGTTTTTGAGAAGTAAAAACTATCAAAAGATTGATATGTGTTTATGTCCAATTTATATATAAAATTACTTTCAATGAACAAAATTGGATTAAGTGATAAAAATATAATCTAATGATTCTTAAAAACAATTAAAATGTATAAATTAACAATATAAATAATTTCTATTAAAAATTAAATCTTCAATTAAAATTTAGTAGTTTTCACTATTCATCAAAATATGAATGTTATCCAAAAAGCACAAAACAATTATCCAAACTAAATTTTTATTTCTATTTTTTAAATAAGAATATCATTATTTCAAATTTAATATATTATAGTGTCAAATATTTTATTTAAAAAGGGTTCACCATTATAAGGTATTAAAATTGCATTTTTTGAAAAATAATTCTTTTATCTGAAAAATTTAATTTGTTTTAATATTATGTCTAAGAAACACATAAAATTGGGCTTGGGAACTTCATTGAATGTCCCACATCGGAAAAAGAGTCAATAAAAATATCACTTTAAAAGAAGTAAAGTGAAGTACAAAGGTCACCCGAGATAACCCATACTATGATTCGATGTAAGAAAACATGGATATGGAAGATAAACTAAGTGTCATGTTCTGATAGAGAGTGATAGAAAACATGATCAGGAGAAAGTTAACAACAAGAAATTCATAAACTTTTAATGGGTTAAATGGTCATTAGTTTACTAGTAGGAAAAGTAAATGAAAAATGTTTTATGTTTTAGGTTCCATTTAATAAATTTGAGGAATTTATTTATTAGATTGAAAAATAACATAAACATATATACTTAATTTTTTAGTAGAGTTTCATCCTTTAATAAATTTATACCACTAACTTATCTTTTCTCCAAATGATGATTATTCAAGATGAACTGGTCACACCTGATGTGCTAGAATAAACTTCTAGAGAATCACATAATCCACAATGGATGAAAAATATCTTTCCTTTGTCTTTAGAGATTATCTAAATCCAAAATGGTTAGTAAATTAACAGATGATCCAAAACTGGACAATCTTTTATAGAAATAAATAAAAATATTAATTTCCAAAATGAAACAAACAATACCATAATATCAATAAAGGCCATTCAATAATCAATTGTCCTTAAATTACTTCAATATAATTCAAATTATGATTTAAAACCAATACAAAGAAGAATTTAATCACATAGTATATCATAGTAAATTTTCACATTTATCTCCAAATAACATCAATTACTCTTAAAGTCTCATAATGAAGTGTAATAAACTAAATAACATAATCCTTATGATAGGTTAATAATTTCCATTAATATACTGAATCTCTATAAAAAACATAGATTCTCACAAAATAAAAACCAACCATTACTCCTCAAATTAAATCCTATAATATTCTATTTTCCTTATGCATATGGTGTTCTCAACAGAACGAACATCTCCCAAAATAACATTTATCAATTATTCACGAAATAATTTTCCTATAGTAAGGATATCAATTATATAAATCATAAGATCCCAAATCAACTAATTATTGACCAAGAAAATCATTTAACTAAAAATAAGTAGTCACAATAACCAGGTACTTCACGTAGTCTAGTGGTAGGTGATAAATCCTTGTCGCACATTGGTCGTGTGTTCGATTCACAAAGATTTGTCCGAAGTGACAGGTTTCCACATGGTCTGTGAGTTGTCCATTTTCGAAAAGTATTTTTTCATAAAATTCCTAAAATGATATAAATTCCTCAAAATAACATTAACATAATTTTACCACAAATGTTATCTCATAACTCACATCTTCATCCTAATAACCTTTAATTTCCTCAAATTCAAGGAGCATATAAACCCAAATGGTTCTTTATAACTATATCCACAATATAAAAGATAATTATTCCTTAAATAGCATTTTCACATAACAAACTACAAGGTTACACATACAAGAGAAAAGTCTTCCAAAGTAATTCCATCAAAAAAGAGCATTAATAATTTTAATCATTTCACCATCCATTTATTTCCATAAAGGTTGTTCCTTGACCAAGTGTTTATCCTATAGAATAGGTAATTGACTCTAGTAATGCATTGGACCCCTACATTTATGGAAAATGACTCTAAATGGATTATTAGGATGATTTTTATTTTCTTTAATAGTACTCTTCATTTTTCATCACCAATTTGTTTACTTTATGTTCTCCTTTCCCACACATAAAGCATTTCATTGTTCCATTGAGACACTTTCTTGGGTATCTCCTTCCACATTTCCTGCATGATGGAAATTGAGCTTTCTTTTCTCCACGGTCTCCACTATTGGTGCTCTTATCATTCTCTTCTTTTCACTTCATTGTTGAGTTTGGGAGTTGGAAAATGTATATGTTGTTGATCATATTTTTGTAAACCTACTTCAGAATGAACACGATATATTTTATTCCTATCAACATTCCATTTAGTTTCTCATTTCCACCATCGTACCCACCCTATACATCATGTTCAATGTTATTATGACTTCCATGGATTTCTGCCATTGACTAAAACCAGAAAGCATAGTGCGAGTAACAATAGTCATAAAATCATTTAGATAATATCATGACACCTTATTTTCAATCTAAAACACCTTAGGATTAACCAAGTTTATTTATTCTCATATTATATTAAACTCATTCAGTTCAGTTTGTAAAGAAAACACGAATTTTTCTAAGCATATCTCCCAAGAGTGTTGTAACCAATAGTCCATCATGGTCCATTCTCATTCACTAGTTCCCATTTGATTCTAGCTTAAAGTGGTGTTTTTGGTTTTTACCCCTAGATACATATGTTCTAGATCCATCTCTACCTGCTCGTATCTAGACAGGGTTGTATTTCATGGAAAATTCACAAAATCTCAACATTACCAAAATTATAGGAATTTTTTCTATACTAATACTGAAAGTCTATCTTAGGTTAATGTTCTCTAATAATAGTTTTTCTAAATATAGTTTCCAAGGTTTTTACTAAACATTCTCGGATACCAACTATAATGCTAAGACCCTGGTTACCCTGAGTCGGTGTATTATTACATAACACTGGAATGATCACAAGAGATCATGCCTCAAAAGACCGATTAGTTTAGTAGCCTTGGACGTACTAGATACATACATAAGTTTTACATTACATTATGAAATGAAAAAAACAAATTTGTTTCCCCTTGAACACACTCATATCCCATAACCTATTATTGTAAGTTAATCGTAATATACTTCTCCACATCTTGGGAAAAATAAAACATAAGAAATGGGTGAGCTCAGATGCTCAGTAAGGAAAAAAATATAGCAGAAACTATCATAAATAAGAATAAACATTTAAGGAAATGAATAAGACTAAAACACAATCATTTTAAACTTAATCTTCAGCATAATATGTAAATTATAAATCAAATAATTCTATTTAAATATTGACATGGATATTCTACTTTTTGAATAATCACATGAAATATCAATAGATATTTCATAATGATGTAATTCATAATTCCAGACATCCTGACCCTATAGTCAAGGCCTCGTTCCAAGACTACAAAATAATAATTTTGTCAAGGCCTTGTTCCAAGACACTAGACTGTCTCATGAGACCTACCAATGCATAGATGTGCTATAGAGGGCCCTACCCATCACCTACTAATTCCAATACATTCTTCATATGAAAAGGGTGAAACATAATCTAAACATTTTTATTAAAACTACAGTATGAAATGTCTATACTTTAACCACAAACCATGAATGGTATAAAAATAGCACATTCACAGTAAAACATAACGCATTCAATACAATATGGAATATTGTATTATAATAAATCAACTTCAATTAAGAATAAAATATAGTTAAGGATATTGGAATATATGAAAATAATTAGTAAACCTATTGGAGAATAATGTCCCCTTTTTTCTTGAAAACATTTAAAAGTCAAACAACTTATCAAAGAAATCATTTAAAATAGATTTTTGAATAAAAGTGTCCCATACATCTTTGAATATTTTGAAAGGAATTTTAATTTTAAAACATTCATGTCCATATTAATAAATCCTTAAAACCATTTTTAAAACATGGACATTAATGAGAAATGTTTATAAGAAAAAATCATTAAAATGTTTAAAACAATATTTTAGTTAAAGAGTTCCTAACCAAATGAGAGATGCTTGAATAAAAATAATTAAGCAATTAAATTAATCAAATATTTATAATATCATTAGAGTAAAAGGATTCATGATATAATATGTTAAAGGACAGTTTATACACCATATAAAAGTGGATTGGTGCATAACAACAAAGAAGTCTCAATGGAATGTAAATTGAGATGAAATACTTTATGAAGAATGTATAATTTGATTAATGATTAATCAATGAGAAAATTATATTTGAAAAAATATAAATACACTCAATATGATTGTATATTAAATTTAAATCAATCAGAGGAAATTTACACATATTCTAGTAAAAATAAAACCAATGACTTGGCTATTTAACTCAATGAATGGAAATTGAGTTAAGATTACCCATATCAAGTTCATATCAGTGAGTTAAGAATTTATCAATAGACTGATTATGTGTATAAATAGTATATCCAATCAAAGGAGAGAATAAATTACTACATAAAAAAATAAATAGCGATTCCAAACATAATCTGAGATTAAAAATAATCTATGAAGTATGCATAAAACCCAATGAGTGGAAATTGAAATTAGAAATTCCCTTACCAATTTGGTAAAATATTAAACATACACCCAATGAAATAAGGATCACAAAATGAATATGTAAATACTCATAAATTAATTTATATTACACAATTAATACAATCATAGGCATTATATACCCCACACAAAAAGAAATAGTGGCGAATAGAGCATGAATCACACGAGAATAAAACGTGAGATAAAAACCCCTTAGCTTGTACTTTTCCTTGGTCAAGGGTAGGTTTAACTCATGTATAATGGTGAAATAATTGTTATTAAATTATAAAATAACCACATAGATATCATATATGATCTTTTAATATCGCATTGTTAATTAAATTTCAGTAGTATCATTGTTTTGGATGTTAACTGATTAATTTTACATTATATGTTTTGTTATGTAAGTCATTTTTGTTATGTATAGGATGTATATGATTCATATACATTATTATATTAAGTTATAAATAATTATTTGTTATCATCAAATGAAAATTATTCTTGAATGGATACGATGGGAAATGAAATCTCATCCTGTCGTAGAGACTGGAAGCCGTATGTACACATGATCGGTAATATCATTCTATTAGTGGTTAAATCATATGTAATTGGATTTTATATTATATATACATAATCATTAAAATGTTATATTTATTATTGAAATCATTTATAATCATTATTATACCTATCTAAATAATAAAGTGTTGAATAAATAACTACACCACGACGTGGTGACGGTAATCCTTACGTACGCACGAATGATGACTTTGTCATTCATAGGATGGATAGAATAATGAATGTTGTTGTACCATATTTATAATAACATATAATTATTTAAAATGTATTTGATTTATTATTTATTTTTGGAAACAAAAATTAAATAGGAAGTGGAAGAAGAAAAGAACTTTGAAAGAGGAGATGAAGTAATTACCTCTTCTTTAGGTTCTTCCTTTTGATTTGAATAAATGGATTTTTATGGTGGCTTTAAGATCAATTTAAGTCCTCTAGATTTCATTTGAGAGTGTTTGGGAGTATATTTGAGTAGGTTTTGGTAGAGGCAAAAATATTTGGAGGTGTGAAATTATGAAATGAAAAAGTAACCTTTTATAAGAGTGGTGAGGGTCACATTAGAAAAAATGTGAAATATTATTTTATTATAAAATCATTTTCGGTTTCTAATACCTTAAAATGGATTTATTTAGAGACTAAGGTGGGTATAGTTCAAAAACCTCTCAACCAATAGGTTTTAGACAATATTATGTCACCGTATTAACCTTATCATTTATATTTAACTCTTAGTTAAATAGTTTAACATTAAACATGTCTTCTTGTATTTTTATGTTACATGTTTAATAAACATACTTTCAAATGTGGAGAGAACCTCAAGTGGTTAATTAATGACATATCTATCATTATATAATTTCTTTTTTCAAACCCTATATTTTTAGGACTATTATATAATTTAATAAATTAGTATTTGTTTTAAAAACTCATTTATGTCAATTTTGACACTATTTAGTATTTGGTTTTTGGGAAAGTCATAAAATTATTTTTTTTTTGAAAAAAATACATTTGATCAACCTTAACATGTAATATTAACCTAAAATAATCATCTATGAAATCAAAAGTTTAAATTTACATTTATTTTAATATCTATAACATCATTTATTTTAATCTTTTATTAATAAGGTAATTATTGCATCATCATTGTTTCATAAATAAATTAATTATTTAATTTCTAAAAATTATAAATTGAATACCATGCTACAGTAAATAATTTTAAATTTCTAATGAATATATATATAGTCGGATTTATCTTATGTGTAACCCTATATTGAAAATGTTTTTGTTATTAAACATTGAATTTATCCCTTTTAACTCTTCTTTAAATAAAATATAATAAATGTCCTAATCTAATTCACGTGTATAAAAAAGGATAATATTTTTTCCAAAGGTTCATTTTATTCAAAATACATTTATCTAATATAATTAGGACATGTGTTAGGGGATTTATAATATAATGTTTACCTTTAATCACCCAATTTATTTTTAACCGTGGTAAATAAAATTCAAATGTTACAATTCACCAAAAATTATTTTCATCATATTGAACAAAATTTTACATACTTATGTCAACCAAGATTTTTGGATATTTGAAATTCAATTCACAGAAGCAGTAAAATTATGTTTTATGCAAATTTGAAAATGTTCCTAGAAGGTGGGTAAAAGATGATAAAAAGATCAATTAGTTATATATATATATATTCTTAATATAATAAGACTTAAATGAATTACATTAGACTAATAAAGGTATTATATATATATTTTGACTTTAAAGTAAATTTAAATTAAAAATAATTATTTATATTAATTTTATGCTTTAAACAATAACACGGTATTATTCATTATTCATCAAAAATTGAATGCTTTTAGAAAAATAACAAAAATTTACCCAAAGCTAAATTTGATATTCCAAATTCAAAATAGTTTTTAATTTTACAAAAATTAAAAACATAGAAGTTGTATTAATTTATTTAAAAAATATTCTCTTTGTCAAAAATAGAAATCGATTTTTGGAGAATAAAAGACTATCAAAAGATTGATATGTGTTTATGTACAATTTATATGTAAAATCACTTCTATTGCCCAAATTTTGATTATATGATAAAAATATAATCTAATTATACTTCAAACCCATTCAAATGTATAATTTAACACTATAAAAAATTTTTAATAAAAAATTCGTTTTCAATTACAATTTAGTTTGTTTTTATTATTCATCAATATATAAACGTTATCCGAAAAGCACAAAACATTTATCCAAACTAAATTTTTATGTTACACATCCAAAAAAGAAGTTTATTTTGTGAAATTAATCATATAAAAGTGTCAAATATTATATTTAAAAATGTTTTTCCATTAAATGTTTTAAATTTTAATTTTTTGAAAAATAGTTAGTTTATCTGAAAAATTGAATTTGTTCTTATATTATGTCTAACAAACACATAATATGGATGCTAAAATATTATAGAGTATATAAATTTAAAATTCATTTATGTTATTCACAAATGATTTTTGAATGGATAGTTTGGTCAGTCATGGTGCGCTCGAATTCTTTGTTGCATGTAGCACAAGCTATTGAATTACAATAAATAAAATAACTTACTATAAAATCTTGGGGTGCTATATTTAGTATTAGTTATTTTTTAACCAATATATTTTTCATCGACATATCTATGTATGTATTTCATTCCCATAAAATTGTTTTATGAAATGTGTTTCAGTTTCTTACTTTCCATATTATTTGTGCCCCATATATTTTTATAAATGGAATGTGTGCTCTGTTATTTACGTATACATATATATTGATTAATTATTTCCTCTGTTTTACTTATACACACTAAAAATTTTAGATCAGTCCTATTATGTTTCTCTCCCCAGGCTATGAAGAAGAGAACATTGATTAAGATTCCAAGGATATTATTTATATATTTTATTGTGTAGCGTGTTCTATTTTGTTTTCCCAATGTATTATGGTTATCATATATGTAATCTAGATTTCCATGACTGGTAAAATAAATGGTATTTTGGGATTTTATTCCATGTAATAACTCCAATTTAATGTATCAATTCACCGACTATGGACTCCGGGGTGGGGGTGTTATAATTGGTATCAGTTGGAGGTTTAGTAGAAACATTGGTAACTAGAATTAGAAAAAATTCATTTGGGATCCCAAACATAAGATAGAAATTGAGGATAAGGGTAGAAGAACATCCTATAATTTTTTAGAGTGATGATTATGTGGTAATTACTATAAATACATCCATGTTTGGATACGACAAGTGGGCATGGATTTAGAATCAATGTACCCAGAAGTAACAACTCTGACAATGTGTTCCGGGCTTAACTTGAGGTAACAAAGTAAATGAAAATGGGCCTTACTACACATATGGGTTGAAACTACAATGGGATATGCTTAGGATAATTCACATTTTATTTTCATACCATTATGATGTATTAAGAAGTAAATATTTCCCCAATGAAACCAATGTTTATGTTTTTAGGGATTTATGATGCACAATGTTCTGTTAAGAGTTATACTATATTTAGATTTATATAATGCTCACAACATTATAATCAAATATATTATTTTCAATTGTTTATAAATGACTCATAGTAGAAGGAATGAAAGCTCCACTAGTGCATGTACTACAAAGGGTAATAAGGATCATGTCATTCGTGGTCTTAATCAATTATTTTTAAGGGATATAATCTCCCAAGTACTCCCATAATATGAGAAAATAGTATCATGTGTTAACAAGATAAGTAAAAACCTATATGAGTCTTGTGGATTAGAAGTGAAGAAGATGATGGAAGAGAAAAATATGGATAAAGGGAAGAAGGGAAAAACTGATTTTCACACATATGATAACTGTGGAATGAATCACCCTGGAAAATGCTTGATGGAGATGAGAGTTTTTTATAACTGTGTAGAAAAAGGACAGCATGTTTACGATTTGAAGGGTATGAAAAAGGTTTCCAATGTTCATTGATTCCACTACAAGGAGAAGATACACTATGTGGATCATTATCCCAATAGTCAAAGGAATATACCACATATTATGATATTGTTTGGTGATGAAGTTATGATACTACTACAAATAAAGAGGAATGATTAATATGGTTGTTCAATAATTATTTCATTTAATATTTCAGACGTAATTTATTGGTTATAATAACTATGGAATATATGAGTATAGTACTGTAATACATTTTCTTTAAGTATTTGAGATCATTTGCTTAATGGTACTAAGAAAAGATATTCAATATAAAGTTACAATTTTTCGAAAACCCATGATCTAGGGAAATAAAACCCTTAATATATTCCTCATGTTATGATAATGATGAAGAAATTATTTATTTGGATAAGTACTAACTACCTTTGAGTTGATTGAAGGCCTTTCAGTAAGTGGTCTATGCTATCATTGATGGAGTTTAAAATACTTTTGGATTTAATGATTATATCCAATAATATGTGTCTTACTTAAGGAAAAATGAAAAATTCATGTTTCCAATGTGGTTTTACGGTAATTTGAGTTAATAACATATTTCAAAAGTATAAATGATGACGTTATTTACATGTTTGGAATGAGAAAAATTAAAATCCACTTCATATTGAATCAAAGCTAATGATAAGTTCACTTTGGAAGTTTAGTGAATTTCATTCATAAGTAATTAGATCATAATATTTTGAAAAATTTACCCATTAATAAAATAGGTTAAGATTATCATTGGATGAGATTTTAGACAGTAATGTATTACTTCACTATATATCATATCATGTGCTAAAAATGAAGTAGAAATAGTTCATGGAATAATCAAAAGAAAAGATCATGTAAAAAGAAACAAATATTTACTTATATTATTATTGAGTGATATAATTCCTTAAATATTGAAAAATGGTTCTGAAACAATTTTTCATTCATATTATTTTCATTTTTTATTATAAAAATGACCTTTACACACACTTATGGTTTATGGGGTTGTAGAATACAACATTCATCTCAACATGTTCTCCAATACTCTCCACTAGAACATGACTATTGGATTTTTATTCCATATCCATATTTCTGTTTTCCACCTATGTTCCCCTACAAGGAAACCTAGTTATATGACCATTGGGCTTTACTTTCACTCTTATTAATAATATGTGGTATTGACTGTTTTTATGATGTGAATCTTTCAAAAATAGTTTATTTTAAATCCCCTAATTACTGAAATCATGTTTACATTGGGAGGTGCAATTTATTTAAGGTGGGGAGAATGCGACACACCAAGACATTAAAATATTTCCTTTTATAAAAAATATATATATTATTAGGATTCTTTATAATAAATGTTAAACTATGTTATATTCAACAATTAATTAACTTGTGTTACACGCAAGACTGATTTGTACAACTTTTTAATTGAATACATAATTTAAAACTAAATTTTGACACATATATTAGTTTTTTTAATAATAATTTTTTTTTGAATTCATAATTTCTAAATTATCTTAGGGTGAATTTTGAGATTTTTCAATGAAGCTTCATTTTGTCATGAATAATGACAATCACTGCATTGTAGTTAAAAATATCCTTTGGTTTAAATAATTATTAATGATAATTTATATTTTATATTTTTATTAGAGTCACATTAGATAAATTATACCTATAGTTATACAATAATGTTTATTATAATTATTTTTACAATGAAATTTAATTAAAAAACTTAACAAACTTTTGATGGTTTTTCTACTATAAAACACGTTATTTCTCCCCATCTGGAGGATTTGCATTAACCTAAATTTTTCCAATTCTATGATTTTAATTTTGAAAATCTGATATACACAGAAGTAATTAGTAAGATATTTGTGGTCTAATAAGATTGATATAATTTTTGACCAAAATTATTAGTGATTTTTATTCAGACTAATTAAGTTGATTAAGGTATGAATAAGCTTAACAAGGGACTAAACCTTAATATTATAGAACAAAATGATTTGGAAACTTGTTCAAAAGCCATTGGAATCCAATAAATTTACCATAGCCCCCTTGGTTTTAAATATATGGTTATTTTGATATTATAAAATGGAAGTTCCCTATATAAAAGGGTAAGTGAGGTAAAAGACAAAATGGAACTTTCCTTACCTTTAACATTTATAAAACATTGGGAAATGTAAAAAAAGAATATTTTAGGTTATAGATAAAATTTTGAAAGATATATGGTTTATTTTTATCATAATAAATTATCAATAATTTTTATAGATGGATTAGGTACTTAAAAATATTAAAAACCGTCGATGTAGTGATTATTTAGAAAATAATTAACTAAAATAAAGGATATGATAAATATTAAAAGTTATGTTAATTGATTGATTAATTTTAATTATTTATTTTAGTATATTAATATAACATCTTAAACATGTTTAATCCTAAAATATTGTAATTCTAATATAATATTTATATTTTGAAACTAAGATTAAATAAATAATTCCAGAATTGACATTATTGTTATTTTACAATAAATGAAACTTATTAAATGATTTAAAACTAATAAAAATACTATATTTCGCCAAAATATTTCTAAGTTTTAATAAATATAAATTATTGTATATTAATGAACCAATTAATCTTTTATAATTATCAAATCAACCCATATACTATATAAACATTATTAACATGGTTTGGGTTCGAGCATCATTTTATGACGTCTCATGAACTTGTTTTAAAATTAATTTTCAAGACACAGGGTAATATTATGATATAAATTATAAATAATATTTATAATTCAGTTTAAATATATTTTATAGTAAATATCACTTTATTATGGTCTTAATGGTTAAATTTATTAGATTAGAAAACTATATTCTTTAATAAAAACCAAAATGATGAAATTGGGGAATCTTAGAAGTTAAGGAACAAAATTATTAACATGAACATATTTTTGTGTGTATGGGATTTTTTTAGACCATAGTTCTCCATTAATAAAATATTTTTCCATTTTTTAGGATCTTTAGGTAATATTGACCACCCATTACTGAATACCATTTTGTATTTAAAGAAGTGCCACACCCCCATTCCCAATAAAAGGCCACCACCTCTCCCCATTCCTAAGACCTCTAAAACCACCTAAGTTAGGACAATAATTGAATAAATATTCTACCAAAAACCCTCAAATATACCTAGAATATTAATTTTTGGAATAAATATTTCCAAGATATCCTTTTTTTATAAACCAAAAGAATTTTCAAGATTAAGAGTTTATGCCTTCTCTTAAGATTTCTATTTTCATTTCCATTCTCCATTACCTATAATATTATTATTCTATTATTAAATAAATACACTAGTATAATAAATATAATATTATTTATTTATGTTGTTTCAAAACTCACTTATACACACCTCCATGTATTGGTTAACGAACATACTATTTATGTGTACAAATAAATACAGCCTCATGAAACGATGATTGGTCAATTTTTCCCTACCACCTCTGATGGTGTCCATTATAATGGAAAATATATTTATTATATATATATATATATATATGTCTATGTGTGTGTGTGTCTTTAATTTATGATGTCTTATTCTTTTTTATGTTTTATTTGGAACCTAATTTTATGATTTCCACATTGTGTAAATATGATAATTTCATTTGAGTATGTGTGGACCACTACCCACTCAAAGTGACATGATTTGTTCATTCCATACATGAAATGTATAAAGGATTTTTTAAATAAAATTAAATAAAATATATAACATAGATATGATTTTGGAATTATAATATACATATTTATAATTGTTTTTAATTAATTTAATACAAAAGTTAAAGGAAACCTGTGGTCATGTGTACGTACGACCTACCATCTCCATGAATGTAGAACTTCATGTCTAATATCAAAATATTATGGACCATAATAATTCATATGTACTGAATATATAAGATATGTTAGTCACGTTTTACATTATGTAGATTATTAAACTGTGATATATTTTATAATAACAGTAAATAAAAAGATAAAACATACTCTACAAACTAGGAAATTAACACTTGAAATAGTCAAAAAAATGGATGATTGTTAACCAAATAGGTAATAAATTTTTTTAAGAAGTTAATATATGATAATGTAAGCATGAGTATGCATATAGTGTTATTAGATAAAATATTTTAAACCAATAAAAAATAGGTTAAATACTACATAACCATAGTAACATTAAGGTGATGGATTTTCATCTCACTTTTGAAATCTATGAGATTAAAGCCATATTCACTACATTATTATTTGATGTTCCATAACTACTACCCATATTGATAAATCATATCATGGATCCAATTATTCTCATCATATTATAATATTAATTTAATATTATTCTTTTCTATTGATTATTATTTAAATGTTACAATGTGGTATAGAACACTTGGGAATATTTAAAGATTCTTCTTCTCAAGAATGTTCTTAATCTCAAATACTTTGGTGATTGTTAACTTTCCCCTGAAGAAATCACTTTATTGAAATAATTTTTTATTGAAATTTTAATTTAATATCCACACACTAATTCAATGGATATTCTTATTACCTAAACCCTATACCATTATTCATATAGTGGTTACTTTGATAATTATTTGATTAACTAGGGAATTATTGAGAAATATGTATTTCTCATTCAATATGGTTATTTGATAATAAATTTTAGTTATTTTCATTATTAAATAAGAGGAATGATTTGGACTATCAATGAAGGGTGGATCTCAGAATTTATATAGCTTCTCAACGCATTGATAGGTTTTTCCGTGGAAAATAAGTTTTCTTAATAAAATGGGTTTCTATAAGTGTTTTAAATTATCTTGGGAACGATCTTGCAGTAAAAGGTTTTCATCCTCCTGAGACATGATGTCAGATAAGAAATCAATTTTCATAATTTATTATTAGTAATTGTTTTTATATGAGATTTTTCATTGACATATTTAGGTATTTATTTTATTCTCAGTTTGTTGATTTATGTCATGTGTTTCAGTGTCCTACATTCCATATTATCTGTTCCTTATCTATTTCTGTAAATAGAAAGTGTACTCAGTTATTTACCTTTCTATATTGATGGATTCAACATTTCTTCCATTTTACTCACCCTTAATGATCATTTGATCTCACCCTTATCATGTTTCTGTCCTTAGGTTATGCAGAATAAAACTTTGATTAAGCTTTCAAGGATGCAGTTTATTTCGGTTATTATGTAGCATGTTCTCTTTTGTTTTCCCATTGTATTATGGGTATCATGTATATATTGTGGCTGCCCAAGACTAATAAACTGAATGGTCTTTATATATTTTCATAAATTAAATAATGCCAATTTAATATAATAATGCATCAGCTCTGGGCTTTTGGGGTCAGGGTGTTACACAAAATCTGATGTCTACCATAGGGAATGTGTTTCAAAAATATCAAGCTTGATCATGGATGTGCATAATGGTGGTGAAGTTATATTATTGAATTATTAAATAAAAAATAATACATTTATTTTTGTTTTAAAAATATACCACCATATATAATCATATTTTAAGGGGAATGGATGTGAGATATGGGGTTAATGGAATGTTGGAACCTCTATAGTGGGGAATCTACAGTTATAGATTAATGCTTATATAGAGAATAAACATGTAATCAATTAATTCAATAGTCCAATAAAGTTAATTTTGATTATTTGGGAATAAAATTATCTCAATTATTATATTTATGAAATGAATAAATATATAAATTAAGAATTACAATGTCATTAATTATTTCATAACGAATTAGTTTTTGAAAATTGGATTTTTATATAAACTAAAGATAATTTTTTGGGAAATTGTTGAAAAGAAATTGATAAAATTTTCATTTGAATGATTCATCAGGCCAACCATATTCTTTTGGAATGGTCTCAATGTAACACCACAAGATTTTATGATATGTCTCTTTTAAAATTTAACATCTTTGTCAGTTTTTTCTTCAAACAACATCGAGTTTAAAACTGTAATATAATATTATATATGACTGTTGGAATAGTAATAAGACCTTTAGAAATAGTAATATGACTATTAGAATAGTAACTTCACCTATAAAAGTATGCATAACATTTTTGTGTCTTATGAATGAAAATATAATATATTAATCTAATGTAATAAGTTAAAATGGTTAAAATGGATAAATTAAGTGTTGGAATTCTTTTGATACAAAAATGTTTAGTTAAAATTTCATAATTAATACAATTATTAAAAAGGAAATATATTTTCATGAAATATATTTATGAATAAATATTTTTTTTCTTATAATTATAATATAATTTATTGAGACCTTAATTAATTTTTATTGTTTTATAAAATCTGTTATAATCTCAAAATTATTATATTTCAAATAAATGAAGATTTTAATTAAAATTAAAATTAATTATATTTATAAAATTATTTTCATAAACATTAATCCATTTTTTGAATTGTACACTTTGAAAAATGGTTAGGGTTATTTTTGTGGATTTTTCTAAAAAACATTATTTTTTGGTGAATAGTGAAATATGTCAATTTACGGTGTATATAAGTTATAAGTTAAATAGAATATTATTTGAGTAATTTATGATATAAGTACCAAAATACCAAACTACACATCTGTATTTATAGTATTAATTCATTTTAATCAAAACTATTCTTAAACTTGAGCGAAACTAATATACTAATGATTAAAATAATCAAAAAACACATCTCTCCCCCACTATAAATACCACAAATCACCACCCATTCTCTTTACAACTCAAAGCCTTAAAGATTTCTTATATTATTCCAATTTCCTCACCTAAAACTCTCCCATATGTTCTGGTCTTTATTTTCTCTTCAAATGACCATTTCCAAATCCTTTATGGTGTTTGTCAAAGAGGCCACAATCAAGAGGTAAAACCTTTTCTCTCTTTCTTTCAATTTGTTTAATTTTCATATCGTTCCCTGATCTCCCCTATTAATTTAACATGATTACAACGTTATGTTTTATATGATGAAATATTATTATTTTAATGGTATAAGAACCATAAATTCCCGTATCTTCACCTTTTAATTGTAAAAATTGTACCATCATCCGTGAGGTGTCTATTTACCGCCTTCATGGATGAAGAGTTTATATTTTTAAATTACACCTTCAATACTGGTCATAAAACTATTTTATGGTTTTAATATAATTTAATATATATAACATAACTAATTTATTTTTCAATAACAATTATATATTCATAATATTAAATCACTATAAAAAACTAGTTTGTAATGATTCAGCAAATGCCTAAATAATCCAAATGGTTATCATTAACACCTCATAAAATAAATAATCCTCATGTCCAGAAATAAAATTACTTATAAGAACTTGAAATATTTTTTTTTCATTAATAACATATAATCTTGTTTCTGGATAACTATTTCCATTTTACATGATTTTTTGTACATGAATGCGAGTGAGTGAATCAATAAAACAAGGAAAAAAACACTCCAGAAAGATGAATTTTAATCTGATAACTCATAAAAAATATAATAAATGTGATTAGTAAAATAAAATAAATAAAATAAATTTTTAGTATATTTTTAATTAAATTATTAATTAATATAATTTCTTTATCTTGGTTAGTATATACAGTGCAAAACACTTCTAAATATAAGGTGATGGTTTCTTCCTAAATCTCCATTTTTTTCCTTTGGGAAACACTTTCTATCTATTTACTCCAATTTAATTCTTAATTATTCTAATTTAATCATACTAAATACACCAATTATGTTCCAAATATATGTATATATCTCAATTATTGCTCATTTGATGGGATATTACATGTTTCATAAGGTTTTCTTTTCAATTCCTACCAATAAGCAAGATCAATTAAAGGGAATGACAATATATCTTACCCATTTTCATGTACCATCCATAAATCATTATAAGACACCATTATTTATCTAAAATAAATCTTTTAATCAATAAAAACTATCTTGGTTCATTTCTGGTTCTATAAAATCAATTACGACTTTTTCCATTTTAAAGACTCTTTTATCATCCTTTAAACCACTCTGAAGTGGATCATTCTAATGTTCCTTAAACACTATTTTACATGATCTCACTTCAATTAAAAAATTTCACTACTTATTTTATTTTAATATTCATCAAATGTATTATCATTACATTTTATTTTCTATGATATATATGTTTATAATCTGATTTTATGATAAATACAAATGATTTTCGAAAAGAACCTTTCCCTCAAATGTAAAAGGGTATTTCTCTCAAGAATTTATCAATGATTTTATTAGAGTATATTCATTTATTTCAATACCATATATTTAATATTTTTCAAAATTTATATTTATTTCTTATGTCACAATGTACCTTAATATATTGAATGGTTTATGATTACTGTCTCTATACTATTCCTTATATTACTATGGATAGCTTTTAATTATGTTTATTGATTGGGGATATTATTTAAATTTATTATTATAGTTTCAATAAGAATTAATAAATTGATTATGTTTCATCCCATTAATAGGATGATTGAATTGGAATTGTTTATTGATGGGAGAGGTCTGCTATAACCCCTCAATGCATCAGTAGGTCTTATGAGACAAACCAGATTGGGATTTGGATAATGCCTTACCCAGTTATTTTTAGATGTCTTGGATGAGGCCATGATGATATGTTCATATGTAAAATATTATAAATTCTATCACTATGATATTATTATTTGATATCCATGTTATTACTCAACTATTATAATATCCATTGTTAAGTTATATTCGAATGTGATTATTTATATGGAATTATTTTGATCAGCTTTTTTCCTTCCATATTATGTTCATGTTTATTTTTTAATGACATGTGTTGTTATAAATTCACATTTCATTATTATGTATGGTTATGATATATTCCTCTCTATTTTATACCCTTACAGATAATCTAATCTGACCCCTTTCTTATGTTTTATTTTTCTATAGTATGCAAAGATGTATATTATGAATGACCTGCATGGATAATATAACAAGGTTAAATATGTTTCCAATAAATTTTCTATTTTTTTCCTTTGATTTCTTAATATTAAACTGATGTTTATATCTATTTTTTACAATGCTAAAAAATAATTCATTCCTATGGGATGCGACTTCATTTTCTATTTTACCGATGTAATTATTTATGGCCTCAGCTCTGGGATACTAGGTTCATGGTATTTATAGTTAGTATTAGAAAAATTATAATAGATACCTTTGAAACTAGATTTAGAAAACATAGATTAAGGAACATAACCTAAATATTAACATTGGGGATAATCACCGAACAACATCTTAGAATTTTTGATAAAGTATAAATTATGTCGGTCTTCCTAGAAACAAATCCATTTATGGATGTTAGAAGTGGATATGGATCAGGCACATATGTACCAAGGGGTAACAATTCCGACATGGTTCATCGAGCTTGACTCAGCGTAACATGATACATGGAAATGATCCTTACTATGCACCTGGATTGATAATCCTTGAGGATATTCCTAAGATAATTCTAATTTTCTTTACAAACCATTATTAAGGACTTAAATGTATATATGTCCATAAAAAACCATGTTTATGATCATAATAATTTCTATGGATAAATTTTCCATTCATTTTAAGTGTTTTTCTAGTTAAAAATTATGTATTATGAATCATAACATAATTTAGTGTATGATATTGTTTATAAATGGTTCCTAGTGGAATGAATGTAAAATGTATCAACAAACATATTCTATGTACGTATTTCCCACCTATATAAGATACCGATGTTAGAGCTAGAGATACAATTGGAGATGAATAACTTATAACCATACTGGGACAACTGACTCAGGTTATAAACAATAACCTTACTCGAATGGAGCAGCCCGATCTATAATGTACTCTACTTCCTACGAAAACAACCTACACCATTAAATGGGACTTCAAATTCATTTGTAGATGAGTAATGTGTAAATTTTTTAGAGAATATATTTCTCTCTATAGTAAGTATTGAATGAGATATGATTACCATGGATTTTTATCATCCCTATGGAGATTTTTATCAATGTTTTTCATTAACAGAAAAAGGTGGATGAAATTTAATATATTATATGGAAGTATTTTAAGGAAATTTTCTTTGTAAAGTATTATCCCCCGATAACAAGTACTAGATAAAGAGAGAAAATTCTTCTATATGAGAAAAAAAGAGGATGACAACATTTTCATGTATGAATCAAACATTAAACGGTCTTCTGAATAATCAATGGATTTTGTATGCAATCTAAATAAAAGGATTGATCAGTTCTTTGACCGGTTAAATCCATTCCTTCAAAGGGAACTTGTCAGCCAAACATTCTCATCACATGATGATATAATATCATGTTCTATCGATATAAAGATGGAATTATCCATGTATAATGAATTTGAATAAATAAATATAAGAAGATTATGTAAGAGAAAAATATTGATCAACAGAAGAAGGGAATGAATGATTTCCCACATGTGAATATTATGGATGGAAACACCCTGGTGCTTTCTTGAAGGGAGTGAGAGTTTTTTACAATTGTGGAGATAAAGGACACTGGGCTTGTGATTATAAATGAAAGAAGTATATTTTCCAATTCTTCAACTTTAAGGATGTGGGGAACTATGAAAATGAATGTATTAAGTCTTAAGGGAATATAGGTCATAAGAAGAAAATGGAAGAAGGTCAAACTTTTGATGTTACTATAGTATAAGTTTAATAATTAAAATATTTGTGTTTTTGGATTCAATAATATTAAAATGATATTCTCATTATAAGAATCCTGAGATATATAATGATAGTACTTATTATTTACATATTTGGCATTAAGGTTTTAATGTTATCATGGTGTTAATATATTTTTTGTCTTAGATTAATAGAAACAACACATAGAATATAATGTTTTTTTTTGATTTTGGATATTTAGTTACCTTTATTCAAGATTTCATGTCATTTAATGTGTGTATAAATGTTTTTGATGAGTCTTAATATTAAATACTCATAAAAGGGATCATAAAAAACATCATAAATTATAGTTTTTTGATAACAAGATACGTCATCCTTGGTTTTAGTAAACATTTAATGGTCGAAGGGATTAATTAAGAACCAAATGAATTGTTAAAAGTTATACAGGTATGAAAAAATCATCTTGAATATCCATCTACTAGTGTAAGTAATAAAGTTGAAATAGATTAAATCACAACCAAATGATGATATTATGCTTCTAACATGGATATAAATCAAGTAATTTTATTTTCTCAAGTGCCAATATGTATAGTAAAATAATCCATCAACAATATAAAAATGATTTTGGATAAGAAACGTTATATGTTTAGTTATCTTTCTATGAAAACAATGGTCATTTAACTGATCAAATATTTATACTCTTGTGATGGTTAAATATTTTATGATCATGTTCTCTACCACTCTCCATCAAAACATGATAGTTATATTTCTTTTCCAAGCCCTTATTTTCACCTCCCACTAATGTTCTTTTATAGGGAATTCTAGTTTTTGGGTCACCATCACATTGTCATTTCCCTCTTTTTAAGAGGACATTTTATTAAGACTTTATATGATGTGATATTTCTATAAGAGTATTCTGAAATGAAACACTATTATTACCAACCTAAAGTTTAAATTGTGGGAATGAAATTTATTAAATATGGGGAGAATGTAACACCCATAGATTTTATGATATGTCTCTTTTAAAATTTAACATCTTCGATAGTTTATGCATCACACAATAACGAGTTTTAAACCATAATGTACTATTAAATATGACCGTGGGAATAGTAATGTGACCATCATAAATATTAATATAACCAATAGAATAGTAACTTTACCTATGAATGTATTTATTAAATCTAGGTTTCATATGAATGAAAATTTAATATATTTATATCGTGGAATATGTAATGTTTTTTTAAAAGGACTAATTATGTATTGGTATTTTTGTGAAACAAAAATATTTTTTTAGATTTTTTTAATTAAAAACATGATTTAAATTAAATTTTATATTAATAAATATGTTCATTAATTAATATTTTTGTGTTTAATGGTTATAAAACAATTTTATGAGACTTTAAATATTTTTTCAATTTTTTAAAATATCCGTTATTATTTTAAAATCAATATTTTTTGAGTAAATGATGATTTTAATTATAAATTAAATTTATCATATTTAGAAAAATATTTACAAAAAATTGAGTCCAATTTTGAATTAGACACATTGAAGCAATATCAAGGTTAAATATTTGGTTTTTTATAAAATTGTTAAATTTTTGGTGAATAGTGAAATACGTTAATTTACGTTATATATACATTATAAGCCAAATAAAATATTTTTGTGTTATTGATGATGTAAGAACTATAATATACAACTCTCCTTATATATTTACAGTATTTTTTCATGTGAATCATAACTATTTAGATTCTTGAGCGAAAATAATAAATTAATGATTAAAATAATCAAAAAACACCACAATCCTCCAATATAAATAGCACCCCTTACCACACCTTCACCTCAAACCTCAAAATACTTGAAGCTTGATTATATTATACATATTTCCCCACCCAAAAAAATCTCCCACGTTATATTATAACTGGTATCATGAAAATACCATTTCCAAATCCCTTAAGGAGGTTCTCAAGGAGGCAACACTCAAGAGGTAAAACCTTCTCCCTCTTTCATTCAATTTTATTTTTATTATCTTATTCTTCCCTCACATCCTCTTACCAAAGTGACATGAAAAGTAATGTATATTTTATATAATATAATGTTATTATGTAAGTATTATATAAACCATTTATTCTCTTCTATTTCCCTTTTCAATCTAAAAATGAAAACTTCTCAGTGCGATGCTCATTTACCACCTTTATGGGCGATGAGTTTTCGTTTTCCAATTCAACCTTCAGAGATGGTCATAGAAATATTTTATTCTTAAAACATAAACTTATATATATATAATAATTTTTTTATATTATATAAACATTATGTATACATAATATTAATTCATAAGACAAAAAAAGTTTGGAATGATCGAAACAAACACCATAATAATCCAAATGCTTATTATTAATGGCTTAGATAATGACTCATACCCATGTCTAGAAAAAAAGGGATATATTAAAAAATTGAATCCCATTTTTGTAAATTAATAACATATAATTTCAATTGTGGATGTTTATTTCCATTTTACATGATCTTTGGTACATGTATATGAGTGAACTAATCATGAAAACCAAGGAAATGAACACTACCGAACGATGAAATTGAATCTTATAATTAATAAAAACTCGAATAAATGTACATAAAAAAATTATAATAAATAAAATACATGTTTAATAGTTTCTGAAATAAATTTTTAATGAATATATTTTTATTATCTAGGACATTAAGTATAGGTGCAATAAACTTTTGAACATAAGGTAAGGGTTTCTTCCCAAACCTTCATTTTTCATTCAGGATACACATTCTCTCTCTTTACCCCGATGTAATTCCCAATTATTATTATGTAATCCTCTTATATTATATGTTTATTATGTAGAGATATGTATCTAGATCAATTATTCTTTAATTTTTGAGAGATTACCTATTTTATAATGTTATATTTTAAATTCCACCCATAAGTAAGCCCAATTGTAGGGAACTTCTCAATTTCTGACCCATTTCCATGTACCACCCACAATTTATTATAAGAAACCATTATTTTCTAAAATCAGTATTTTTTATAATGAATTTCATTTTTCATTTATGGGTTTATTAAAAAATTATAACGTTTTATAATTTAAAGAATCTTTTTTATTTTCCATAAACTGCACATAAGTGGATTATTTCGGAAGTTTCTTAGACACTATTTTACATATTTTCACTTTAGTTTCAAAATTTAACTATTTATTTTATTTTAATATTCCTAAAATATAATTTTATTCCATTTTATTTTATGGGATATATTGACGGACCCTAGACCACAAAGTGGGGGGGTGAATTAGGGATTCAACATTTTTCACTACTTTATTGGATCATGTTCCTGTATTGGTACGAACGTTTTTAAACATGTATGAAAGATATGTACAGTACTTAAGACATTCACATGAATAGGGTTAGAAAAAAAAATGGTTTTTACTTGTTTCACCACTATGGGATATGTCAAATGGAGCATACACAGACAGGTTGTAAGCCATACCTAATTCCATTATTCTTTACTTGTTGTGGATAACAATGGATCAGACATAGTCACTCTATCCCAGGTTCACTGCTTAACAGTTTACAGATAACTTACTTCTTCCCTCGGGTAACACCCGTTGACTCCCCCTAGATCACTTCCTTGGGTGAAGTCACACTCAGTTTATAAACATGAAGGTCTCTTCAACAAATAAGCATGGAAGTCATTTTCTCTTGTTCAGGACAAGACATTGCTTGCATCAATGTCCAGAATTGATAATATTTTATATTCAATATTCTCCATCAGTTAAATAATTGAATGCACTAAATACCATTCTTCTCTTCTTGTCCAGAATTACATAATCCTATGTGATTGTTCAATCAATGGAGTTTATCTCAACAGAGAATCATCATAATTGTATTTACCAGAATAATTCACGATGTTCAGTCGGGCACACTATGTTCTTCTTCTTTTTCTTTTCCCTTATTTACCTATACCAATACCCTAAGTGTATCGGTATAATTCCATAATTATGTACAGATATGAGTTTAGGTGTACGTATTGTTAATATTCTCTTCACAAAGCACAACAAGGTTGTTAAACTACAATCATGTCTATGTGATACTACTTCTCTTCCAAAAACCAAATGGTTCACGGTTATTCGCTCTTCGCAAATCCTCTCCAAGAGTTCTAAGAACCTATCAAAGGCATGAGGGAACCCCAGATTGTTTGGGCACCCTTCTAGGTGTCTTGTGTGTAAAATTCAATCTTTTTTCATGAAAAAACCTTTTGGTGTGAAAAAACATTTTTGTGCAACACTTCTTTTTCAGGAAGAACATCTCTTTTTTCACGCAACACTTTCTTTTGTGTACAACACTAATTCTTTTCACGCACCACTTTATACTTCAATTTTTCATCATTTCAGAGATTGGGATTTATCTAAGTGTCGAGACCCCCTCCCCTAAATGAGATGTGGTCACCTCCTATTTCTAGTCGTTTTTGACCCTGTTCGTAAAATCCCTTCTGTCACATAAATATTTATCTCACTTATTTATATTACACGCACCTTCATTTATTTTCATGAACCGACTATATTTTTTTCTCACCTCATGAATTTTCCATTTTTCATCACTGTAAATCTGAACCCTCTCTTGTGCATAAAACATCAATCCGGTATTTCATACGACATCAAATTTTTTGCACATCCTGGATTATTTCGCGCACCAACATACAATTTTTCACACATCTTGGATTATTTCTCACACTTCATTCCTTTGTCGATCTTCTTCTTTCTGATCCTAAGGAACTCCTTGTGCATAAAACCACAAACCCACATTTTGTGAACAACCAAATTTACATGCACAAGTCTGATGTTCCTTGCTCATTGCACGAACATATTGTATTTTTTGTGTGCCTCTCGCCTTTTCTGATTTTCGGTATTTCGGATTTGAGGAACTCCTTGCGTGAAAAACTCAACCATCTATTTTTCACACAAAAATTTCCAATGCATATTACAATTATTTATCACATTGCTCTGGTTTTCACGCACCTATTTCCTTTTCTAAATATTGAAGTGATGATCTTAAAACTCAACTTTCACTCAAAATGTTAGGCCATTTTGTACCTTGTGCATAATACCTTTTGTCAAAGTCACGCCATTTCCCTATATTTCAGCAGCAACAATCGTTCTTATCAAAACCAAAAAATGAATGATAGTATCTTCACTCCCGCTTTCCTTTATGATGATTTCATCACAAGTTCCTTAAACTTATGATATTTGGGAAATACAAATAATAAAAGCATAATCAAATTTAGATACAGTGTGAAATGCATGGCCATCTCAGAATGACAATCCCTTCCACACTCTCTCTTCTACTTTAACCATCATTCTATAATTCATGAAATTCATATGATTATTCATCAATTAAGATCTTTTATGATTCTATTTGAACATGAAGCCCTTCATCTCCTTCTTCATTTTGATCTTCATTGACAACTGTTGACAAAAAATACAACCATATACACAAAGTGGTCCAAAAAATCTCCCCTTTTTTATTTTTTTGTCAATACCTTAATGGTCCCCTAAAATAAATTAGTCAATATCAAAATGAGAATCTTCTCTCCCCCTTCTTTCTCTCTTCCAAAAATTCATTTCACTTCTCTCCCCGTTATTGATAAAAAATACAAATTTCTTAGGAAAAAGGGTATCATTATATACTTGAGAAATGTTCCATCAATCATTTCACTCTATATATATGTTTGAAATATTTGATGAGAAAACAAGAAGATTTGATATAGACAACAAAGATGTCAATTATCCACTAATCATGATAACTCATGAAATGAGAACTCATGTAGTTTGTCTCCATGGGTTTTTTCATTTATTCTAGGGTGAATAAATTGAATGTGATAGGGAATAATCAACCTGAAACTTTTACACTCAATTCAATGAATAGATAAAAAACATTCAAGTGCAATTTGCAGGACAAGCAGCCTTGGGGAACTTCCATTCTTCTTATATCACTGATTAATTCTGTTACTCCTCCTTTGTAAAATGATAATCATTCTGAGTAAACAAGGATGTGATATTGAAAAATGGAATAGCTTATCCAATGAGATGTTCTTGAATACATTTCAACAGTAATTTAATTTAATACCAACTGAAGGTTATACTGATTGAAATAATAATTCTAGAAGCTTTCTCATTTGTCTCCCCCTTAAAGGAAACACTCTTCATCAACTTAATCAAGGGTGATCCTTCAACATTTTAATCATTGAATATCAATTGAAGAATCTTCCATGGATGGAAAATTATTTATATTAGCTATAAAGAATTTACAACATTCACTACTTCTTAGGTTCACCCCCTCAGACCATTCTTGACATTCAATTCCATATATTATCAGCATAAATAGAATACACAAATGATTTAGGGAATAAGGAAATTCCTCCTTGCTTCGTTAATATGAGATTCATGGTTGAGATGCTTTTCTCAACCATGTTCCTCTATTTACTCCAGTTCTCTTGCTTTCACATTTGAACATATGTTCTGATCTGTGTAGATTGGGTATGGCTCTCTTCACATTCTCTTCTACTTTGTGTGGAGAATTGTTCTTCTTAAAAACCATCATAAATGATAAATTCTTACTAATTTTAATGACTACTTTTTAACATGGTATTAAGGTTAGATAACCTTTTTCAATTTGACCATATTTCATACATATCTCACACAGAAATTCTTTAGAACACGTTTTATTTTGGCTTTTACTCTCTGAAAAACTTTACCATCATCACGTGATAGATTTACTTTTCCTTTATCACAATCCCTGACATTTTAATCTTCAATTTTCCACATTCTACTCAAATATTTTTTCCAGATAACCAACATGTGATTTGGAACTATTGTAGTTGGTTTAGATCTTCCACAAAGGTTCATCTGACTATCATCCCTCTTAGTTTCTCTTTTTGATGAATTTCCCTTCAATTTCATGGATATAAAATTGAGGGTCTTCTCAGCTTTCCTACATGAGATCTTCTTGGGGAAAATTGTGACCAAAATATTCTTCTGATTTCTTTTCAAGATAGATTCTTCATACATAGCCAACATCAGTTGACTTCTTTTCTTATCAACGATGAATGCATGTTGAGATGGGGTTTTACCTACCTTGTGACCACTTATATTGAATATATCACATATGTTATCATGAATTCCAAATCTATATGAGATAAATTGATTCTTCAGGAACTGTTGATATTTTTTCTTCTTCTCTAGATTTCTTTCCATTAAGGTATGTTTCCTTTTTCCTTTTACATTATGAGGATTGTACCAACAGTTTAATGAAAAATGCCTGAATCTGTTGCAACACCAACATTGACCAAAAAATCATTATTTTTTGTATTCTGTTGTTTGGCCTTATTCTTGAATTTTTGTGCTCTTTGAGTAGAACCCCCTTCCTCATTATTCTTCCTATTCAACCTAGATATGGTGAATGGTAACACCTTACCTGTCCTCATCCATACTTGTTCTTAATTTCTCTTCCATTCTGCATTACTTGTGGGATTATATTTAGAAACATGAGTACAAGATGGTTTGGGTGGAACCTCATTCATCTCCGCTTCTTCTGGTTTATCATCGAATGATGTCATGATCTTCTTATCACATGTTTAAGGTCTAGAAGCTTCAGAATCCTTTAGTGGACACTGAGTACAGGTATCAAGTATTTCATTCTTTTGTAATGAATTAATATGTGTCTTCTCAATATTGGTCATCTAAGTTTCTAATTCTAAATATTTCATATTGAGGATGAATTTTTGATCTTCAATCATAATAATCCTCTCTTCATAGGAATTCTTCATTCTTTTAACTTCAACTACATGAAAGTTGAAATTGGTTTATAAAAAAGAGTTAATTTCCATGAATTTATTATAAGTTTCATCCAAATATAAACTCTTGACTTCAGTGGTCTTCATCAGCTCATCTTGAAGTTTGTGGATCTTTCATTACAGAGTCTTATTGAACAAATTTTTCTTTTCAAATACTTCAATCTATCTGGAGAGCTTTAAACAATTAGAAATATTTCTTACAAATCCCTTTTCCAAATTATCATCTTCTCTTTTGAGTCAGGTGATCTTAGCATGCATTAATTAAAATATTCTACAAATAAAAACAACTGTTTATTTAGGAATATCAGGAAGATAGGTTCCTAACTTCTCTTGATCATGTGAAAAAGAGATAAAATTGTATTCATTTCCTCGGGTAGAAACCTGATCCACCTAATCTTTACTTTCTATGCCTGAAATTTTATCATTATTGTAAGGGCATGGAGAACTAGAATATGAATCTTCTTTGGGAATGATGGACTTCTTCAAACTTCTCTTCTTTTTCTTTGTCATGTTTTTCATCGTCTTGATATATGTAGACTACTACTTAGAGATAACTAAATCACCATCAAGACTACACTTAATTGTTGAATTTAGGAAAGAAACTCAAATAATCTTATAAATATAATTACTGAAGAGTATCCAACAGACTTAGGGGGGAGATTCAGGGTGTTAACCATTTTCTCTACCTTATTGGATCTTGTTCTCACTTTGGTAGGACTTGTTTAAACTTGTATGATGGATATGTTCATCAATTAAACGATTTTCATGCAGAGGGTCGACACGAAACCTTTTTTACCTAGTTCACCACTAAGGGATACGTCCATGGAGAATATGCCAACAGGTTTTCCGCCGTACCTAATTACACTATTCTCCACTAGTTGTGGATTACAATGGTTTGTGCACATTCACTCTATCCCAGTCTCACTACCTAACTGTTCCGGGATAGCTTATTTCTTACCTTGAGTCACACCCATTGACTTCCATTGGCACACCTCCTTGGGTGAAGTCGCACTCAGTTTATAGATGTGATGGTCTTTTCAACAGATAAGCATAGAAGTCTTTGTCTCTTATTCAGCATGAGACATTTCTTGCATTAGAGTCTTGAATTAATGCTCTTTTTTATTCAATATTCCCCTTTAGTGAAAAAAATGAATGCACTAAATCCCATTCTTATCTTTCTTGTCAAGAATCACAAAATGCTATGTGATTTTTGATGCAACGAATATCATCTCATCAAAGAATCATCACAATTTTACTGCCTTAAATAATTCACGATATATAGTTGGGAACACTCTATTCTTCTTAATCTTCTCTTCTTTTAATTCCCAACACCAACACCTATGTGTATCAGTATACTTATTTCATTATGTGAAAAACTAAGTTTAATTGCACATATTGTTCTTCTTCTCTTCAGAAAGTACACCAAGGGTGTTAAACAACAGTTGTGTGTGTGGTACTAACTCTCTACGTAAAACCGAATGGTTCACAGTACATCCTTCTTCATGAAGCCACTTTGAGAGAGCTAAGGACATACCAATGGCCTATAGTTCCCCCAATTTTTTTCACTCCATTCTAGGTGTATTGCAAGTAAAATTCAACCATTACAAATAAAAAAACATTTCAGCATGAAAAAACCTTTTTGTGTAACACTTCTTTGTCTTGCAGAACTCCTCTTTTTTTGTGCAACACATTCTTTTTCGTTTAACACTACTTATTTTTACAAACTGCTCTATAAATAAATTTTTACACACTTATAAGCTTAGGATTTGTCTAAGTGTTGAGCCCCCCAAAATGAGAGGGGTTCACCTTCTATTTATATGAGTATTTGAACCTGAGCATAAAATCCCTTCCTGTGCAAAAAATTGTCTCTCACTTTGTTATTCAACACGCACCGCCTAGATTTTTTTTTCACACCTCATGAATTTGCAATTTTTCATCATTCTGAACATGAAGCCACTATTGTGTGTAAAACATTAAACTAGTATTATGCACGACTTCCAATTTCTCACACATCCTGGATTCTTTCATGCACCAACATCCAATTTAGCACACATCTTGGATTATTTTTCACACTTCATGCCTTTTTCAATTTTCTGATTTATGATCCCGAGGAACCCCTTGTGCATAAAACCTAAAACCAACATTTTTCAAACAACCAATTTTACATGCACAAGTCTAATGTTCGACACACATTGCATGGGCATCTCTGATTTTTCGCATTCCCCTTGCCTTTTCTGATTTTATGTTTTTCTTGATCTGAGGCACTACTTTCGCGTAAAACTCAAAAAGCTATTTTATGCACAACATTCTCCCATGAACGTTCCCATTTTTCCATGCAGCGATCTGGAATTTTTCACACCACTTTTCTTTGACAAATATTGAAGTGTTGATCTTAAAACTACACTTGATCTCAAAATATTAGGCCATTTCATACCTTGTGCATAATACCTCTATTAAAAGTCACTTCTTTTCACTATCTTTTAGTAAAAACAATCTTTCCAATGAAAATCAAAATATGACTGACACTATCTTTACTCCCCCTTTCTTTCATAATGCTTGGATAACAATATCTCCAAACTTATGATATTTGGGAAATACAAATCAGCAAGCATCGTCAGATTTAGAAACAATGTGAAATGCATTTCCATCTCAGAATTCCAATCCATTCACCACTCTCTCTTCTCCATTACCCATCATTCCATACATCATGAAAATCATAAAACTATTCTTAATGTAAGCTCGTTCATGATTCTATTTGAAAAATACATCCATCATCCCCTTATTCATTTTGATCTTCAGTGAAACTTGATGACAACAAATACAACCTTATACAAAAAGTGGTCCCGAAATATATGTGTTTAAAATATTATTTTTATAACAAACATAATGGATTTTACGAAATAACTCTTACTTCCAAAGGAAAAGGCAATTTATCTGAAGAATTTTTCAAGGTTCTTATTTGAGTATTTCATCCATTTCAATGAACTATGATGAATCTTATTCTTAATTTAAATTGATTTATAAAGTTACCATCTATCATAATTTAATGAATGTTTTATTATTACTTTATTTATAAAATTTTCCATTTTACTCAGGATTGTTTAGGACTATGTTTACTGATCAGAGATATTATTTAAATTTCATATGATAGTTTCAATATGAATGTATATTGGAATATTTTTTAATCCTTTCATATGAGGAATTCAATGGATTTAGTTAGTGAATGGTGGGGATCTCTATAGCCCCTCAATGGATCTATGGGTCCCATGAGACACACCAGATTGGGATTTGGCCAAAGCCTTACCCATTTATTTTCAAATTTCTTCGATGAGGCCATAATGATAACTTTAGTTTTCCATTATTATGGAATCTATCATTATGATATTAGTAATTGATAATCCATGTGATTATTCGACTAGTATAATATCCATGTTTAACTTTTATTCTCATGTGATTATTTGTATGACATTATTTTGATCAGATTTATTGTCACTATATTATGTTCATGTTTATAGTTTAATGACATATGTTGTTATAAATTCACCATTCATTATTATTTATGTTTATGATAGATTCACCTATATTTATTACCCATACTGAGCATCTGATGTCACCAATTTTTTATCTTCTTTTCCAAAGGATGCAAATATGTATATTATAAACGACTTGTAGGGATAATCTAATAGTTTAAGGATGTATCCAATAAAGTTTATATGTTGTTATTCCTGTCATGTTTTAATATAAAAATTATGTTTTTATACATTTTCTCCAAAGGTACTATACTATTTGGTCTTTTAGGATGTGATTTCATTTATTTTTATACAAGTTTAATAATTTATGGTGTCAACTATGGGCTACTGGGTTCAGGGTCATTACAATCAATGTGAGGAATACACTATATTTTTAACAACTCTAACTAAGGTTCTAGATTGATAAATATTATGGATATAATTTTTCACTTTATTTGAATTCTTTATAAGATAATGGGTCTTTAGGAATTGAGTTTCAAGAAAATTAGTTGTGTTCTAGAATATGGTGTTGAATTTTCCGAGGGTATTTATTATGGTCAATAATAGGTAAGGTAAAATTTATAAAACTATCATTGGGGTGAAGATAGATGAATATGAAGGGTACCAATAATGATGCATGTTCAATAAGACTAGAGTCATCTTATTTGAGATTTAACAAAATTTGAGAGCTAATATAGCCATACGGGCTGTGTAATTAATACTTTAGGTAGCTTGTTTCTCAATTTTATGATCATTATATCTAATAGAACCCACTCAATCCATGTATCCCCATTAGGGAAATTCATTCATGGTTCAAGGAAAAATTATGTGATGAATTCTATCCATGTGACAATGAGATATTGTGATTATTGGTGAGGTGGGGATAAAAAATGTGGGCTTGTCATTGTATAAATTGATGTGCCTAGGTTCAGGTTACTCAATTGGGATGGGGGATGTATAAGTGGATATTAGTTTATAAAATTTTTTAATCACCCCCATGTACTATTAAATATTGATTGAATCATATGTAAATGTCATCCACACTTGTATAAGTTAAAAAATAGAACAACGATGAACATGAGGCTTTTTACAAGGTTCAACCCCTTTGTGGGGAACCTAATACATTTTATATGTAGTTAGTCCTCCAAAAAGTAGACTCTTCACTATAAAAAAACTGTTACAAAATTATAGTATAAGTATATAATCATACTATTCATTAAAAGTGTCACAACAGACTATGAAATTTCACACTACAAAAATATATATACAGTATCTATAATGAGACATATCTTCATGAGGGTTCAGTTTCTTCAACTAAAATATATGGAGATCTTTCCTAAAAAAAATCATTAATATTCATGAAAATATTGGTAACTTTATATAGAATCTGTTTTCATATCGTTTTATTTATACTTGATCTGAGATTTTTTTAACTGATATCCCAATACCAAAAAAATGTAGATAATGACTTGTGAATAGTAAACATCAGTTGGTCTTTATTTCCACCATCAAAATCATTTTATTATCTGTTTTCCATAAAATTTGATCACTTAATATATCTCATCAATAGATCCTTAAATTCATTTTTTTCACAATTTCATGAATTAAAATAATTTAGGAAAATTTATTATGTAACTCAGTATATATGATTCTTATCTCAAAGGAAATTTTTAACTCATTCTATTTCTTTCCTAATTTATATAGTCTATTTTGTAGGAACTACATTATCCTAAATATTCTATACTTTTATTAATTGCATATCTTGAGAAAAATACAACTTATACCCTTATTATCATTTAATTATCTAAAAGGATCTTTTATGTACTGTTTATAGATTTGATGTATTTTTAAAATGGCCATCAGTAATGGAACATGGTTTTTTAAAACATTCCGTTTCTCATTGGTAAATATATTCCCTAAAATTCCTAGAACTATAATGTGGTATTTATTATGTTTTTTTACACTATGATCTTTACAATGATTAGTGAAATGGATTAAATGTTTGTTCATAACTATCTTCAATTAATTAAATATTTGTATTAGGAAAAACATATCTATGGTTTGAACCAAAACATAAATTAATAAATACTTATCATAAGTGAATGTCAGTCATGAAATTCATAGGACTAAACCATGGTTCTCATCACCTTACAATTTTGAAATTATTAGGAGGCACCAAACATTAAACCCTCCCCAAAACAGCTATAGAAAATATACCATGGTGTGGTTATATTCATTTTATATATCCCTGAAGCATGGTCACTATTTATTAAGCATGGATCATCTTATTCTCTAATATATTTTGTAAATAGAACTTTAAAGTCAAAATCTTGAATCATAATCATTCTATTCATCCTAATTTTTGAATCCGTGAATTAAATCAGAAAAATATAATAATAGTAAGATTTATTTAGAATACTTTACTTCTATAAACACGATCTTTTAAAGATCAAAACACCACAAAATTATTTATATGATGATGATTACACATGTAAAATGATTCTAAAATAGGTGAATTTATAGTTACATAGAAATATTTGATGTTTACCCAAGTTACAAATGATGTTTATGTAACAATTCGAATAGTGTTCGGATGATTCTTATATAGAGTTGATCATTGTATACATAATTACTATTTCAACCCAATGAATACAGAATTAATGTATTTAAAACCTAGAACTCCCAAATATAATGCATAAACAATTCTTTTTTCTAAAAAACTATGCATACAAATCCCTTATTAATGATTTCCTCCAGGATAATTGATCGTTTATAAAAAAGTAGTTAGCCAAAATTAATCTCTAAGAATAAAAAAAATACTCTTCAATTTCTCACAAGAAATCATGAATTTAACTTAGATCATATCAAAGCATCACAAAAATATTCTTCACATCCTCAATAAAAAACATATGATCCTCCAGATATTCTCATCCATGATTAAAAATGGGAAAACCATCAACGACATAGATAATACTTAAATATCACCTAGATGAATTTGTTAGAAACATTATGAATATATTTATATATATCAAGATAACTATTCATAACTCTGAATAACTCCCTGAGAATCATTAAATCATAACATATCTATTAGGACACATATCTTGTACTGCACTAACTGATAAGGTAATGTTTTTGAGAGAATTCCATTCATTAGTGTTTGATAACTATGGACAAATGACATATATGATCCCCCCTAAAAATTAACATCCAGAGCCCAAATAAAACACTCATGTTCAAATATCTCCCAAATTAAACATTATCTACAAATTCACATGATAATAAATTTCACTTCCCATTATAGCAAGAATCCTCTCCCATTTTTTTAAAGAGTTATATCACTATTTCCCACCCTTTTTCAAGACATTCAAAAAATCCAAGGCGGTTATTTTCACATACATTCAAGTTAATTGAGAAGTAAAAAATGGATTTTGGATCCCAAAATATATAAACTCACTCTTGGAATAGTTTTTGTGATGATATTTTTAATTGTATTCTTGGTTGTAATATATTCACTCTTTATAACTATATTGGATAATCATTCCTTAATTAATTAATACCTGATGTTAATTTCTAAGATAATGAATGTTTCATTGGGTTCTTTTATAGATCTATAATAAATTTATTATCAAAAATTATATTCAATGGACATTCAATTTCAACTCTCATGCTTAACTATAGTACAATCATCCATGAACCTTGTGTACATATATGGGATTCTTCTACAAACCCATCTCCATTGTGGTAAGTGTAATTGAATTTTATTTAATACTAAAATAGAAAATAAATCCCTTTATAATGAGGAAATTATCATTTAAAGTTAATAATTTTTTTGCATAATCACCTACCCAATCCATATCAGTGGAACCAAGTATGTTCAGATATGTACTACACCTATATAACAACCCACAATTCAATATAACCATCACATATTAGAGAACCATATTTTCTTCAAGGAAATTTGATAAAATAAATTCACTCTGAAATATAGAACATAATATTATTTCATAGGTTATTTCATGTCTCAATTATTTTAAATATAGTAGTCTTCCAAGGATGTACCATCCCGGACATTCATGGTATGTTTTATTTTTTAAGTTACAACACATCTTACTTGGGTTTTTTTCCATTTTAGAAGTTTTATTTTGATGGGGGTCCTAGAATTTATGTTTTAGAGGACAAAAAATTTGTGGGATACATGGTGGATGAAACAATTCCACCATATCCTTGATGGGGTATACAAGTCAACTAGTGGGGCTCGTAGAGGGACATAAAATTAATAATATCCAACTGATCGGCTATTGAACAAGGAATATTGCTGGTATTCTCCCTATTCACATGGGTTTTCTAGTTGTTCCTAGAAAAAATATCATTAAATATTTTTTTATCCTTCTCTAATATGATTATTAAACTAACCCTCAACCTAATATGATCCCATTATGGCTAAAACCTCATGAAGTGATATCCTTTGGTGTTTTTGGATCCCTCTTCCTTTACTCTTGAGTCCTTAAATTATAGATAAATCCATTGGTGCCTATTGAGGAATGATATATCCATTATCTGTGTATTTATCATATTTTATCTTGAATTGATCAGAAATATGATCCATTTTGGATAGATCTATTAATATCCACCAAGATTTAGTGGATTGTTGATTGATTGATTAGTGTTGTATTATGAGAATTGGTCACCTCTCCATGAATGATCGTAGAAATTCCATTGATTATGAATCTATTTTGGTATTTTGTTAATTATATCATTTATTTTCATGATCTATTTCCTAAATAAAAATACTTGGGACTCTATAATGATGATTTGTTTCTAGTGAATATTTTTGCATGAATGTGATCTAGGTATCATTCCTCAATGGATCTTGTAAATCAGCATCAATATTGTAATCATAGGTTGTGAATACTATCTTAGAACCATTTATTCAGTTGTTTATAATTTTTTCCTTATATTCATGTGCCTATTGCAAAGATCCTTGCATGATGACTTACATTTTGTGTGCATGGGTGGCCTGTGAGACCTTATCTTGATATGGACTATTTGTTCCTTGCTATGTCAAACTTTATTTGCAGTTATGTCATAGGTATTTAAATATATGCATGTCATGTTTCTTCCATGTTATGTTGTGCCTCACTTTTTTATTATTTCATATCTCGTTGTTTTGATATACCTCTCCTTATTATTATTTTTCTTACCTATGGATTTTTACATAGCTAGTGGAACCATGGTTTATTGATCAAGTTGAGAGGTCGACCTAATGGAAATTATCAGCCCCTTAGAGGGGGATATTGGATGAAATGAGTTATTTATTATGGATATAGATATAAGATGGGTAATACAATATCATTTAATTTTTTAAAACCATAGGGGAAAAGTTTATACACCATTGGAAGAGGGTAAATATTATGGTATGATGTGGAGAGTTTCATTGATTTGTTCTTGATAATTGTGCATACCATCAATATATAATAGTTATCCATGGTTCATGGGTGTGAATTTACCTTAATGGTGAATCATGTAATTTCAATAATGGTGTGAAAGAGTCGCATATAATGATTTAATTCATGTGGTGAATACTGATAACATTCTTTCAATATGTCCTCGATGTAGGTACGACTGAGATTCATTGTAGCTTGGTTAGCATAGGGTCACTCACCATATGATTGGTTTCACAATTATATGTGCATTTAACTTTCCATCATGACATATACCTCTATATACATGTTCATTTTTTGTGAAAAAATTAGTTGTTTTCATAAAGGATTATACTGACACCCTACATAAGAATCTCATTGCACATGAAAACATATTGATTAAGGATCTATAAATGGGTAAAGGCATAATGATAGGTTATTGAGGATATTTTATTTAGGATAAAGAAGTGGTACTGGGATGAGATACCAATATCTTTCAAAACATATTTAATTTTTTTTCACCTATACTACTTATACTATTTGTCCTTCCACATTGGGGGTCTGTTTTGATTAATATTATATGACCTGACAAGAAAAACATTGATAACATTTTTTTGTTATCTTCAACAGTTATTTTTAGTTGGATCATATATATGTTTTCATATTATAGTATATGAAAATTAATACCATGGTCATAGTCTCCCCATGAACCCTTCAGACCCTCACTGCTTGATGTAAACCTCTTGCGTATGGGGAGGCATACAGAAGGTCATGAAACAATTCGTCTCAAAACCGATGATTTGGGTAAAGGTGTTACAAAATGGTATCAGTGACGAGGTTTACTTTATCATATTTTTGAGTATTTTGGGACATTATTGAAATTAGATAGTCTTTGATATAGTTTATGTGATTTTGGTGTCTTTATTCAACATGAATAGACATGCAGGATCACAAGTCATATATATACCTATTTTTTATAACATAATAGACATGTAATTAAATTTTTTAGTTTGTGCCATCTGTTCAGTCATATATATATATATATATATATATTCTCTTATTTTGTGGTATAACTATGTTGGAATTAGTTATTAGAATTTTTTATGATGTTTGGACATAGATTTATTTATTATTTTGTATAACATGTTATAATAGAGGACTCTGCATGAAACTTAGTTAGAACTATGTTGATTATACATTGTGTGTGGGTATCTATAAGGAGGTATTTTCCTATATAAATTTTATATGTATCCCTTATAATTTCATAATTTGTTCTCATAAGCCTAATTTTATTGGAATTATAATAATTTAATTGTTATTTTATAAAATACATTCATGGAGGAGCTTGATCGTGCCACCTAGTGATGTAAGATGAAATGATTCTATTAGGGAGATGCACTAGTTCCACCATAGGATATATAGGAGGATACACTTGAGCATGCTCTTGCGCTCACTCTAATGGTATAAAGGGAAAACCTACCTCATCATGGAATATTCTAGACTTCTCCTACTATGTGATGGGAGGTATAGAGGGAAATGGCTGATTATGCCTGTGATTTATTGATCTAGCATGTTCTATCCATCTAGGGAATAGTTGGCCCTCATTATGTTGAGGAATATATTGAAATTATTAAGTGAATCAATGATTTGGTAGAGAATCCTTAGTATGCACAAGTGTCTATGGCTACCTTTATTATTCAAGGAACTACAAAGACATAGTGGAGTGTTTTGGGGAAGGCAGAAAAGGTAGATAGTATTACTTAGGATGATTTTAAGAAGATGTAATTGGAGGAGTTATTTCTTGAAATTATAAATCTAAAGATAAATCATGAGTGTATGTGGCTGAGATATGGGATTATTCAAATTTATTTTTTAATCTGGTCATTCAACTGAGTTGTTGCACTTTTCTTCCCCTTTTCAAAGGATTTAATCAAAAAATGATATGTAGTTTTTTATTGGACTTCATACTGATCTTAGACACCATTTTAACAGATTTCAACTAATGATATATAGAGAGGTGCTTATCCAAGACCTGAATTTTTAGAAGAGACTAGAGGAGTGCATTCTTGAAATTTATCTTATGACTTATAGTTCTTTAACAGTCTGACCTTCCAATTCTATAGTGGGTCCCTATTTAGGTATTATGAAGGGGGAAACCACGGAGATATAACAAGATGCCAGATTAGCGGAGGAAAGTAGACATTCTTCTAATTCTTCTATGGAAGGAGGTTTTATCAGGTTCTACAACTCTGTACAGAAGATATATTCTAGTACATCGTGGAAGAATCCACTTATAAAATTTCATGTATGTGAAAATTTGGGTCTCTTCTTGCATTTTTTATAAGTATTCATGTCCATATTCAAGGTGGTATGGTTAGCGTGTAGGCAGGGTTCCTTAGTAGTATACGTATACACCCCAGACCCTAAGGAATCAAGAGAGTCATGCACCATAGAGGAATGTTCATACTATGGAGGTAGGTAGTAAATATATGATGGATGGATTTATATAAATTGTTTTAGAGGTTACATATAAATTGGGGCATATTCATTATTACCTCTACAATATCTACTACTTTATTTGATACTTGGGCTTAAAATTATTTTATATATCTTCTAGTCATTGTGGTATTAGATTTAATGATTAATTAATCCTATGTGTTTCTATCTAATGATAAACTATTGCAAAATAAAATAGACTATATTTAGAACCATTCCAAGTTCCTCATAGTTTTTGATAGCTATAAACATTTGAGGTACTTAATGACATTATATATGACTAGTTATAATATGATATTCAAAATAGACTAATTGAATAGTTACCGATCTCATATTGAATTGTTTCGAAGATGCATATCTTTTACCATGACTAGATGAAAGTGGTGTATATTTATTGGTGAGTGGGATTTAACAAAAGGAAATATGGGACTAGACCTGATCTATATTAGATAAAACATTGTTAATGTAGCAGTTTTGGAACTCATATATGAATCGACAGTGACCCCCTCTATCGTCCCTCTAGCGGGGGATCATTATCATGATTTTTCAAAAATTAATTCTATTTCTTACCTATAGATAATGGGATTGTTTCTTATTTTGATATTGTGTTTGGGGTGTAATAGATATTGACTCATTGTTATACATATAATTACCTAATTGAGAGAGTTAAAGTTGTAGTTAGAGGATTTGGAGGTGAATGCCTCTATAAGACCGAGCACATCCACTTGGGATGCTCCAGTGCAATTTTATATGAATGTGGATGGTGGTCTACAACACTTTTTTAAATATAGAAAGATTAATAAGGAACTAATGAATAATAGACACCCTTTACCTATGATTGAAGATCTGTTTGATCATTTATTAGGATCACAGTTTTTTTTCAAGAATGATATTCATCCTGGATACCATTTTTTCTGGTTCACAAAGGAGGATATTCCCAAGATAATGTCTAAAAGTATATTTGGATGTTATGAGTGTATTTTTATTTCATTAAAGTTAAAAAATTCTTTAATGGTATTCCTGTTTCACACGAATATACTATTCTATCCATATATTGTATCCATTATGATTGTATTCATGGATGATATCCTGATATATTCGAGGACATCATATATGCATACTAGGAAGCATGATATTATATTTAGTACACAAAGATTACTAAAAATTTATGACAAACTATTGAAGCTTCACTTATGGATTTAGGTAGGTAGGTTCTTTGACCGTGTAATTTATGAGGTGGTGATTTCATTAGAACTGATGGAGGTAGAGGTTGCAATGTCTATTTTTGGCCAGGTGAATGTTTTAGAGATAAGAATTTTATTTATGATTGTGTGATACTATCCATGTTTCATATAAGAAATATATTTTTTATTAGTTCTGATGATGGAGATAACAAAAAATGGGGGTGATGTTTTTGTGGTCTAATCAGTGTGAAAAGTCCTTCCAAGAGCTAAAAAGAAGATTAAAAACATATCTATTTTTAATCTTCCAGATCATGATATTAGATAAGTAGTGTACTGTGATGCATCATGTATTAGGTTAGCATCGTGTTGATGTAAAGTTATCATGTATTATCTTATGATTCATTATTACTGTGAACTCATGAGAAAAAGTACACGACATTTGATAAGGAGTTAGTGGTTATAGTCCATATTATGAATTCTTGGTGACCTTATATTTATGATGATAGATTTTTCATCTACATGGATCACAATATATTGTGATACATATTATTTGAGTTTGATATGGAATTGATGCAAAGGATTTGGGTAGAGTATCATTAGGAATTTGACATCTTGATGACCTACGATCTTCAAAATTTTAATTTAATTTCATATTATCACTATAGAAATACATTGAAGCTATATGAATTTATAAATCGGTCTTCACAGGAGGAATGGTGTTTGATGTGTGTGATATATGAGTGGATAGTTGATATATATGAGGATTACAGAGTAGTAAATTGTGTGAATTTAGTGGTTATGTCTTCATTTTTTTCAAGGTGAAGGATATACATGATTTAGAGTTTTAGTGTGTGGTGATGTAGGAATGAATGATATACAGTGAAATAGTTCCAGGATGGTTCTCAGGTGACTATGACATGCTATATGATCATAATAGGGATTTAGTTATCAATTCCCAGAGGCAAGAGAAGATGAGAGAGTCTCATTATTAAAAGTGGGATGTGAAACTAAATTTTATTAAGATATACAATGATATAAAATGTCAGTTTTGGTGGTTGGATATAAAGAGATACATTGAAGGTTTTTGTCTCATGATTCCTTTATTTGAAAAGGACAATGATTGAGAATCATCATCCTAGTAGTTTTCATTATCCACTTTTTCTTCTAGTGTGTAAGTGGGATAAAATAATTATGGAATTCTTGATCGGGTTACCCAGGACCTCAAGGAGTCATGATATTGTTTGGATGATATTTGAATGGTCGAAAGATGTGTCCCATTTCACTCCAATTTGAGAGACCCATTACATGGATGAGTTGGGAATGATATATGTATGAAATATTTTAAACCTACATAATGTTACTTTATGCATCATATTATATTGAAACATTCCCTTTATGTCATGATTTTGATAGGTCATGTAGAATTCCTTATAAGAAAAACTACAAATGAGTAAAATGTATCATCTTATAATGAATAGATAATTTTGAAAGATGATCTGAATATGAAGGGATATGATACAAGATCACATTATGAACTTTAGTGGATATTAGTATGACAACCAATCCTTGGATTTTTTTGTGTAATATAATAACATCAAGGATTAAATTCATATGGTCCATTTTGTGGATCTTTATCATAGTCCATGTCTCTCAGCACTTTTTTGGCATGAGGATAATGGGGTAGGAATTGTGTTGCTGAGTATGGCACACAATATGATTCATGGAGAACAACTAATCAAGTAGTGGGTTTTCAATGACTATAGAAGAAAAAATATTATGAAGACTTGAGGAGGTTACCTTAATAGTTATTTTTGGGAGACTGAGTTTTTTGTAGGTGACTCATTGATTATGTAATTGATGATTATAAAATTATGGGAATCAAGAACCAATAATTTTTTGACCATCCAATATTATCATGTATACTAGTATAGTAAACTACCATTTGGATATTCCCCCATGGACTCAATGATGGAATTATGTGTTCTATAAGTTTCAACTCTGGTGGTATATACACAATCTTGTCCACGTGATCAAATGTGAGGACATTAATCTAGAACCTGTCACAATTTTTTATAGAGAACCTAGTGTGGATCATAGGCCATAGTGAGCAATTTTTATTTGGGAATATGATTTCACATCCCAAAGTCTTGAGGTTGTTTGTTTTATTTCAATAGGAGGCTTGGGAGGATGAATTTTATGTTCAAGAACAGTGGCCATAGGTATTAGATCAAGACCACTATAGGAACTTCTTGGGGATGAAAATGTATTATAGGAGGATAAATGCAATATCATCAAATTGTAAGATATGCCTTCAAGTTAAAATAAATTTTACTTTTATTTTCCTCCCCTTAGAGGAAATTATTATGATTAATGGGACTCTGAGTAATGGTTTTCAGGTTAGAAGCATGTGTGGGATACATAGTGGATGAAAAAAGGTTTATGGCTCACTATTGGGGTATGCCAACAACTAGTGGTGATAGTGGACTGATCTAAAATTCAATATATCAATAAATATCCAATTTTATCTATTTAATTCATCATTATTTATTGAATCCCAGTGTTGTATTATAAAAATTAGTGACCTCCTATTAATCTATATTAGATCATCCTTTAGTGAATAATCTCTTTTGGTATGTTGATGTGGATTTTATCTATTGGAAAAATATATTCCAATACTAATTATGAAGAATATATTATGATATATTGGGTATTTTTCTAGTAAAATTTGGTGGACATACACGATATGGGTATCTTCCCCAAGAGGATCTTGAAAATTGGAATTAATGGACTAAAGGATGGAAGTCCTCACCATATTGGGCCCTTTTATGGAGTTGTTTGAAATTCTTAGATTATGTGTATGTTTCTAGTGAAGAGATCCTTTTATGATAATATTATGTTAGGAATTAAAATTAGTAATTTGAGGCCTTTTCATGGTATGGATTGTGTATTCCATTTTTCTTCTCACATAATATGTGTTTATTTAATCACTAGTAGAATATTGGATAATATATGTTTCTTCCTTATAATGTTGTGAATTACATGCATATTATTTCATATCACGCGGAACAATTCTTGTGACATATTTATCCTTTCAATGTTATTACATATATATATTTGTATATAGACTGTGCAATGTCTATTTAGTGATCAGGTTGCAGGTGGCCCGAACCAACATAATCAGACCCTTAGACGGGGAGCTTGGATGACATGAATCAAAGATTTTAGATATATATAGGATAGATAACTCCATATATTAGAATGTGATTACCTAATGGAAGAAAAATATATAATACATTGGAAAAGGGTTTATATGCTAATATGATGTGTCAATGGGGAACATCCAAGCATATGTGTATACTTTCATTGATTTCAGAATAGAAAGTGTCTGTACCCTAAGAGGGGAGAAGTTAGTCATGGATCATGGGTGCGAATTTCATGAATGTTTTAACAATTATTTTCCATAATGGAATTATAGAGTCACATAGTTTGATAGAAGTCAAGAAGTGACTACTGATGATATTCATTTGACATGGATCCAAAGTATGTACAATAGGGATTCGTGGAATCATGGTTAGTGAATGATAAAAATACATATGATTAGTTGTATAATTATATGTGAATTAACTTTTACATCATGATAAAAACCTCTATAAAATTTTTCTCTTATAATAAAGGATCATTGGTGGTACTCTAATAGGTTTAGAGTAGCACCCTGTATGAGAATCTTGTTGGATGTGAAGACTTCATGAATAGGGATCTAGGGAAGGGAATGTAGCTAGTGGTAGGTTTTAGTGGATATTGAATATAGGATATTGAAATGGTATCTAGATAATATCTTAACGTATATTTCATAAATTTTTTTTTTTTTTTAGTCATACTACTTATACTTATTGACCTACCACACTGGGGGTCTTTTGGGATTAATAGTGTATGAACAAACATGACATCTGTATAGAAGTTTTTGATATTATCTTCTACTCTTATGTTTAGATGGATTATTTATATGTTGTTATAATATAGTGTATGAATATGATTATATAGGGTTTAGTTTCCCAATAAAACCTTTTGAACCTTGAGGTTAGTCGGTATCCACTTGAGTATAGGGCGACACATTTGAGATCATGTGAGAATTTGTTATAGACCTTGTGATTTGGGATGGGGTGATGCAATTGACTCGTTAACATTTATATAGATCAACCTCACTTACATTCCCATAATTTAAATGTTTCATTTAAAATAAAATTGGAGTTTAAACTTCATTTTATTCTTCTACATGAATGCTTTACAATAACATCCTTGCATATTTTTCTTGAGAGAAAAAAGGAAATTTGATTTCTTCTCAATCTATAATCCTAGAAAATAGTTTAGTTATCCTAACATATAAATAACTATCTACTATTTAATTACTGTTAAAAATTATTCACTATTTTACTTATTTTATCTAGAAAAATTTACATCATCAATATTGATAATAAATATCAATATACCCAGAGAAAACTTCTTTATTTATAAGTTAATTCCGACTTTCCTTTTTTTTAAATTCATTTTCCGTAGGAAACTATAAAATTTTGAATAATAAGCTATAGGAGACTATTTATGATCATACAATAACTTTATTAGTCTACAAAACATTATTACATCAACATTAATAATAATACCATCATGTTGTTCAATAGCGAATTATTCCTAAAGATAACTATTAAAAAATATTGGCTTGACATTAATTTTATGCACATTATTGTGATTATGTACAACAATTTTCATAGAAATAATGGGTATTTCAAGTCTTAATAATGGTGTAAATTTTTCTTCAACATTACCTGAACATTATTTAGGCATATCCATTTCATACTATACATACCTTGTTTCATACACTGCATGTTTCTCATTAATTTTGTATCTAAACAACGATTATTTTTCTAATAAACAAATTATATTTGGAAACTATAAATAATTACCAAGTGAAGATTTTATCCATTTTTTTATGCTCATAAATAATTCATTATAATATAATATTTATACTCAATATATTCATCCATTAGTCTTGGTACAAAATGTGATATAAGTGTTGTTTGGATTTTAATATCAATATCTTTATTTTTAAAAGTGCGTGTTATTTGATAATGATGTTTTCTATTTAAACATGTAGTTACAACCTCTAAAACTATTTTATGTCATTTAAATAATTCCTCCCCTCATAACTAGTACGTTTTGAATCAATATCGACAATATATGGTTTAAATTTAAATTTTTTTCTCAATATATTGATCGTAGTTCTTTATGCTATCTTACTCAAATAATACCCAATATAATTATTTTAATGGACCTAGTATACATTGATTTTCAACAGTTTTGATATCAGAACTATCCACTAACTCATATAACCTCCTTTTCAAACAACTTTATCCACTTCTAATAGATAATTAACCAATAAAAACTCTTTTATCATTATTTTATTCAAACATTACCAGCTTATAGATGTTTATATTTATAAAGCATGGAAAACCAAAAAAATAAATTATTTTATAGTAGGATTATTCTTAAAACCAACTCATAAGGATTGATATGTGTCTTATCTCTCAAAATTCATAAGTTATGAATCTGTATAGCAGCCCACATAGCTTCTCTTTGAATCTATTTAGAGACATTGTTTTTAGCTAACTTTGTCTTGTCTATCTAAACAATGCTTATGTTCATTCTCCTTAAAACCTCGTCAAGATAAGGTGTATATAGTGAGATGAATTGATTCACGATATGAGGATTAGAAATATATCATTCAAATGAATCACATGTATATTAATTTTTATTAATATATCTCAATTACAGATAAAGACGAATTTTTTTTAACTTATCCCCTCAAAAGATTAAAATTATTAATGTATTCTAAATTGTGCTTTAATAACCTCAAATTGGTCATTCAAGAAAGTCATAAATGAATTATATAATTTTTACTAATTATAATTTATAAAATAGTGTGAATTAGATCTAGTGTTCTTGGTGGAAATGATATATGCATTCTTTCGGGATTTCTATGTCTTTTTTCACTTTTGAAATATTCCACAAAAAACATTGTTCTATATTTTTAGCCTTGGGAGATCTCTCATGGTATCAAGTATTCGAATCTTTAATTATATTATTTTTCTTAGATATCCAAGCCTTCTATGCCACAACAATTTTTCATCTGTTGTACTCATATAACAATAAATGGATGGAATTTTAATTTAAAATAGATTTATATTTATTATATTTCATTATTATAAGATATTTTTTATCTTAAAAATATTTGAAAACATATTTTATTATTAAAAATAACCATATTCCCATTATTAAAGAGTGGAATAACACTCAATAGATTATGATTAAACACTTTTATAAATAGCACATTATTTAAATTTAGATTTTTGAATTATATTTCAGATGATCCAAAACCATTATTTTAGATAACTATGATTTCAGATGGTGATAGCCCCTCCAACATAATTAAAATTATTCTTCAATACTATTATGTAAATTTTAATTATAGAAGAGAATCCACTGTTAATAATCCAATAATTTTTTATTCTGCTAGTATTTAATGTAAATTAGCTAGAAAATCATTTTTTCTTTAAGATTTTAAAATCAATTCCATTTTAATGCATATATAATATTTCCCAAAGAGATTATCATTTAATTTTTTGAATATAAAACCTACTATTTACACATACTATAGATTCCATCAAGTCGATTAGATCTATTTGATGGTAGAAAATATGAAATAATTCTCTTCAATACTCATATACATTGAAGATATTACTTTATATCTTATAAATAAATCCCATTAACTTCCTAAATATTTCATAATAGTTAAATATTATACCAAATTGTATATAGATTATGTAAAATCAACAAAAAACTCACAATTATCCTTAGAAATAGAATATTCCCAAATATAAAATTCTTCTTGAAAGACTACCTAGATTTTTGGGTTTTTATCACCCTTTGGGACTATATTTTCATCTCTATCGGATTTAAGGAGACTTCATATATACTAATTTTTTTAAAGATATAGTTTTATATTTCTCCCCATTATTAATGGCAAAATCATGAAATGTTTTTGAGTTTATACCTTTTTTAGTAAAAAATGGTTTACAAAAATATTTATCTATTATAGATTTAACTTGATATTTTTTGAAATATCTCTCAGTCAAACTAGATGATTTATTATTTAATAGGATGCAATTTTTGAAATTATCCTCTGACTAATTTAAATAATTTTATACCTTAATACACTTAGAACATGTCTTTTATAGTTATGTATTCTTTCAATGAAATTTTTCATCATGTTATTATATCTTCTTCTCATGGTTACCAGAATTTATATTATATTTTTCAGTTTCTTTTATAGGGTAAGATTATTTCTTTTCAAAGTCAATATTTCCTCCTTAAAAATATTATTTTATTTTATCATTATTTTATTTTGTTTCTTTTACATTGAACTTCTCTTAATAAAATATTCAAGTCCATACTTCAACTTAGGTTCCATATTAGATGGTTCTGAACTATATTCATTACTACGTGAAGTATCAAATCCTTTTTTAAAATGAGAGTGATGTTAGTTAAAATTTAACTAGATTCAATTTCAGATTCACATCTCGATGAATATTTATATTTTTTCTATTTTCTCACAATAGTTTTCCTATTTATTTTAGAAAATATCTTATCTATCACTATATATTTGGTATATTCCTTTTATATTTATTTATATTTCTTTCTTTATGGTTTCTTATAAACTATAAACTCAAAATTAGTTAACTCAATCTTTATATAGTTTATGGAAAAATTAAAATGTCAATTTCATTTGTAGACACTTTGTGGATACATGCATTTTTTTTACTATTTCCATTATATAACCTCTTTGAAATAAGAGAAATTACTCTTATTATTTCCATCACCTTGTTTACTATTAGATCCCCATAAATTCATATAATAGGAATTATATTATATTTTCAAACTATATATAGACTTAATTTCAATTTTATCTTTATACCTCTTCTTCAAGGTTGGAATATTTATTTTTTCAAGGTTTATTAAAATGTTATTAAATTCATATAAGGTATGGTATTATATATTTTATAGATTTGATATATTTGGAGAAATCATATCTAGAATATTACACATAAAATTCTTATAGACTGTGGAGTCATCATGTTTTTCACCAAACAACTATTTGTTAATAACAATTTCATTTACCTAGGTGTATTAGTTATCAATATTTTCTTCCTCTACTATCAAGATATATTTAAATTATCTTCTCAAAATATATAATATGGATTCTTTCACTTTCACATTGCCTTTATATATTTTTTATATCTTTTCCTAGATTTCTGTGGCTAATTGAATTCTCATAAAATTTGTGTATACTATTTTTGAAAAATCCTATTAAAAATATATTATACCATTCCATCAGCCTCTAAATTTAATTTTTGTTGAATATAATTGGTGAATTATTCTGAATAAGTTGAAATAAAAAAATATATAGAATCTATAACATCAAAACCATGGGATAATAGATATAGAAACATTCTATTCTTCAATCAATGGTAATTCATACCATTAAATGTGGGAACTCCCTTGTTATTCATAGATTTCAAATTATCCATTATTATAAATTATTTAAATCTAAAACAATGAAATTTCTCTAATACTAGTTACTGTTCCTAGGATTTTGTTTCTCTATTGAGAAAAAATGGTGGGATGAATCATTTATGATCATATTTTAATACATTTAAATAAACACTTTATGACTTTTTAATGTCTAATTCACTCAAATGTAATTCTCAAACTCACCCTTATAAGAAAATAAAATGAATGGGAAATGAACATGAGTATTGTTTTTCATTATTCAACCCCTTAATGAGAAATATACTACGTATTGTTGAAGGTAGGTTCCTCAAACATTGATTCATCACTATAAACCTTACTATAACAACCTTATAGTTGATCATAATGTCTCACTATGATTTTCTAGAGTCAAAAAAGACTATGTAATTTCACTCTATAAACTTTTATAGATTATAACCCAAATGAGAAACATCTTATTAAGGGGTTGGTTTCTTCAATAACAACAAATGCAAATCATCCCAGATATTCCATTCAGAATATTAAAAAATAGCTTTCTCACGTCATGAAGAATCAATTGTAGATTTTCTTCTCAATACTCAATATAATATTTTGGTTTAATGATAGACCAAGATAAAAAAAATAAAGAGAATAACTTCTAAACATTGAGATTAAGGACCTCTTCACTTATTATACTCACAATATTTTGATGCCCAATTTTCTATAATATTTGAGCACTTAATATCTATCATTGATATATCATCATAATAATTATTTTTCACATTCCTATACATATAAAAATTCAGTATAATTTCTATTATAACTCAATATACATGAATCTTATCTAAAAAACATACAACTTGTTCCATTTATTTCCTCATTCAGTTTGTCTATTTTTCAATCCCCAAAAACTCTTGAATATTTTTTACATTAATTTATTATATATCTAAAAAAATATGAATTTAAATCTTTTTATTATTTGGTTTTATAAGAAAACTCTTCATGAACCTTCCCTAGATTCTTGGGATTTTCAAAATGGTCATTAGTAATGGACCCTAGTGTTTTGTAACTATTCATTTCCCATTGGTAAATTTTTGTCTTAAAATGATCAACACTATAATGGGTTGTTCATTACACCTCTATTTTTCAACCATAACATTCACAATAAATAGTGTAATGACTATCATACTGATTTAATAATCTCTTCACATTGTTACATCTATACATCTTGAAAACTATTATTATATCTTGTGTATGGGATCTAAAAATTCATCATTTCTCATAGGTGAAAATGATTATTATTTAAATAATCTAGTTCTATGAGATGGTTCACCTCAACCTCCCATTTTTTATTCATCAGAATAAACAAAAATAAAATTATCTCAAAAAATGGAATTAGAAAATATATAATAGTATGGTTATGGAAACCCATACTTTCTATACATATATATTTCATCTTATTAGAGGAATATTCACTTCATAACATAAAAACTCATTCCAAAATCTTATAGTTAAAGTAAATTTAGAAACTTTGATACTTAGATAATTGGTTCATAGGTGAACTACATCATCTCCAACTATGTTCTTTGTAATTATATATCTTTTTAAACATGTCATACTAAATAATATTCTTAACAACATAGGGAAATGAAACATAAAATAAGGTGTTATTGGATACTCAGTAATGGTAAACAAGGTAGACTTCAATGATCACTTAAAACATAACATGAGAATAAGGGTATAGTGACATCAGAATAAAATTTTAAAATCACACCATTCTTATCATAGATAATTATATTGGGTGATGAAATAAATCATAGAAATTAATAAGAAAATAATTATAAAGGAATCAATGAAAAAAAGTCATGAGAGAATAAAATTTGAATAAGACACACGTTTGTAGGGTAAACATAAGTGTAAAAGATAATTTAATTAGTAGTAAAGGATTAATTCCCAAAATATCATAGTGGATTTATTTCACTCCTTAACCCATCATATTAAATAAGGTTTACTCCTATAAAATAATATTTGAATGAGTCCCTTATTGAACTGGATTCAATCACTATTCCAATACTATTTATCTCAAGAGATAACTATAATTACCTAATAAATTGGAGGGATATAATGTTATAGGACCACCCATAACATAATTAGAATAATAAATAAGTGTGTAAAAATATATAGAAAACAGTCATCATATCATAACTATTGAAAAAGAAATGAGTTTCAAAAATATTTCATAATTGAATAACTCCCAAAAATACGGATTTTATAATCAATTAATCATTTCAAAACCCATGGAAAAGGTATGAGTTTCATAAATATATTATCATCATCATAATAAATCATATAAAAAAGAATAAGGATGATATTCATAGACAATATACCTAAATAATCATAAATATTATTAAATTATGCAATCATAAATGAGAATGACTTTAAAATATCACTTGGAATATTTATTGATCAAAATACATTTTTTAAATTGAAATCACTTCTTTAAAATATAAAAAATTCAAAATTTTTATGGAAAACATTTTCTTTCAATATAACCTTATAAAATTATAAATGAATATTATATTCATTGAGTTTTAATCAAGGTGGATAATTCTATTTGTTATGTATAAGTTAAAATAAATCACTCCATTCATACTTTTTTAAAGTGTCACAAAAATATCACATTTTGAAAATAACAGTGAGATTAATTTTAAAACATGTGGTAAAAAGAAATAAAAATGAAAAATTTACTTTAAAAAATTATTTTATAAGGGTACATTGATTCTTGAAACCAAATTTAGAACACATAGTCATGGAATAAAATGGTTTTTTTGATCGAATGAATAAATAAAGTAGGTAAAAACATTATTTCAGCCACATGAGTACTTCAATAGTGGAAAAAGAAGGGAAAATGTAATATCTAGAAGTAACTCAAGGATAAAAAATGACGAGTTTCATGAGAGGTAGATCATAGAATTTTATCATTATAAACATAATCATTAAAATTTCATATAAACAATGAGTTTATAATGTAAAACCCTTACATCATGTCTCATCTTTCCTAATACACATTAGAAACTCTTATATAATAAATATAGGGTTTTTATAAATAAATTATTGAAATATACTCATATATATAATACCATTTATGATTAATTGATGGAATCCAATCATATTTTTATTTACAATTTGATATTTAAATCACTAACCTAGGTTATAACTATTTTTTTAGGCATGTTTATATTCAACAGTCTTGATCCTTATACCGTGATCATGGTTATATCATATCATGATTGTTAATAATGATATAAATATAATATAGATAGCTACATACATATTGTCATCCTTAAATGGAAGAGAATAAAAATGGATTATATCATTCAGAGATTCGGTAGGCTTTATGTATGCATGAACACCTTATCCAATTTTTACAGATGGAAGAAAATAAAGGTAAACAATAAATAAATCTTAATGAATCAATATTATAAAAAATTTATCACATAAATTAACTAAATATATCTTTATTACTATCCAGGTAAAATGGAAATGAATAAAAACCAGATTGCTTCATTGAGGTGATATTCTAAAGTATGCACTAGTAATGTTATCATTTTACAACATGTTGAAGGATAAGATGTTAAAAGTGTGATTATAATTATAGAAGTATATTCATGTAAAAAAATTATTATCTATAATCATTATATCCATCATAATTCCCTTCCATAAAATATGGTGATGAATGATGTATTTTATCATTATGTGGATATGTTAAGCTGTATATGTGAACAAAGGATACATTCACTTCCAATTTGATTGAAAAGAGGATGGAAAATAGGGTTTTAATAATAATAATAAAATTTAATTATATTTAAGGTAAGGAATATATTATTTTATTATAAATACCATATATTTATCGGAGGAAAAAGAAGAAGTAAAAAATAACTTGATCAGAATAGGTGATTACCTCTTCTTTTAAAGAACTCCTTTACATCTGATCTTTAGGAACCTAGTGTTGGACTTTTAGAAATATAAGTACCTATATAATGAGTGTCGATATTTTGAAAAGATAATTGGGTGGGGTTTTATCAATATAGAAGGCTCAAAGTTGTGTAAATAAGGGAACATAGGGGTTACCATTTATAAGGGATGGAGTAGACACACCTCAAATTTCATAAAACATTAAAATATAATAAAGTAATTATCAATAAAAATTATTCCAAATAAAAATAAATAAAAATAAAAATATCCTATGGTCGACATGACATTATCCAAATTTTTTTATAATTTTTTATTTAATCTTAAACCTTATCTTTTTTATTAACACCACCAGTAATCATTATTAAGCTTAACTACAACGTTGACTATATCCATCATAAATGGTTAAGAATTTTATTATAAATAAAATAACTCATAAATTTAACATGGTCAATATTTTAAACCATATTTAATTAACATGAATGATATTAAGGTTTTTATGAAATTTAAATCATTTAACCAAATATTATTCATTGCATAATATCATAAATTCTAATTTGTAACTATTTATTTAATTTGAATATAAAGACTCCAATTAAAATAGTTATTATGAATATAATATTTTCAAAAATTTTATAATATTTCATATTTATCTAAAAATTATTTGAACACAATAAATCACTCAAAATATATTACTTTTAACATTTTTGAAATCATTTGTTTTAATTCTCAAATAATTGAAGAAACCCCATGTCAGCATTGTGTAAGTATTTAATAAAATTATATAATTAATAAATAGAAAAAAATTATTATGAAAAAAGAGTTTATATTAAAAATAATAATTCATAACCAAACTTATCTTCTTTTTATCTGTATATAAAATTTTTATATATATTAAAATAAAGAGACTCAGACTTTGTCTTTATTGTTTTATTAAAACAATATAGATCTCTTAATCAAATAAACATAGAACAATGATGTCATATATTTAAGGGTTGGATGTAAATGTCTTGACAAATCACTAAATAGGATAAAAGGAACGGTTTATAAAAATTTTAATGCCTTATCCTAAATTTTTAAAATTATTTCACCCATTTAACACTTACCATGATGAAGAAAATTTCCTAAAATTTCACTCCATATTGACTAAAATTAAAAGCGAAATGCTTCCATATTTCATTCTCGTAATTAAAAATATGGAATAAATTTCTAAAAATTTAATTTCTATAAGTGAAATAAATTAATTTTAAAATATGTATGGAAACTTGATGAAACTTGTTTTTTTGTGAAATAAACTTAAGAAAAAAACATTTTATATATTATTATCTTATTCACAGAAAAAATATTAGATAAAATATAATTTTTTTATTGAATATAATATAAATATTTCCTTGAAATCATTAATCAATTGTTATCAAATTATTTTGTTAAAATTAATCACATTACACACATATATTTTTTCATAAAAATGTATCTTTTACTTAAAAATATTTTTTATTTTCATTTTTATTCAATTGATAAAAAATAAATTTACTTATAAATGTGTTAAAAATATTTTCAATAATTTAGTTAGTTATATTAGTACCCTCTAATTTTATAACTAGCACATATTTATATCTTTTTGAGTGTATATATATATTAAAAGTTTCTGATTAGTCTATTTATCAAATATTTATCCATAAATATAATTCCATTATATATTTAATGAAATTATTAAATTAGCTAACTACAGATGATGTTTTGGAAAAAATTTCTCCTAGAACATTAATTATGATGAGAAATAAGCTATATCATTATAAAATTACATGAGAATGCATCTCTGTCCCTTCTTTAAAGCATTACTACAGATTAAAAACCATTTTCCATCGTAGGGAAATGTAATAATAGGTTCACTAACTAACCTTATTTTTAGTTCCGTGAAAATTTCCTCAAATTCATTTATTTAAAGAAATATAGATCCCTTTTCAGTTAATTGGAGTGTGGAATAAACAAGCATGATAAATTCTATAAAAGGCATTAATAATATCCTTATAAACAAAGAAAACTATAGATATCATTCATAGTGGTTTGTATTTGTCAAAATTCAATAACATTTATATTTTATGTGTTCACTAATAAACCCTTATTGAGATTATATGACCTAAAAATTAAACTTTTTATATCTAAAAGTCGGACATTTTAAATTATTCAAACAACTTATCTTTCATTTGAGTATTTAGTGAAATCCTTAGGTGATCTTCTTGCTCTTACTTTATCTTTTAATATATAAATATTTATTTAATAAACAATTCAATAAAATGATCCTGGAAGTCTATAAAGATTATATTCATTATATACATTAATATAATATGAGAATTAGCAAGGCCAAATGGCATCACTATATATTCAAAGCGTCCACACCTGATAAAAAATACTTTCTTGGGTATATCCACCTTCTTGACCCTCAATATATGATATCTAACATGAAAATCATTCTTGAAAATGTATTTAAATCCAATTATTTTATCAAAAAAAGCCACCAATATGGGGAAAATTATACTTAGTCTTCGTTTTTATCATGTTATGTTCTTGATAATCAATACAAATTCACACTACTCATCTTTATTCATTGTAAAAATAATAGGCTCACCCAATGGTGATGGAAGTCGATGAATAAATCCCTTTTCAATATTTTCCTTGAGTTTATTATTTAATTCTTGTAACTCTATCATGTAAATTTTATATGGATTCATTGAAATAGTTATAAAACTAGGTATAATTTTTATTAATAACTAATATTCCAAATTTAGTGAAAGAATATAAAAATCTCCTTAATAGACATCAATAAGCTCTCTTATAATAGGAAAACCATCAATGTTGATTTTCTCCACAATAATCTATGATAAAAACACCACTTTAATAGTAATATTGACTATATGATGCATGTTATTTCAATTAGAAATTCACAATTATTCTCATAGTGACAGACGGTCATAGTTTTGGCTCTGAATATCAAATGTTACTTCCCTTACTTATACATTCATGTGGGTTTATTTAAATAATTACAATTCACAATGAAGATAAAATAAAATACAACTAGTGGAAGAAAACTATATTTGTAGTAATAAAATTCCAAAAAACATAATTTGGAGAGAATTCATACCCTTGAGATATAATCTTTGTAACATTTGGTGTTTTCACTGTTAATTAAAAATATAGATATTTAGTATAGGAATTAACATTCCAAAATAATTTTCATAAAATAAGGGAATTACAATAAATTATATAAAAAGGGTAAATTTAAATTTGAGAATACCTATTTCCACCTCCACATCATCATTATATCGTCAATCACTTATTAAAACCAAAATGGTTTTTTTGACAATCATTTATCGTTAATTAAATTGATGAATCATGAAAAATAATTCAATGGATGTCTAAATCATGACGACTTCTTTTATATATATGACATATTTAGTTTATCATAGTTCATCTTTGTTCATATTCTATTCAGATCCTTTAAAATGGTTCATAAATATAGTTATAATTAACCCAAGATTATCCCTAGGGAGTGTCAAACCAGGTGTTCAGTAAGGGAACACTCCCAATGTAACAGAATAATGGATGATATATAGTTAACTGACTCTTTTTGAGCTTTTTACCCAAAGACATTTGTTTGAAAAAACCATGTCAACTTATAGTTTCCAAACTTGTGTATTTATCTAGTAAAACCACAATCCTTTCATTAATATAACATAGTATATTCTCAGATATTTCTTATTATGCTAAGGGTTCTCACTAGTGTTTTTCATCACATTTTCCAAAGGTTTACAAAACCCTTCTCTGATACCAACTATAAAAACCCATACTTTCCATATATAGATATTTTGAATTATTAAATCAATATTCATTACATAATATAATGATCAATGAAATAATCATACAAGGTTAGTATCATTTCGAACATGGATATATAAAAACTTTTTTATAAGTGAATTACATCATCTCCAATTAGGTCCCGATAACTAATACCCTTCCTAAACATATCAAACATAATACCATTATTCATAACCTAGGGAAAGGAAACATAAGAATGTTTCAGCTCAGATTCTCAGTGAGGGTAAACAAGGGGGATATCAATGATCACATAAACATAACATCGGAATAAGGTTATGAGAACATGATCATAAAATTTTAAAGTATTACATTTCATATCATATCATTTAATCTAGAGTCATGTAATAAATAATAAGATTTCATAATGCATGAATCATAATGGAATGAAAGAATAAGATATATGAGATAATAACATTGGAATAAGTAATATGTTTATAGTATATACGTAAGAATAGAAAATTGTTTTCATTGTTGTCATGGAATACTATTGATAATGTTATACTCGATTGTTTTCACTTACCAAACCATAATAGTTGTAAGAACTCTTATCTTCTTTTCAGGTATGTTTTCCTTTTTCTGGAGTTTTTAAGAAAAATGAAATTTATATAAATTTTTAAATTACACACTCTGTACTTTCTGAGTACACGCCATGTACTCTTCCCCGGCTCTAAGCTGTGTGGTGGCCGTTCCCGAGCCACCAAAATGGTGTGTAGGGGTGACGTGAAGGCCGATTTTGGCGGAGTATGGAAAAGACCTTATACATTCCGTGTACTTTCTATTTTTTTCACTAAACGGACCGGGGTCACGCCTGACACATAGAAACACCTCCTTCTAGGTCACGTTCGTCCGAGAGTGACTCGTACGGCCGAATCTTTGACGAGCTCCCGCCCCTTCGTCCGTTCTCCAATTCGAGCATGGTAGATTGCGTTGGAATCACAGCGGTAAGATCTTCCTTTTTCTTGAGCTTCGTTTTCTGATTCCTCTTATTTTTCGAGTTATCATGGGTTGAGCGTTTTATTCATTTTCTCAGATCTACGATGTTCTAAGGGGAATCAATCATCGTGACTCACATATATCGATCTCCTAGGATCGAGGTAGGTGTTTTGTGCCTTTCTGTTGAAATTCGATGAGTATTTTGTGCAAACTCCACCAATTCCCTTGGGCGGGGAATTATGGGTTTCCTGTTTTTTCCCTGTTGTTTTCTTGATTTTCTTTATTGTTGTATTGGAGGTTTATGCTTCTAAGTAGAGTAATTTATTTTGTGCTCAGGATGCTTTGCCATGTTTGTTCTTCCTGTTAGGCGTTTTTCCAGTTTCCATGCCTAGCCATAGGATAGTGGAATTGCTACTTTTTTGACTATTGATCCTTAGAATGGTAGCCATGTAGTTATTGAGGTTTACTTGGACGATATACACATGTTGAGCATTTTTATTTTTACTCAGGACTGTGAGAACCTAGAGTAGTAGACCAAAGGGACAATTGACGTAAGGGCTTCTCCAGAGTGTCTTTAAATACGATGCGAGACCACAGGGGGCATTGACGATGAGTGCTTCCTCAGAGATTCTATAGATCTTTGACGTGGGCCACATGGGTAATGATATGTTGAGTGCTTCCCCAGAGAGACATTAGTACGATTCGAGAATATAGGGGGAATTGATAGTGAGTGCTTCCTCATAGATTCTTTTAATTTTTGTAGCTGAACCAGAGGGGTGAGACTGTGTGTGCCTCCTAGAGGGTTTCTAGTAATTATAGTTTGAACCATAGGGATTAGGCTGTGTGTTCTAGTCATAGGGTTACCTTTTTCCTTCTTGTAGCTGGTTGTTTTCTTGTGCACTTCTTTTGTTAGTATTGTAGATTGTAGCTGCTTGTGTTCCAGTTTACTGCTTCTTGTTTTATTACTTCCAAGAATTTATTGACTATTTGGCACAGATCTTTGGGTGATTACCTACTGGGATTGTATCTCACACCCTATTTGGGCCATGATTTTGGGCCCAAGCAGTCTATGTTGCGGCAGGTATAGATAAGGGAAAGCGCCCTTCTACTTCGGGTTCTTGATTCACTGGAGCTGGAGAGCATGGGACCCTGCTGAGGCTTGCGATGCTGAGAAGTTTACATTGTTTTCTTTTTCACTTTTTTTTCAGTTGTACTTCATCATGTTGGTTTGTTTACTACTTTCCATAGACATATGTACCATTTTTCATCATTATTATGTATCCATTACTTTCGCTGTTCACTTTAGTTGTTGTAAGTTGTTGGTTGTTTCTGCTATTATGTCTAGTGTTTTTTCGCTGTATACTTTACCCAATGAGGGCATAGTTTCCCCACTGACTCACCAAGGCCCTCGCTGCTATTCAGCAGCCTCCGGCGTTTGGGGAAACGCGCTCGAGGTCATGTAGAGAACCGGGTATGGGGCACCAGTGGAGGGGCTACGGATTCAGGTTGTTACAAAGTGTTATCAGAGGAGTTCTTTTCTCTCGCTTTACTGTTTGGAGACTTTAGCCAGGAATAGGATGAACTCAGTACTTGTTATTAATCTGTTATTAGGAGTAGCTAACCCATGTACTGGGAAAATCCATACTACCTCGTAAATTACAGTTTGCTGGTTTTGAGTTTTCATGGTTGATATATTTTCACCTAGAGTGATTCTCATGACTTATGCGGTTATTGTTTTGATAATTCAGTTCTATTTCTGTCTCAAGCCTATGAGATGAGGGTATGCCATCTCATGCATCATATATGCACTTCTAGAAAACATAATCCATGAATTATTTCCATGCCATTTAGGGAGCATTAGCGATTTCATGTTGTTGTGATAGGCTTTGTCTATATTATGCATGCTTTTGTGATATATGCTTGATAGAATACCTGTTGTTATGTTTGAGAGTTGTTGTTTTCCCTTGTATGTGACTATAGGAGATGCTAAGCTTTGATTCGTAGGGAGTATGTGCCCTCACGAATCAGAATTTGGCTCCTCTTTGCCTTGTTTTTAGTGTTTCTGGGGTTCTGTGCAGTTTCTGAGCTACAGCCCAGAAAAACCCAGAATACACAGCGTGTACTTTTGACTACATGTCGTGTAGTTTTTAGGCTGTGTTACTAATCATGTGGGCAGAACACGGTGTTGTGAATGTAACTTTAGGAACACGATGTGTATGGTAGGTACACACCATGTAGTAATGAGCCGTGTACCTGACTGTGTCACTAAAAACATGGGTCCGGGAAGCTCGAGTAGCACACACCGTGTTGTAATGGATCACACCGTGTAGTCCCTTCCAGGCACCTGGCTGTGTCACGAACAACACGGGTCGGCGTGACCTTCTCTCAGACATGCCATGTTGCTCTGGGAAAACGCCGTGTAGTCTTGCCAGGAACCCAGTCATGTCACGAACAACACGGGGCAGTTTTACCTTGACTATACACGCCGTGTTTGTTCGGAGCATGCCGTGTAAGGTTCAGCCATGTTGACAGCTGTGTGTTTAACAACACGGGCCGCTGAAGCCTTTCCCACTACACACCGTGTCCATAGGGAACACACCGTGTAGTCTCAGTTTAAGAAAACCGTGTGGGTTAGCCGTGTAAGGGACTTGGGAAGGGGAACAATTTTCAAGTACACTCCGTGTGTGGGTGCAACACACCGTGTAGTTTGAGGATTACATGACTTGTAGGGAAGGAGTACACACCCATGTCAATGGCATAAGAAGACACGCTGCGTAGTTTTTATACACACTGTGTAGTCGTGTTTTGTAAACTTGTGTGTTTTCCTTCCCCTATTCCCGTTTTTTACTCTTGTGTTTCTTTCCTTGCTTCTCTAATCTAAAGAGTTCCCTTGATCTTTTAGAGATATGCCTCCGAGACGTCCTCCAGTTGTATTCTTGTCGTTAGGTAGTGATCAGACGCCAGATATAGCTGATCAGAGACTTCTTGATGATCCTCCAGTCAAGCCAGCCTTGGCACTGCATGTCATACCAGTTGTAGGCGCTGATGCACAGTTCAGGGAAGGTTTTCTGAGGATGATGCAGACCTTCCAGGGAGCACCGCCTCCTGCCACGTCTATGGAAGACTTGACGCGGGTTTTTCAGCAGCAGCACCCTCCCACGTTCTCAAGGGAAGGAGGACCGCAGGCTGTAGAGTCATGGCTGGAAGCCAAGCAGACTATCTTCGAGCATATGGAGACGCCTCCAGAGAGGCGGGTAAAGCTCACTACCTACATGCTCCAAGACTCCACCAAGAGGTGGTGGGACGTGATCTCACAGGCGGGTCATCAGTGGGTTATGACTTGGGAGGATTTCCAACGTGTGTTCTATGACTACTTCTACCCAGAGACCCTAAGGGCCGACCGAGCTCGGGAGTTCATGAGCTTAGAGCATGTTACTCTTTCTTTCATGGAGTATTCCTCTCATTTCACCGATCTGTAGCATTCCACACACCTCCGTGATGGAAGTGGGGTGTTTTTAGCATTGAATTTTTAGAATGGCCTCAGGAGGGAGATCTGCTCGTAGGTGAACATCTTCCAGCTGACTTCCATCACTTCAATCGTCAACCAGACACTGATTGAGGAACGCAATCTGAGAGACTCTGGAGCTGTGAGCCAGGGTGGTTCTACTTCCAGAGCTAGTCTTCCTCTAGACGAAAACAAGAAGCACCATAGAGAGTCCACGCGCAGTGATATGAGGAAGCAAGATGCACCGTCAGGTAGCCAGGTGACATGCTACCAGTGTGGCTGGTTAGGGAACACGAGGCCGCAGTGCCAGAGGGACCCCGTGGAGTGCCTATCATGCAGAAAGATGGGTCACCTTCAGTGTTTCTTCCAGGTTTCCTCACCAGTAACAAGTGACCGGGGTTCTTCCATGACTCCTCATTCAAGAATAGCACCACCAGTTTCTCAACAGTTGGGGAACTGGAGTTCTTCCGGCCGTTCGGGCCGAGGTAGAGGTCGAGGTCGTGGAAGTCAGCCACCCATCCCTCAATACCAGCAGGGTAGATCTACTCAGAGTGGTTAGCCAGGGGCACAAGTCTGTGGTGCAGGACAGTATCTTTTCGTGGAGCAGACCTATCAGGAGCAGGATCCTGACCCTTCTACAGTTCATGGTACAGTTTTAGTAGCGTCAGTTTTATCTTCAGATCTTTTAGATTCTGGTGCTACGCATAGTTTTATCTCTATTGCTGCTGTGGAGAGCATTGGGCTCTGTGACTTTTCTTCTACCGGCTCATTGACACTAGACACACCTTTGGAGACGGGGAAATCTAGTGTGCGCTAGTGTAGAGAGTTCCCTCTCGAGGTTGCAGGGTATCATTTCTCATGGGATCATTATGTCCTAGAGATGATAGGGTATGATTTCATTCTCGAGATGGAAAGATTGGTTCCCTTCCAGGAAGTCGTCAACTATTATCACCCCAGAGTGAGTTTCATTTCACCAAAGGGTGAATCTATACTTTATAGAGGAGAATGGGATGTTCAAGTGAGTCGAGCAGGACTCGAGCATCATGGGATAGGAAGGGTGATGGACCAGATTTCTATTCTTTATCTGGATGATTAGGGGACTTCGCAACTAGACTTTCCGCCAGTGGTGGATCGTTTCAGGGACGTCTTTCCAGTGGACTTTTCGGGTTTTCCTCTGGAGCATGAGGTAGAATTTTCTATTGATCTCATTCCAGGAGCAGAACCGGTGTCCAATACTCCTTATAGGATGGCTACACCTGATTTGCAGGAGCTCACGAAGCTGTTGGGGGAGTTGCAGGAAAATGGTTTCATCCAACCCAGTACTTCTCCTTGGGGTTCTCCTGTCCTGTTTGTGAAGAAGGCAGATGGTACCCTTCGGCTTTGCATGGATTATCGGAATCTAAACCAGTTGATGGGCAAGAACTGATATCCCTTACTGAGGATCGATGACATCTTTGATCAGCTTCGAGGATCCCGGGTGTTCTCGAAGATCGACTTGTAGTCCGATTATCATCAGTTCCACGTTAGACCATCAGATATAACTCTGACCGCCTTCAGGAGTAGGTATGGTCTATACGAGTATACAGTCATGACGTTCAGTAATTCGCCTGTAGTTTTCATGGCATTGATGAACTGAGTGTTCCTTCCTTACTTGGATTCCTTCGTCATGGTCTTCGTGGACGATATCTTGGTGCACTATCACACTCGACACGACCCTTCCACACATCTTGAGATCGTTCTGAGTACATTGAGAGAGAATCATCTTTATGCTAAACTTTCTAAGTGCCACTTTTGGATGGTTCTGATTCACTTTTTGGGTCATGTCATCTCAGAGGCAGGAGTATCTATGGACCCAGAGAAGGTGAGAGCTATAGTCTTCTGGGAGCAGCCAATGAACGTTTTTGAGGTGCGGAGTTTCCTAAGGCTGGCTGGATACTACAGACGCTTCATTCAGAACTTCTCACGCTTATCAACACCTTTGACAGGACTGACCAAGAAGGGGGCGAAGTTCTTATGGTCAGAGTCTTGTGAGTCAGCCTTTTAGGAGATGAAAGGAAGACTGACGTCAGCACCGATACTAGTGTTGCCAGAGCCAGGCAAGAGCTACACTGTTTACTGTGATTCTTTGCCTATCAGACTAGGCGATGTGCTTATGCAGGGAGATGGAGTCGTTGTGTACGGGTCTCGGCAGTTGAGGCCATATGAGAGGAACTAATCGATGTACGATCTGGAGTTGGCAGCTGTTGTTCTTGCCTTACGCTGTTGAAGACCCTATCTTCTGGGAGAGAACTTTGTGGTCTTCACCGACCATAAGAGTCTCATGTATATCTTCACTCAGCGTGATATGAATCTGAGACAATACAGGTGGGTCGAGTATCTTCAGTCTTTTTATTTTGAGCTTGCCTATATGCCAGGAAAGGGAAATGCAGTGGCAGATGCGTTGAGCAGGAGAACTCAGATTCAGGTGGTGTAGGAGGCCAACAGTGAGTGGAAGCTTGTGGATCTGTTCTCTGAGATGCATCTAGAGGTTCACGATAGATAGGGACAAACTTTCCTATCTTCTGTACCTATTACCTCAACACTACTTGATCAGGTATGGATGAGGCAGCTATCAGACTCAGAAGGCTTAGTCCTGTAGGAGAGTTTGTCTGGAGAGGACACTCTTCCTGGATGGAAAGTGGGAGAGGATGAGATCTTGTGTTTCCAGGGACGCGTATGGGTACTAGTAGACATACACGAGGAGCTTATGTGGGATTTTCATTCCTCAGTTTGGGAAGTTCATCCTGACGTCACCAAGATGTATCAAGATCTTCATTTCCAGTATTGGTGGCCATGTAGGAAGAAAGATGTTGCTGGTTTTTTCATGAGATGCCCTACATTTCAGCAGGTGAATGCGGAGCATCAGTGACCAGCAGTCCTTTTACAACAGTTACCCATTCCAAAGTGGAAGTGGAACGATATTACGATGGACTTCATGACCGGGTTTCCGAGGTCCCCTCAGGGAAAAGATGTTGTTTGGGTTGTCATTGATAGGCTCATGAAGGTTGCTCATTTCTTGCTGATCAAGGAGATCTTCAGTTTCGATGATCTGGGACGGCTTTATATCAGAGAGATCATTCGTCTGTATGGAGTTCCACACTCCATTGTTTCAGACAGGGATGCATGCTTTACTTCCCAGTTCTTGCAGGGACTTTAGAAGGCTTTGGGTACCCAGATACTTCTTGAGTACGACATACCATCTCCATATTGATTGACCGTCCAAGCGCACAGTCTAGGTGCTTGAGGATATGCTCCGAGCTTGCATCCTAGACCTTGGAGGTTCTTGGGAGAAGCATATTCCTCTGGTGGATTTCACCTACAAAAATAGTTTCCAGGTGACCATTTAGATGGCACCATACGAGGCTTTGTATGGTAGGCCATGCCGATCACACTTGTGCTGGCTGGAGGTAGGAGAGGCAGCTTTTCTGGGACCTCTTCTTGTTCAGGAGACTTCAGAGCAGATAGAGCTCATTCAGAATAGGATGGCTACAACATAGTCTCAGCAGAAGTCTTATGCTGATCAATAGAGACGACCTCTGGAGTTTGAGGTCGGAGATCAGGTTTTCTTGTGTGTCGCACCGAGGTTGGGACACAAGAGGATGCAGAGATAGGGAAAGATTTCACCATGGTACGTCGGGCTATTTGAGGTCTTGGAGAGAGAAGGGTCGGTCGCCTATTGGTTGTAGCTACCTTAGAGTTACCGAGCCATGCACGACGTCTTCCACGTCTCTCAGCTCTAACGCCACTTTACAAACTCGTCTCATGTTTTTCAACCTGAGGAGGTTGAAATTGAAGCGGAAGCGTCGTTCGAGGAGCATCCTATCCGGATTGTCGATCAAAGTACGAAGGTTCTCCGTGGGCGGTCTGTTCCTCTGGAACGGGTGCTATGGTAGCACGGGAGTGTATAGGACGAGACTTCGGAAAGGGAGGCCGATGTAAGATTGCAGTGGCCAGAGCTGTTCAGTGATTCTTCTTCTACACCACGTTAGGGAAATTTGGGGACGAATTTCTTTAAGGGGGGAAGTTTGTAAGAACCCGGATCTTCTATTCATGTATGTTTTCATTTTTATTGTGTTTTTAAGAAAAATGATCTTTTAAAAATTTTCAAAGTACACGCCGTGTACTCTTCCCCAGCTCAAAGTCGTGTGCTGGCCGTGCCTGGGCCACACACACGGTGTGTAGGGGTGACGTGGTGGCTGATTTTGGCGGTGTATGGAAAAGACCCAGTACACGTCGTGTACTCTAAAATTACACTCTGTGTACTTTCTTTTTTATCACTAAATGGACCTGGGTCACGCCTGATGCACAAAAACACCTCCTTCTAGGTCCCGTTCATCTGAGAGTGACCCATACGACCGAATCTTCGATGAGCTCCCATCCTTTCTTCCATTCTTCGATTCGAGCATGGTTTATTACAATGGAATCACAGTGGTAAGATCTTCCTTCTGCTTGAGCTTCGTTTTTGGATTCCCCTTCATTTCCGAGTTATCATGGTTTGAGCTTTTTGTGCGTTTTCTTATATCTACGACGCTCTAAGGGGAATCAATCATCGTGACTCACATATATTGATCTACTAGGATTGAGGTAGGTGGTTTGTTCATCTCTGTTGAATGTCTATGAGTATTTTGTGAAAATTCCACAAATTCCCTTGGACGGGGAATTGTGGGTTTCCTATTTTGCCCCTTCTGTTTGCCTGCTTTGCTTGATTGCTGTAGTAGAGGTTTATGCTTGTAAGTAGAGTAATTTGTTTTGTGCTCAGGATTCTTTTCCATGTTTGTTCTTCCAGTTAGGTGTTTTTACAGTTTCCATGCCTAGACGTAGGATATTTGAACTACTACTTGTTTTTTACTATTGATCCTTATAATGGTAGCCAAGTAGTTCTTGAGGTTTACTTGGACGATACATGCGCACTGAGAAAGTTTATTTTCACTCAGGACTATGAGAACCTAGAGTAGTAGACCAAAGGGAGAATTGATGTAAGGGATTCTCCAGAGTGTCTTTAAATATGATGTGAGACCACAGGGAAAATTGACAATGAGTGCTTCCTCAGAGAGCCTGTAGATCCTCGACGCAGGCCACAGGGGGAATTAGATATTGAGTACTCCCATATAGAACCATTAGTACGATACGAGACTATAGGGGGAATTGACGGTGAGTGCTTCCTCAGAGAGTCTATTAATTTTTGTAGCTGAATTAGAGGGGTGAGACTGTGTGTGCCTCCTAGAGGGTTTCTAGTACTTATAGGTTGAACCATAGGGGTTAGGCTGTGAGAGCTACCCAAAGGGTTACCTTTTTCCTTCTTGTAGCTGGGTGTTTGCTTGTGTACTTCATTTGTTAGTACTGTAGATTGTAGCTGCTTGTGTTCCTATTTACTGCTTCTTATTTTATTAATTCCATGTATTTATTGACTGTTAATAATAGATATTTGGATGATTGCCTACTGGGATTGTATCTCACACCCTGTTTGGGCCATGCTTTTGGGCCCAAGAAGACTATGTTGTTGTAGGTATATATAAGGGCAAGCGCCATTCTACTTCGGGTTCTTGATTCACGGGAGCTGGAGAGCATGGGACTGAGCCGAGGCTTGCGATACTGTGGAGTTTAATTTGTTTTCGTTTTCACTTTGTTTTCAGTTGTACTTCAGCACATTGGTTTGTTTACTTCTTTACATAGACATTTGTACCATGTTCCATCATTATTACATATCCATTGCTTCCGTTGTTCACTTCAATTGTTGTATGTTGTTGGTTGTTTATTCTATTGTGTCTGGTTGTTTTTTTTCACTGTATACTTTACCGAATGAGGTCATAATTTCCCCACCGACTCACCAAATCTCTTGCTGCTAGTCAGTAGCCTCTGGTGTTTGGGGAAACGCGCTTGAGGTCATGTGTCCAACCGGGTATGGGGGACCAGTGGAGGGGCTCTGGATTCGGGTCGCTACAATAGTAGCCCAGGTTAACTCCCTTGACTATCATAGTAGACAAATTCTCTTACTGAACTATGTTAACTCTTCATTCTAGTCATACTTATCACTTTAGATATCCATCTTTACCCAGTTTATTAGAGGGATACATAATTTTGTGTTTACCTATCACATAATGAAAATGACATAGATGTGTGGGAAAATATCATAAAAAATTCATGATATCATAACCCATGAAAATGAAATGGGTTTCCAAAACATTTTATCATGTTATACCCCATGAAAATGAAATAAGCTTCATAATAAATTCATCTTAGCATAACCCATATAATGGGAATAAGTTTCATATTCAACTTATCAGAGTAATAATAAATGATCTAAAATTAGGAAACAGATGAAATATTTAGATAATATCTAGAAAAAATCATAATTAAAATTAATGGATGTTATCAAAAATGAAAATAATGATAAAATATCACATGGAAAATTATGTGTTTGAGAAAACATCCTAAAATTCCCTAGACAAATTCTATGAGTTTTTATCCCTTAAAAAATACCCTAGGGCACTTAAAAAGAGTTAAAAAAGAGTTATTTCAAAGATGAGGTAATCCAATTAATCAATCACTTTCCATTTACTTATTCTTTAAACACCAACAAATATATGGTAATTATCATAAAATAATAATTTAATTTTCTTAAAAATACTGAAATTTTATTACGATTATTAAAACACCATTATCTACCCACATTACCCTCAAATTTGAAGTGAAAGTATCACTTTTGCGTATGTACGACCTACCCTCACCACATATATAACAACCCAAGCTTCCACAATACGTTTCCCTATGAATTATGTAATAGCTTGCATTGTACACAACTTCCTGAATCTAACACACCGCGACCAATCAAAGTAGCCGTTATGAATAGTAATACCCACTTTTTTAAATTTTATAAATTTTATCTTACAAAATGGAATTCATTTTTTGGATTCGGAATATCAAAATTAGATTAGGGTGAATTTTTGTATTTTTCTGAAAACGTTCAATTTTTTATGATTAGTGAAAAACACTGAGTTATAGTTTAAAACAGAATTTTTATTTAGATAATTATTTATTTAAATTTATTTTAGGTCCAAATAGATTTATAATACTTATATAAGTTCAATGTACTTTATTGGAGTTAGTTTATAATAATTTTAGATATATAAAAATTTAATTGAACTTTTCACCGTCTTTTACCCACCTGCTTGGAGAATTTGAAAATTCACATAAAAAATAATTTTTCCACTTCTATGAGTGGAATTTCAAAAATATGAGATACACGGTTGATATCAGTAAGTAAAATGTTGTTTAATAAGATGAAAATAATTTTTGGTGAATAGTAACTTTTTACTTTTATTTACCACTGTTAAAAGTAAACAGGGTAATTAAGGGTAAAAATGATATTATTATTACTCTAACACATGTCTTAATTCTATTGGATAAGTATAATTTGACCAAAAAACAACCTTATGAATAAAATATGAACCACTTTGGTCCACTTGTATTAGATTAAGACACTTATTATTATTTTATTTAATGAAGAGTTAAATGAGTTAGAATCAAAGTATAATAACTAAATAATTTTTAATATAGGGTTATACATAAGTTAAATTCAACTATAAATATATATTAGAAATATAAAAATATTTCCGACATAATGGTATTTTATTTATATTTTTTAGACATTAAATAATTTAATTTATTTATGACACAATGATGATGCAGAAATAACCTATTTAATGAAATATTAAAATAATTGATATTATAAATATCCAAATAAATGTAATATGAGACTTTATAGGAATTACACTAATTTTCTAGGTTAATATGACATATTAGGGTTGGTTAGATGATAGTTTTTTGAAGTAATAATGTTGTTATGAATTTAGAAAAAACTAAATTCCAAAAAGTGTCAAAATTGACATAAAAGTTTTTTAAAAACAAATATTATATTATTAATTTATATTCTATTCCTAAAAATATAAGGTTCTTACAAAAGGATTATATAATGATTGGTGTCTCATTAATGAAACACTTGGGGTTCTCTTGGAAGTATATAGTAAGGTTATTAACCCTATAATATAAAAATACATATAGACATGGTAAATGTCGAACTGTTTAACTAATAGTTAAATCTAAAAGATAAAGTTAATATAGTGACCCGTACCTATCTAAAACCTATTGGTTGAGTTTTTTGAGACCAATCCCCACCTTAACCTTTAAATAATAAATTTAGGAGTGATTAAAAACTGAATATTATTTTATTATAAAATAATATTTTTAGCTTTTCCTAAGGTGCCCCTCACCCCTCTTATAAAAGGGCACTCCCCCTTCTCTCTAATTCACACCTTCAAGCCATTTGGTGTAACACCCAAGGATTTTATGAAAAATATTCTTTTTAATTTCGTTAATGTCTTGTGTTGTACGCTAAACCAAATGTATCTTTCACAAAACATATCCCTGACTTGGCTTGCACTACACGCAATCACGGCCTTCCACGAAAGTGTGTGTTGTACGCGATACCAAGTTTTGCTAAACAACGATATGTTATATAAACTAGAAGTTATGAATAGTAATACCCAGTTCTTGAAATTTTATAAATTTTATATTTCAAAATGGACTTCATTTTTGGATTCAGAATATCGAAATTAGCCTAGGGTGACGTTTTGGTATTTTTCTGGAAACTTTCATTTTTTGATGAATAGTGAAACCACTAAGCGGTAGTTAAAAAACTGAATTTTTCACAAAACATAATTTTACTGCTTCTCTGAGTGGAATTTCGAAAATCCGAGAGACATGGTTAATATCAAGGACTAAAATGTGGTTCAATGAGATGAAAATATTTTTTTGTGAATAGTAACTTTTTACGTTTTTTTACCACGGTTAAAAGTAAATAGGATAATTAAGGGTAAAAAGGATATTATTATTACCCTAACACATGTCCTAATTCTATTGAATAAGTTTAATTCGACCAAAAAACAACCTTAGGAATAAAATATGACCATTTAGGCCCACTTGGATTAGATTTGGACATTTAATATTAATTTATTTAAAGAAGGGTTAAAATAGTTAAAATCAATGTTTAATAAGTAAATAATTTTTAATATAGGGTTATACATAAGATGAATTCAACTATAAATATTCATAAGAAAGATACAAATATTTCCTACATAATGGTAGTTTATTTATAATTTTTAGACATTAAATAATTTAATTTATTTATGACACAATGATGATGCAGTAAATATCTTATTAATGAAATATTGACATAATTGATGTTATAAATACCCAAATAAATGTAATTTGAGACGTTTTATGAATTACATTAATTTTATAGGTTAATATGACATGTTAGTATTGATTTAGTTTTCTTTGTTCGTACTAATCATTCTGTTATGATTTTCACAAAAATCAATTACCTAATAGTGTCAAAATTGACATAAAATAGTTTTTAAAACAAATATGATATTATTAATTGTTATTTTATTCCTAAAAATATAAGGATCATCCAAATGACTTATATAAGGTTATATATATTAATAATAAACATCTTGGGGTTATTTTGGATTGTTATAGTAAGTTTATTAACCTTATAGTGTAAGAAAACAAGAAGACACGGTAAAAGAAAAATTATTTAACTTAAAGTTAAATCTAAATTATAAGGTTAAAATAGAAACCTAAACTTGACTAAATTCTATTATATGAGAGGATTTAGACCCATAACCACTTTATCTTCAAAATAACTCAATTTTGAGCTATTAAAAACCGAATATGACTTTATAATAAAATAATATTTTCAATTATTCCAAAGGTTCCCCTCTCCTCCCTTATAAAAGGACACTTCCTCCCTCTCTTCCTCCCACCACTTTGAGCCTTCAAGCTCATCCAACCCCTGCCAAGTTCTCTTCTAAACTTTCCTAGAAACATCATAGAAGTTATGGTCTTCTTAAAAGACCAATCTTAGTTCCCTAAGAGGAGGTTTCAATAAGGCATGTCGAAAGAAGAGGTAATATCCGTTACCGATTCTTTCAACTTTATTTCTTCTTCTACTTCTTCTTCTTTAGTTTTTTTTATTATTAAGTAATAACATAAGTATCACTAATATACTGATATGTTATTATAAGTATGAAACAACCCTATTTCACCATCTATCCATCCTATGGAAAACGAAATCTCCGCACGTGCGTAAGTACGGAATACCGACTCCAAGCCGTGGTGTAATCTATTTTCCGCCACCACCTTACATGGATGCGTATAATGGTGTAAATAAATAACTATATATGGTTATTATAAAGTAATATTTACTATGTAATATTATAGATACACTTCAATAAAATTCCACGATCATGGGAATGATATCATCGCTCGTGCGTACGTACGGACTACCGTCTCCACGAATGCGATGAGATTCATTTTCCATGATTAACCATTTAAGAATGATTATAAAGTATATATAATGAATAATAATGAAATATATTAAATATTGATGCTAATTGATTTATATATACATATATATATATATATATTTCGTCTACTTAATTCCATTCAATTCAATAAGGAAACGAAAACAGCGTTCATGCATACGTACGGACTACCGTCTCCATGAACAGTGTATTTATTTCCATTTATCTATCTATTATATATAAGTATATTCTTAATATATACTATATATATATCATGTTTTACATTCTGAATATAAGTAATCATGATCTAAGTAATCATATGAATAATTATAATTTAAAACACGAATGACAAATGAAACGATTTTACCCAAAACACTACTTTAACATGAATTTACAAAATAACAGGTAATATAAAGTCATAAGTGACCCATATATGATATAATAACAATTAATATTATTCTGTAATAAGTGAATGACATTATTTAAATCATTATACAGGAGGTTAGGATATGTACTATTAATATCAGACCTAAGGTAAGGGATAATTGTGCAAATCTCATTTTTATCCGAGATTGCTTATTCGTAAGTATTTACTAGGGTTATTGCTATCATCCATGTCCATGTTTTATAAAAGTGTATTCATGTATGTTTAAAGTCTTTTTTTACCCATTTTTACTTTTACCCCATGGTATGGAAGGAATATTGCTTTTATTTACCGTACAAGGTACTTTATGACTTTTCCGACAAAAGTACGAGAAGAATGTTGTTTTTAACGTATACGACATGAAAGGATTTTTACGGTTTTATAAAGACTTATTTTCATGAAGCTTCCTCAAAGAGATTTCATGACTATTTTAAACAAAATATCTTTCTTTAAAAATTGAATGATGTTTTGTGAAAAGAAATTGATTTTGAAGAATAAAGGATATTTTCCTCAAGAATTCATTTCAAGTGTTTTATCAAAACCATTTTCCATCTAAGATGACATTATTTCATATGTGTATGTTTCAAGAATAATGTCTCTATGATTTACATGGATTCAATTTTTAATATGAAATGATATCCATTTCTTTTATATGGATTATGTGATAATGGGATGATGTTTATGAAACCCATTTTATTTATTGGGTTTTTATGAATGATGTATGTTTATTTTGTGGAACAAGTAAGAATGATTTCATTATGAGATGGGTGGGACCTATATCTCCCTCCAATGTATTGTGTAAAGATATATATCTCATGAGATAGACATGGCTGGAATGGTAAGTTAATCCGGTTCAGTATTACAGGACTGGAACGAGGAGTGAACTCGATTCAGAAAGGGTCTTTGTCCACTAAGATGGTCTTGGCAGCAATGCCTTGGCTACTATGGAAATAATTACATGTGCATAATGGTTTCCACAATTACATGTTTTATTCTCATTCTATTTTATCCTGATTTATGTTCCTTTATGATATATGCCTTACGTACTTCCTAGATTTGTGTCTTTGCTCAAGATTTTGATGTTTAGATTTTATGTTTATGTTTTTGCATTCAAATGTTTATGGATTGTTTTATGTTGTCTATGTTTTCCCTTACTGGGCATTTGAGCTCACCCCTTTGATGTTTTATTTTCCCCAGGATATAAATAAAGGTTTTAGGTAAGAAAAAAAGATAGGGGAAGATCTTTATAGGAGATGTTGAAGATCTTTCACCACGATTAGAAGATTATATTCCGGGTTTCCAAAGACACTAAACTATTACGGTATTTGTGTGTCTATTTTTGTTATATAATAATTATTCCACAAATGTAATGTAATGTCCATGTACATATATATTTGTGTCGTTACAGTTGGTATTATAGGAAAGGTTCAGTCTGCCTTTGGAAACTAGGATGCGAAAACTTTAGTGAGATCCCTAGAGATATTTCTAAGGTATGTCTAGGGATGTCCCTAAGGTTAAGTATAAGTATAGGTTATAGTCCTAGAATTATGGTAACGATATTAGATTAAACCTAAGATGTTAGATATTGATGTTACTCCCCCTTTATTATGATTTTTTCCTCTCACACTATTCTTTTTGGTTTTTAGAAAATGGCTGGAAACAATATGATTCATGATAATGGAGGATATGATTTACAATGGAATGATATTCTTCATGAGCAACCAAATGAAATGGGAATTGGAAGTCCAAACATAATTATTATGCCGAATTAGCAATCTCATAATATGATCAATAAACTCAAATTTGGAAAGTTTCCTGACTTAGCTAATAAGTGAATGATGGAGTTTCATGATGATCATAGAGGAAAGAAAAGTTCAATTTCCCCTATGTAAATCATGTTGGAAGAGGAATCAAGGGGAATGTTTCAAAGTATATGGAAGATGCTTTGGGTGTGGAAAAGAAGGACACAAAGCCAGTAAGTGCAAAGGAAAAGGTTCAGTTAACACCATGGATGAGGATAATGGTATTGCTACGACATTAACAACGGTTAAATGTTTTAAATGTGGAATGTACGGGCATTATGCAAACCAATGACCTAAGGGAAAGTCTCATGAAGAGAATCAGTATGGTCGTATGGGTAGTATTTATATTGATGATGATGAAGAGACTACAAATGATATGTGAGATGAAATAATTGTTGAAGCTTGGTTAATTTTTTAAGAAGGTAGTTGAATGATTACATGTTTATCAAGTGTAATGTTGTATAAGTAATCTCATGGTACTATGGAATAAAGAGACATCTACGGATTGTTACAATGTTGTATTTACTTAAGTTTTGAAAGTTAATGGTACCAGTAAACATGAAAGGTTATTCAGATATTTTTGGAAAGAAGATGATATGCACATAATGAAGGGATAAGAAAAAAATGAAATGTTTTATAGTATTCATGAGCTCATGAATGATATAAGGAAATAGTTATGTCATGGTTTGAGTATATATAATTTTTGGGGTTTTGGTATGTGGAAAGAGTTAACTTTTGACAACACTCGTGTTTTCACTAAGATTCAATGGGTACTCATTTTTCAGGAGAATACATGATTAAGGCCATAGAATGATTAGAATGTGACCAAAAAGACATATCTTATGATATATGGGGATCAACGATGGTATTAACATGCTTGTTATATGAAATATCTGGTAATCATTTTCACTATAATATGAGAATGGACTGAAATATTATGGATAAGCCTAAAGATTGGAATGGATTATGTTGGACATAAGTTAGTATTGTTTAAGGATAGAACTTTTTTCGATATTATTGATGGGATGTTATAGTAATGTAATTTTAGAAAAAGGACAACCTACAGGATGAGCGACAGCCCATCACGTCGGACAAGGATGTGGGAATCGAACCCACAACTGAAGTGCGACAAGCCTTTATCACCTACCACTGGCCTACAGGAAGTCCCTGTTTAGTAGAAACTGGTTTTATTATATTAAGTAGTATGATATATGAAGTATAATTCCATTTTAGGAACCATATATAATTAATCTCACTATAGATGGACTTATGTATTTTTGATAACTTTTTCTAACCTTTTGTTTGAGGCAGAAGGAATGACCCATCATTCTATCACACGATCTGCTAACACTTCACAAATGACAAATTCAACTTCATTTCTTTAAGAGATAAAGAGGAAATTGACCAAGGAACGACCAACAGTGAGACTATACCAAAATCACAAAAGTATTTCTTCTAATTCCAATTTCATCAACTTTAGGGAAATGATCTTGAAAACCAAAAATGTTGTCCTAGTGCACTTATATCCGATGAATCAGATGGTACCTTAGATCATCCCAAATTTATGGCTTTATGATTGATGGATTTTTCATAGCCATGTTCTCTACCACTCTCCATCAGAACATGATTGTTAGATTTTTCTTCCATATACATATTTTCACCTATGTTCTCATATGTGGAAACCTAGTGATTAGTTAGTTTGGGTAACAGTTAAGTTTCAATGTCATGTTTTTGTATTCCTTTTTAAGATGTAGGTTTCTATTAAAGAAACTTTCAAGTATTAAACCATTTATAACCTCAATGAATTTCGAGTACGAAATTCATTTTAAGGGGGTAGAATGTAACACCCCGAGATTTTATGAAAAATATTCTTTTTAATTTCATTAATTTCTTGTGTTGTACGCTTCACCAAAATAAGCTTGCACTACACGCATCCCTGACTTGTCTTGCACTACACGTAATCAAGACCTTCCATGAATGTGTGTGTTGTAGGCGATACCAAGTTTCGCTAAACAACGATATGTTATATAAACTAGCCATTATGAATAGTAATACCCACTTTTTGAAATTTTATAAATTTTATCTTTCAAAATGGACTTCATTTTTGGATTCAGAATATCAAAATTAGCCTAGGGTGATTTTTTGGTATTTTTATGGAAACCTTCATTTTATGATGAATAGTGAAACCACTAACTGGTAGTTAAAAAATTGAATTTTTCATAAAACTTAATTTTACCACTTCTGTGAGTGGAATTTCAAAAATACGAGAGACACAGTTAATATCAAGGACTAAAATGTGGTTCAACAAGATGAAAATATTTTTTTGGTGAATAGTAACTTTTTACCTTTATTTACCACGGTTAAAAGTAAATAGGATAATTAAAGGTAAATATTATATTATTAATACCCTAACACATGTCCTAATTCTATTGGATAAGTGTAATTCGACCAAAAACAACCTTAGGAATAAAATATAACCATTTAGGACCACTTGGATTAGATTAGGACATTTAATATTAATTTATTTAAAGAAGGGTTAAAATTGTTAAAATCAATGTTTAATAAGTAAATCATTTTTCATATAGAGTTATACATAAGATAAATTTGACTATAAATATTAATTAGAACGAAAACACTATTTACTATATAATGGTATTTTATTTATAATTTTTAGACATTAAATAATTTAATTTATTTATGACACAAAGATGATGCAGTAATTATCTTATTAATGAAATATTGACATAATTGATGTTATAAAAACCCAAATAAATGTAATTTGAGACTTTTTATGAATTAAATTATTTTTATAGGTTAATATGATATGTTATTATTGATTTAGTTATCTTTTTTCGAACTAATCATTCTGTTATGATTTTCACAAAAATCAATTATCAAATAGTGTCAAAATTGACATAAAATAGTTTTTAAAAAAAATATTATATTATTAATTGTTATTTTATTCCTAAAAATCTAAGGTTTGGTAAAATGACTTATATAAGGTTATATATATTAATAATAAACATCTTGGGGTTCTTTTGGCTTATTATAGTAAGTTTATTAACCTTATAGTGTAGGAAAACAAGAAGACATGGTAAAAGAAACATTATTTAACATAAAGTTAAATCTAAATGATAAGGTTAAAATAGAAACCTAAACATGTTTAAATTATATTGGATGAGAGGGTTTTGACCCATCCCCAACTTATCTTCCAAATAATTCAATTTGGAGCTATTAAAAACTGAATACGACTTTATAATAAAATAATATTTTTAGTTATTCCAAAGGTGCCCCTATCCTCCCTTATAAAAGGGCAGTTCCTCCCTCTCTTCCTCACACCACTTTGAGCCTTAAAGCTCGTCCAACCCCTAAAAATTTATCTTCTCCACTTCCCTAGAAATATCTAAGAGGTTCTGGTCTTCTTTAAAGACCAATCTTAGGGCCCTAATAGGAGGTTTCAATAAGGAGTGTCGAAAGAAGAAGTAATATCCATTACCGATTCTTTCAACTTTATTTCTTCTTCTACTTCTTATTCTTTAGTTGTTTCATTATGAACTAATAAAATCAGTATCACTCACATACAGATATGTTATTATAAGTATGAGACAACCCTATTTCACCATCTATCAATCCTATGGAAAATGAAATCACCGCACATGCGTACGTACGGAATATCATCTCCACTCCGTGGTGTAATCTATTTTCCGCCACCACCTTACATGGATGGGTATAATGGTGTAAATAAATAACTATATATGGTTATTGTAAAGTGATATTTATTCTTTAATATTATACATACACTTCAATAAAATTCCACCATCATGGTAATGATATCATCGCTCGTGCGTACGTACGGACTACTGTCTCCACGAATGCGATGAGATTCATTTTCCATGATTAACCATTCAAGAATGATTATAAAGTATATATAATGAATAATAATGAAATATATGACATAATTAAGATATTGGATTTATTTACATATATATATATATATCATCTACTTAATTCCATTCAATTCAATAAGGAAACTAAAACAATGTTCATGCGTACGTACGGACTATCGTCTCCATGAACGGTGTATTTCCTTCCATTTATCGATCTATTATATATATGTATATTCTGAATATATACTATATATAAATCATGTTTTAAATTCTGGATATAAGTAATCATGATCTAATTAATCATATGAATAATTACAAGTTAAAAGACGAATGACAAATGAAACGATTTTACCCAAAACGCTACTTTAACATGAATTTACAAAATAACGGGTAATATAAAGTCATAAGTGAACCATATATGATATATTAACAATGAATATGATTCTGTAATAAGTCAATGACATTATTTAAATCATTATACTGGAGGTTGGGACACGTACGAAGCATATCGGACCTAAGGTAAGGGATAATTGTGCAAATCTCATTTTTATCTGAGATTTCTTATTCGTAAGTATTTACTGGGGTTATTTCTATCATCCTTGTCCATGTTTTATAAAAGTGTATTCATGTATGTTTAAAGTAATTTTTACCCATTTTTACTTTAACCCCATGGTATGGAAGGAATCTTTCTTTTATTTACCCTACAAGGTATTTATGAATTTTCTGACAAAAGTACGAGAAGAATGTTTTTTTAACGTATACGACATGAAAGGATTTTTATGGTTTTATAAAGACTTATTTTCATGAAGCTTCTTCCAAGATATTTCATGACTATTTTAATCAAAATCTCTTTCATTAAAAATTGCATGACGTTTTGTGAAAAGAAATTGATTTTGAAGGAGAAAGGATATTTTCTTCCAGAAATCATTTCAAGTGTTTTAACAAAACCATTTTCCATCTAAGATGACATTATTTTATATGTGTATTTTTTATATATAATGTCTCTATGATTTACATGGTTTCAATTTTTATTATGAAATGATATCCATTTCTTTTATATGGATTATGTGATTATGGGATGATGTTTATGAAACCCATTTTATTTATTGGGTTTTTATGAATGATGTATGTTTATTTTGTGGTACAAGTAAGAATGATTTCATTATGAGATCGGTGGGACCTATATCTCCCTCCAATGCATTGGGTAAAGATTTATATCCCATGAGATATACAAGGACGGAATGGTAAGTTAATATGGTTCCGTATTACAGGACTGGAATGAGGAGTGAACTCAATTCAGAAAGGGACTTTGTCCACTAAGATAGACTTGGAAGCAATGCCTTGGCTTCTTTGTAAATCATTACTTGTGCTTAATGTTTGCCACAATTACATGCTTTATTACCATACTATTTTACCATGATTGATGTTCCTTTATGATATATTCCTTATGTACTTCCAAGATTCATGTCTTTGATCAAGATTTTTATGTTTAGATTTTATGTTCAAGTTTTTGCATTCAAATGTTTATGGATTGTTTTATGTTCTCTATGTTTACCCTTACTAGGCATTTGAGCTCACCCCTTTGATGTTTTCTTTTCCCCAGGATACAAAGAAAGGTTTTAGGTAAGAAAAAAAGAGAGGGGAAGATATTTATGGGAGATGTTGAAGATCTTTCACCATGATTAGAAGATTATATTCCACATTTTCAAAGACACTAACCTATTACGGTCCTTGTTTGTCTGTTTTCGTTATGTACTAAGTATTCCGTAAAAGTAATGTAATGTCCATGTACATCAAGCTTTGGGTCATTACATTTGGCTTGGCCAAACTCTACCCAAATACCCTATAAACTATCCTACCTTAATCCTAAGGGCCTTTATTTAGTCATAATGCCAATCTATGGATACCTTTTGATCAAATCAAAAGGAAGAACCTGAAGAAGAGGTAAATATTTCATCACATCTTTCAAGTTCTTTTTTTCGTCCCCTTCCTTTTTCTTTGTTGTTTCCATTCAAAAATAATTAATCTAGTATACTCTATATAATGGGATGTTATTATAAATATGGTACAACCAAATTCATTATTCTATCCATCCTTTGAATGACATGTCACCATACGTGCATACGTGTGACTTACCATCTCCACGTCGTGGTGTAATTGTTATTCAATACATTATTATTTGGATGGGAAAAATAATGATGTGTAATTGATATAAATAATGCATATAACATGTTAATGATTCTGTATATATGATATACCATCCATTTATATATTATCTTAATATCAACAGAATGATATTGTCGCTTGTGCATACATACAGATTATTGTCTCCATGGATGCGATTAGATTCATTCCCCATCGTATCCATTCAAGACTAATTTTCATTTGATGATTAAAAATAATGTTTAAAGACTTGTTATTATTCTGGATGTGAATAATATAAATCTCATCCATAACAAATATGACTCACATAATAATGAATATAATGTAAAATGAATCATTTAACACCTGAAACGATGATAATACTAAGATATTATTAACAAAGCGATGTTAAAAGATCATATATGATATCATATTAATGTATATGCTTCTAGTATAATTTAATAACAATTATTTCACCATTATAAAAGAGTTATACTACCCTAGACCTAGGAAAATTTAATGGTAAGGGTTAATGTAACACCCCAAGCTTTCATGGTACGATTCCATTTGAATAATACAGTAATGTGTGTTGTACGCAACTTCGAGTTCTAACACACACCACAACCAATCAAAGTAGCTGTTATGAATAGTAATACCAATTTTTGAAATTTTATAAATTTAATCTCTCAAAATTTAATTCATTTTTGGATTATTAATATCTAAATTATCCTTGGGTAAAATTTCGGTACTTTTCAGATAAATTTTATATTTTTATGAATTGTTAAAATTAAAAAATTTTAATTAAAAACAACTTTTTAGTCAAAATAATTAATAGTGATAAAATATGAATATAAGTGGTTTTAAATTATATTTAGAATAAATTTTTACCATTTAATACAATGTTGGTAATTGGAAATAATTTAACATTTAAACCGGACATAAACAAGTGTCAATCTTTTGATAGTTATTATTTCTTAAAAACACGCTTTTTGTTTTGACAACATGATTTTATTTTAAATTGATTTTTTCCACTTCTGTGTTTTGAATTTGAAAAAATGGATTCTATATTTGAAATCAGGTTGTCCAAATTGTGTAAATAGGTAACTCTTATTTTTATACATTTTGAATAATTATTTCGGTAAATATTTTATTTACCATGGTTCAAAGGTAAATCTGGTAAATAAGGATAAACATATAATATAATAATAATAATAATAATAATAATAAATTACCCTTAAACGTGTCCTAACTCTATTGTATGATACATTTCCAACCATGGGCATCTTTGGGTCGATTTTGTGACCAGATGGATCCACATGTAAATGATAATGACACTTTATATTAATTAAGTTAATGTAAATATAAAAATGACACAAGCATATATATTTTAGCACCATAATTTTTACATAGGGTTATATATGTTATATTTTCGACTATAAATATTTATTAGAAATATAAAAAAATTTCCTATATAATGTTATTTTATTTTTAATTTTTAGACATTGAATAATTAATTTTATTTATGACACAATAATGATGCAGTATTTTCCTTATTAATGAATGAATCAAATAATTGGTATTATAAATATTAAAATAAATATAATTTGAAAGTTTTTATGACATCCAAGACTTTTATTTGTTAATATAACATTTTAGGATTACTTAAATGAATTTGTTTTTAATTAATAATGTTTTTAAGACTTTAAAAAGAATCAATTATTAAATAGTGTCCAAATTGACATAAATGAATTTCTAAAAAAAATATTATATTATTAATTGATATTCTATTCCTAAAAATATAAGGTTCAGAAAAATGACTTATATCATGATAGGTGTATCATTAATAGACCACTTGGTGGTCTCATGGAAGTTTATAGTACGTTTATTGACTATATAATATAAAAATACAAAGAGACATGGTAAATGTGAAACTAATTAACTAAGAGTTAAAAATAAAAGATAAGGTTAATATATTGACCCAAACCTGTCTAAAACCTATTGGTTGGGTGGTTTTTTCCTATCCCCACCTTATAATTTAAAAAATCTAGTTCGGAGTCGTTATAAACCAAATATGAATTTATTATAAAACAATACTTTAAGTTTTTCCTAAAGAGCCCCTTCTCCCCCTTATAAAAGGACTCCACTTCTAACCAATTCATCACACCTTCAAAGCCTTTTGGTTCGGCCAAACACTGCCCAAATATTCTCTAAACTTCCCTCACTTCGACGTAGAGGCCTTAGTTTGATCATAAATCCAACCTAAGGAGCCCTTTTGATCAAATCAAAAGGAAGAACCTGAAGAAGAGGTAACGTTTTCACCACCATCTTTCAAGTTACATTCTTCTTCAAATTATTCATTATTTGTTATTTCCATTAGAAAATAATTACTACATTTTATTCTATGTATTGTGATGTTATTATAAATATGGTACAACCATATTCAATATTCTATCCATCCATTGAATAACATGTCACCATACGTGAGTACGTACGGCTTACCGTCTCCAAGTCGTGGTGTAATTGTTATTCAAAACATTATTATTTGGATGGGTATGATAATGATGTGTAATTGATGTAAATAATAAATATAACATGATAATGATTCTGTATATATGATATACCATCCAATTAAATATTATTTTAATATCAAAAGAATGATATTGTTGCTCGTGCGTACGTACAGACTACCGTCTCCACGAACACGATGAGATTCATTCCCCATCATATCCATTCAAGTCTAATTCCCATTTGATGATTAAAAATAATGTTTAAAGACATGATATTATTCTGGATATGAATAATATACAACCTATCCATAATAAACATGGCTTATGTAACAAAACATATGAAAGAAAATGAGTAAGTTAACACCCGAAACGACGATAATACTAAGATATTATTTACAAATCAATGTTAAAAGATCATATATGATATCATATTATTGTATATGATTATTGTATAATTTAATAAAATTTATTTCACCATTATACAGGAGGTTAACCTACCCTTAACCAAGGATAATTACAAGGTAATGGGTTTTTATCTCACTCCTTATTCCTGTGAGATTCGTGCCATATTGCCAATACTACCTTTTGTGTGGTGTATGTACTACCCATAATTGTATTATTTTTGTAATAAAGTTTAATTTATGTGTATTTACATATTAATTATACGATACCTCTTTCAGGGGGTGTATGATTCTTATGTTACCAAATTGGTAAAGGTTTATTTCACAATCTCTTCATTATCTGAGGTTGTTTATATGTAATTATCTAGCGGGACCCCTTTATCATCCACATCCATGTTTCCCAAAAATGTATTTCAAATCATTCTTACTATTTTATAGACTATGGGTTAAAGTCATTTACAACATTGTTGACTTTTTATAAGATGTTTATAAAGTAATATTTCCGTCTTTTTCTAAACAAGGTCCTTTTTATCCTATTCGACAAAATTATGGTAAGAATGTATTTTTTTAACTTATACAGAGGGTGCGGCTATTTTACGCCATTGTAAAATCACCAAAGAATCCCTTACAAGATTATAAGAATATTTTCAATGTAAATTTTTTCTTATAAAATTATGTGACTTTTAAATGATTTCAAAAAAGATATATTTCTATCAAATAGTTTTGATTTCATCTGTGTCAACATCCTTTGATGGATTTTAAGCTTATTTGAAGTTGATTTATTATGATACAAAAATTCAATATTGTATTTATGGTTTTGTAATATGTTTGACTGTGGATGTGTTATTTTTATACCATTCATGTTTTATGGAGAAAGTATTGACATTTCTTATGCTAGTTTTAATATTAATGTTTATGTTATGTTTAAACCTATTAATATGATGAATTAATTGGACTTAATAAGTGAGGGGTGGAGCTCGCTATAGCTCCTTGATGCATCGATTGGTCTCATGAGAAAAACTAGTGTCTTGGCATGAGGCCTTGACAAAATATTATTTGTAGTGTTGGCACGAGGACTTGGATACGTCGTTATGATAGTCTGGCAATATGCATTCCATCATTATGAAAGTTTTTATTGATATTTCATGTTATTATTCGATTAGTAGAATATCCATGAGAATAATTAAATGGAATTATTTCATTTTATTTCTGCAATATTATGCTGAAGCTCAAGTTTAAAAGTCTTTTGTTTTAGTTATACACTGCCTTAAATGTTTATGTTTATTTATGAAAGTTTCCACTATGTTGTTATCCTTACTGAGCATCTGAGCTGACCCCTTTCTATGTTTTATTTTTCCCAGGATGTGAAGAAATATTTTTTGACTGAACTGCAGGGATAGTCTAAAGGGGATATGAGTGTGGACTATGGAGACTATGTTATTGTAGTTTTTCAATTTATGATGTAATGTAACATTTAAAAATTTATCTAGAGTTTTCAAGGCTACTATGCTAATCGATCATTCGAGACTTGATCTTTGGTGATCATTACAATGATACGTAATAATGCACTGACTCAAGGTAACTGGGGTCGGGGCATTACAGTTGGTATCAGAGGAAGTTTAGTACAATCCTTGGAAACAATATTTAGATAAACTCTGATTAGAGCACAGAGAACTAACATGGACTTTGAGGATTACTATATAAGAACTTCCTAGAATTTTGGTATTGTAGAGATTATGTGAGTTTTCCATGAAATACATCCCTGTATGGATACAAGAAGGTAGAGGCAGATCTTGCATAGATGTACCTAGGGGTAAAACCCGAAAACACCTCTTTGAGCTAGACTCGAACGGGAACTAGTTTACGACAATGGGCCTTGCTTCACTCTTGGTTACGACACTCCCGAGGGATATGCTTAGGATAATTCTCATTTTCATTACCATCCATTACGAAGGGTATATGAGTATATACTTCCTCAAAGAAAACAATTTTTATGATTATGGATTATATCCATAAATAGTTCAATTTATGTTATGTGTTTTACATATATGGAATTATGTATTTTGATTCATAAACTGATATAGTTTATGCCATTGTTTAGAAATGGAACCCAGTGGAAGGAATGGAAACTGTATCAATGCACACACCCCATGTAGGGATTGACCTCCTGCTCAAGATAATTATAGTGGAGCTAGTGATGCAACTGGTGCTGGTCAGTTAGTCACCATACTGGGACAACTAACTCAGGTTATGAATAATAACCTTACCCGTATGAAGCACCCAGATCTGCAGCGTGAGGATCAATGCTAGATCACATTATGAGGTAGCAACCACCAACATTCAATGGGAATAAAAATCCATTAGTAGATGACAATGGATAAGTTCCCTAGAAAAAATATTTCAGGCTTTGGGGAGTAGTGAAATGGAAAAAGTTATCATGGTAGTTTATCACCTCATTGGAGATGCTGATCAATGGTGTTCATTGATACAAAACACAAAGGAAGAAGATGAAGTATAAAATATGTAATGTAGATAGGTAAAATAGATTTTATTTGAAAAATACTTCCTCATGACCATCGAGCAGATATGGAAAGGCAATTTCTCAGTCTGAGGCAAAAGGAGGATGAGAATGTCACAAATTATGAGGCTAACTTTACATGGTTAGTGAGGCATGCATCAAATTATATACGTAACCAAAGAAGTATGATTGATCATTTCTTTGATGGGTCAAAAACATTTCTCTATCAAGCATTTTTTTCACAATCGTTCTCATCGTATAAAGATATTGTCTCATGTGCTATCAAGACAAAAAAAGGAACTTGCTAAGTCTTACGACTTTAAGGAAAAGCAAGAGAAGAAGAGATATGCTGACCACTCTGCAAATAAAAATAAAGGGAAGAAGGGAAAAGTTGATTATCCATCCTGCAGTAAATGTGGGAAGAAACACCCCAGTGCATGCTTGAAGGGAATGAGAGTCTATTACAAGTGTGGTGAAAAAGGCCACCAAGCCCATGATTGCAAGGAAAAAATAGTTGCTGTCAACGTGGAATGCTATAATTTTAGAGAGATGGGACATTATGAAAATGAATGTCCTAAGCGTAAGGAGAACATACCTCATAAAAGGCCAAGGGATCAAGTCTAAGCTTATGCTATCACTTCTGCAGAGGTAGAAGCTCTGAAAGACGTGGTGGTAGGTAATTTAAGGGTTTCCTCAAGTTTAGAAAATGCTTTATTTGACTCTGGATCATCACATTGTTTCATATCTTCCCAGTTTTCAAAGAAAATTAGATGTTTCCAATTTGATTTAACGAGGGAGTTGTCAGTTAAAACTCTTAAGGGAAGTATCATTGCAACAATGTTTTGTGAATCAGTCCCCATTAGAGTACATACATGTTATTTTTCTGCTTATATCGTCATTATACCTATGATTGAGTTTGATATAATCCTCGGTATGGATTGGCATTCAAACCATGATACAATGATTTATTGTAAGAAGAAGGAGGTTACAATTTTTGATGATGATGATAAGGAACACCTTATCTTTAGAGCATAATCGTCACCACCTAATTCTTATCTAGATCCACCCCCAGTAGCTCAACTGTAACACCCTGAGATTTTATGAAAAATATTCTTTTAATTTCATTAATGTCTTGTGTTGTATGCTACACCAAGATTACCTTGCGCTATATGCGACACCGTATTAGCTTGCAGTATACGCAACACTATTCTTGGATCGTGTTACACACAATTTTGATAATAGTTATTATAAGAAACATTGAGTATATATTTATATATTCAATGTATAAATGAAATATGGTTAGTTTATGTTATACAAAACAACGAAGGATTCTTGCACAACACGCAACCCTGACCTGGCTTGCATTACACGCAATCACGACCTTCCCCGATAGCGTGTGTTGTACGCAATACCAGGTTTCCTAAACAACGATATATTATTACTATGAACTAGCCATTATGAATAGTATTAAATAAATTTTGAATCTTATAACATTATTACTCGTTTTTCACATTTTCTAAAACATGGTATAAGAACAAAATAAATTTTTCATGTAAAATAAGTATTTTTAAAAAAATGCTGTTTTGTCGCCTTTTGATGGCGCACCCACTTTAAATCTAGTTTTTGACATATTTATAAGTTCAATTTGACAAAATAAAATTTCTCTTTGGAATCATGAAATAATTTTTTTTTGGATAAATTTTCATATCATTCTGGTAACTTTCATATTTTGATGAATAGTTAAAACACGCTATATTTTAATTAATTTTTTTTATCGCAATAATTTATATGGTTAAAATATAATATTGAATAGTTGTAAAGTATAAATAGAATATATTTTTACCATTTAATATAATTTATGTCATTATCATTGATTCTACCTTGAATTCGTAGGATAAATCAATTCAATCTTTTGCAATGTTTTAAAGAAAAACTCGTTTTCTTTCAACAACGAGATTAATTTTAATTTAATTTCTGAAACTTTTGTGTATTGAATTTGGAAAAATGGATTCCATATTTGGAATCAGTGGATCCAAATTATGTTAATAAGCTACTTTTTATTTTTGGGAATTAGGAATAGTAACTACGGTAAATTTTATTTACCATAGTTAAAGGTAAATCGGGTAATTAAGGGTAAATATAATATTATAAAATTACCCTAACACATGTCAAAATCCTATTTTATGACTAACAGTCGACCCATATCACCTAAGGGTCGGATTAGATTCATTTAATGGACTTTTTTCCATGAAATTAATTTAATTATTATTAAAACCAAAGAATGTGACAACATGTCACTTTCTTAAATCTTATAAGTATAATAATTTTAATTTAGTGATGCACTTAATGAAACTTCTAACATGAATAGTCTCAAGAAAGTTAATACAATTATCTACATCATAGGAATTTATTTAGAATTTTTAGAGATTAAATAATTATCATTTTTTATGACACAATGACGATGCAGTAATTGTCTTATTAATGAAATATTGACATAATTGATGTTATAAACACCAAAATAAATGTAATTTTACACTTTTTATGGATTCCAATAATTTTATAGATTAATATGACATGTTATTATTGATTTAATTAACTTTTTTCGAACAAATCATTCTGTTATAAGTTTTACAAAAATTAATTACTAAATAGTGTCAAAATTGACATAAAATAGTTTTTAAAACAAATATTTTATTAGTAATTGTTATTTTATTCTTAAAAATCTAAGGTTAGGCCAAATGACTTATATAATGTTATATATATTAATAATAAACAACTTGGGGTTCGTTTGGCTGCTTATAGTAAGTTTATTAACCTTATAGTATAAGAACACAAGAAGACACAGTAAAAGTAAAATTATTTAACTTAATGTTAAATCTAATTGATAAGGTTAAAATAGGAATCTTAACTTGTATAAATTCTATTGGATGAGAGTATATCGACCCATCCCCACCTTAGCTTAGAAATAAATCAATTTGGAGCTATTTAAAACTGAACATGACTTTATAATAAAATTATATTTTTAGTTTTTCCAAAGGAGCCCCTCTCCTCCCTTATAAAAGGGCACCTCCTCCCCCTCTTCCTCACACCACTTTGAGCCTTCATGCTCGGCCAACCCCTGCCAATTTCTTCTCTCCACTTCCCTAGAAACATCCTAGAGGTTCTGGTCTTCTTCAAAGACCTATTTTAGTGCCCTAAAAGGAGGTCTCAAAGAAGCACTTCAAAGAAGAGGAAATGTCCGTTACCGATTCTTTCATCTTTATTTCTTCTTCCACTTATTCTTCTTTAGTTGTTTCATTATGAAGTAATATCATCAGTATCACTCGTATAATTATATGTTATTATTAGTATGAAACAACCCTATTTCACTATCTATCCATCCTACGGAAAAAGAAATCACCGCGCGTGTGTACGTACGGAATACCGTCTCCACGCCATGGTGTAATCTATTTTCCACCACCACCTTACTTGGATGGGTATAATGTTGTAAATAATGACTATATATGACTATTATAAAGTGATACTGATTCTGAAATATTATACATACACTCCAATACAATTCCACGATCATAGGAACGATTTTATCACTCATGCGTACGTATGGAATACCATCTCCATGATGTGATGCGACTCATTCTACATGATATTCATTTCATAATGATTATACAAATGAATTGAATGAATGAATATGATATATATTACACTAATACCATTCTGGAAATGAGGTATCTATATACTAAAGATAAGAATAAGAATTTATTCGACAAAACACGCATAAGAACAAAAGGTTATAAACACCCGAATAACAAGTAGCAATGAAATATTACTACTAAGAAGCTAAGAATATCACCATATATGATATAATAAAAATAAGTATGATTTTTAATAAGTCAATAACATTATTTAAATCATTATACAGGAGGTTCGGACATGTACAAAGCATATCGGACCTAAGGTAAGGGGAATATCACAATCTCAATTTTATCCGAGATTGTTTATACTTTGGCATTTACTGGGGTGTATTTTATCATCCACATCCATGTTTCCTCAATATGTAATATTTATATCCTTCTACAATAGTTTATATCCAATTTTACCCTTCGGTGAGTTTTTAGTAAAAGATATGAATGGAATCTTTTGTCGTTTTTCGTACGAGCTACTTTTTGACTTTTCCGACAAAAGTATGAGAAGAATGTTTTTTTATACGGCATGAATGGATTTTTAAAACAATATTTCCAAGAATATTCCTTTAAAAGTTTTCAAGTTTATTTTTAATCAACTTCTTTTAAGAATTGTATGACATATTAAGAAAGGAAAATTGTTTTTTAAGTAGAAAGTATATTTTCCTCAAGAATGAAGTTCAATTGTTTTATCAAAATTATTTTCCATCTAAGATAATATAGGGTTATGTTTCTATCCCTATTATTAAATGGATTTGATTATGTTGTGATGGAAATATTTTTATGAATTCCTTTATCTTATATGAATTGTTTTATAATGTCATGTTGTTTAAGAATCCCATTTTTATTACATGGGTTAGCAATGATGTATGATTTAAGATTTTGTGGCACACATAAGAATGATATCATTATGAGATGGGTGGGACCTATATATCCCTCCAATGCATTGGGTAAAGATTTTATATCTCATGAGATAGACATGTCTAGAATGGTAGGTTATACCGGTTCAGTGAAACAGGACTGAAACGAGGAATGAACTCGGTTCAGAAATGGACTTTGTCCACTAAGATAGTCTTGGAAATGAGTCTTGACTAACAAGAAATGATTCTCTATGATTATGTGTGTATGCCACAAAGTTTCATGTTTTAAGTTATTATTATTGGGATTACATTTCACTACTATGATTTATCCCATGTAATGAAATTATGATCTCTCTTGCAGGTTTAGATTTCCAAAAGATATGTTCTTATGAATATGACGTGATTGATATTTCTTTTGTTTACCCTTACTGAGCATTTGATCTCACCCTTTTATGTTTTCTTTTACCCAGGACATAAAGAAAGGATTTAGTTTTAAAAAAATGAAGATCTTTATGGGAGATGTTGAAGATCTTTCACCTCGATTAGAAGATTATATTCTGATTTTCCAAAGACACTAAACTATTACGGTCCTTGTGTATGTGTTATTGTTATGTACTAAGTATTCCGCAAAAGTAATGTAATGTCTATGTACGTTAAGCTTCGGGTCTCTACATTTGGTATCCGAGGAAAGGTTTAATCAACCTTTGGAAACTAGGATGCGAAAATGATAGTGATATCCCTAGAGATATTTATAAGGTATGTCTAGGGATGTCCCTAAGGATAAGTATACGTATAGGATACAGTCCTAGAACTACGGTAATGATCATAGAATTTAACCTAAGATGTTAGATATTGAGGATACTCCCCCTTTATTATGTTGTTTTCCCTAGCATGATTTTTGCCTCTCACACTATTCTTTTTGGGTTTTAGACGATGGCTGGAACCAGAAGGAACCGTGTTGATCAATGTAATGGACAATGCAATGATTTTCCTCCTGAACAAAAAAATGTTATGGGAGATGGATTGAAAAATATTATTTCTATACTTACACAAGCTTTGAATCATTCTGGAATTCCAAATGAGCAGAGAAGGGAACAACATTCTATTGAGTCCTTCAAGAGGCAACGTCCACCTTATTTCAGTGGGTCTTCTGATCTACTAGTTGCTGAACAATGAATCAGTACCACTGAAAAGATATTTTTAGTTCTTTAATGTTCTGAACATGATAAAGTCATCTTAGCAGTATATCATTTGGAAGGTGAAGCTGATCAATGGTGGAATCTTATAAAGAATACGAGGCAAAGAGATGAAATTGAGTCCATGGAATGAGATGAGTTCAAGAACATATTTTTCAATAAGTACTTCCCTCGTATTCTTCGAACAAAGATAGAGAAGGAGTTTCTTGAACTAAAGAAAAAGGATGATGAATCTGTTGGTATATACGAAGTGAATTTTACAAGGCTTGAAAGGTATGCATCTGGATTTATCATCCAACCTGAAAGTAAAGTTGATCTATTATTCAGTGGCTTAAAACCAAATCTTCGAATGGAATTAGCTATAAGAGACTTCAGTAGCTATAAAGAAATTGTGTGTTGTTCTATCAAGGTAGAAATGGAAGTTGGTGTTACTTATCCATCCCATAGTTTTGACAAGAAACGAAAGATGGAGTTCAAAGAGAAATCTCAGAATAATGGTGAAAAGAATATGAATGTTTCCTTATGCTCAAAGTGTGGAAAGAAGCATGGTGGAGATTGTCTTAAAGGGACTAGAAAATATTTTAAGTGTGGAAAAGAAGGTCATCGAGTAGCTGAGTGTCGAAGTAATGGAAAATGGGTTTCTAATGATGTGAATAAAGAAAAGACTGCAGAGAACGCACCAACAACACTTAAATGCTTCAAGTGCAAGGAAATGGGGCATTATGCTAATAAATGCCCTAATCCAAGGGTTAGTGATGATCAACATGAGCAACTACTTAAGGCAAAGGACAAAGGGAAGTCACATGCGATCACCATTGGTGATGTTGAATATGACAATGATGTGGTGGAATGATTAAGTGTTTATGTAATGGGATTCTAGAATAATGTTGTATATAGTATCTTGGAATATTGGAATATTTATGTTTTGGTCTATTGTGGTTTTCAATAATTTTATGGCACCGGTAACCATGAAAAGTGATTGAAATATTTTTGGAGAGCAGATGATATGCACATAATGAAGGGATAAAGAGAATATAATATGTTTGATAGTATTCATGAGCTCATGATTGATATAAGTACTAAGTGATATCATGGTTTGAGGATATAGAATTTTGACGATTTTGGTATGTGGAAAGTGTTAACTTTTAACTGCATTCATGTATTCACTAAGGTTCAATGGATATTCATTCTTCAAGAGAATAAATGATTAAGGTATTCAGATGTTTGTAATTTGACCAACAAGATATATCTAATGATATATGGGGGATAAATGATGACATTCACGTGATCATTTTCTTTATACTATGAGCTTGGACTGAAGTATTTTAGATAAGCCTAAAGATTAGAATGGATTATGTTAGAAATAAGTTAGTATTGTTTAAGGATAAAACTTTTTTGATATTGTTGATGGGATGTTATAGTAATATAGGTTTAGAAAAAGGACAACCTGCAGGATGGGAGACAACCCATCGCGTCGGAAAAGGCTGTGGGAATCGAACCCACAACCGAAGTCTGACTAGCCTTTATCGCCTACCGCTGGCCTTCAGGAAGTCCCTGTTTAGTAGAAACTAGTTTTTTTATATTAAGCAGTATGATATATGAAGTATAAGTCCATTTTAGGAACCATATATGATTAATCTCACTATAGACGGACTTATTTATTTTTTGATAACTTTTCTAACCTTTTGTTTGAGACAGATGGAATGACCCATCATTCTATCACATGATTTGCTAACACATCACGAATGACAAATTAAACTTCATTTCTTTAAGAGATGAAGTAGAAATTTTCCAAAGAACGACAAACGGTGAGACTATACCAACATCACGAAAGTATTTCTTCTAATTCCAATTTCATCAACTTTAGGGAAATGATCTTGAAAACCAAAAATGTTGTCCTAGTGCTCTTATATCTGATGAATCAGATGGTACCTTAGATCATCACAAATTTATGGCTTTGTGATTGCTGGATTTTCCATAGCCATGTTCTCTACCACTCTCCATCAGAACATGATGGTTAGATTTCTCTTCCATATCCATATTTCCACCTATGTGGAAACCCAATGATTAGTTTATTTGGATAACCGTTACGTTTCATACTTTTGTTTTTAAAGATTGGTTTTGGTATTCCTTTTTACGATGTGGGTTTCTATTAAAGAAACTTTCGAATAGTAAACCATTTATAACCCCGACGAATTTCGAGGGCGGAATTCATTTTAAGGGGTGTAGAATGTAACACCCTGAGATTTTATGAAAAATATTCTTTTAATTTAATTAATGTCTTGTCTTGTATGCTACACCAATATTACCTTGCACTATACGCAACACCGTATTAGCTTGCAGTATACGCAACACTATTCTTGGATTGTGTTACACACAATTTTGATAATAGTTATTCTACGCAACATTGAGTATATATATATATATATATTCAATGTATAAGTGAAATATGGTTGGTTTATGTTATACGAAACAACGAAGGATTCTTGCACAACATGCATCCCTGACTTGGCTTGCATTACACGCAATCACGACCTTCCTCGATAGCATGTGTTGTACGCAATACCGGGTTTTAGTAAACAATGATATATTATTACTATGAACTAGATGTTATGAATAGTATTAACTAAATTTTGAATCTTATAACATTATTACTCGTCTTTCACATTTTCTAAAACATGGTATAAGAACAAAATAAATTTTTCAGGTAAAATAAGTATTTTTCAAAAAATGCAGTTTTGCCGCCTTTTGATGGCGCATCCACATTTAATCTAATTTTTGACATGTTTATAAGTTCAATTTTACAAAATAAAATTCTTCTTTGGAATCATGAAAAAAAAATTGGATAAATTTTCATATCATTCTGGTAACTTTCATATTTTGAGGAATAGTAAAAACACGCTATATTTTAATTAAAAACAATTTTTTTATCACAATATTTTATATGGTTAAATTATAATATTGAATGGTTTTAAAGTATAAATAGAATATATTTTTACCATTTAATATAATTTATGTCATTGGCGTTGATTCTACATTGAATTCATAGGATAAATCAATTCAATCTTTTGCAATGTTTTAAAGAGAAACCCGTTTTATTTCGACAACAGGATTTATTTTAATTTAATTTCTGCAACTTTTTTGTATTGAATTTGGAAAACTAGATTCCATATTTGGAATCAGTAGATCCAAATTATTTTAATAAGCTACTTTTTATTTTTGGGAGTTATGAATAGTAACAACGGTAAATTTTATTTACCATAGTTAAAGGTAAATCGGGTAATTAAGGGTAAATATAATATTATAAAATTACCCTAACACATTTCAAAATCCTATTGGATGACTAAAAGTCGACCCATATCACCTAAGGGTCGGATTAGATTCATTTAATGGACTTTTTTCCATGAAAATAATTAATTATTATTAAAACCAAAGAATGTGACAACATGTCACTTTCTTAAATCTTATAAGTATAATAATTTTAATTTAGTGATACACTTAATGAAACTTCTAACATGAATAGTCTACAGAAAGATAATACAATTATATACATCATATGAAGTTATATATAATTTTTAGGGATTAAATAATTATCATTTATTATGACACAAAGATGATGCAGTAATTGTCTTATTAATGAAATATTGACATAATTGATGTTATAAAAACCAAAATAAATGCAATTTGACACTTTTTATGAATTCCACTAATTTTATGGATTACTATGACATGTTAGTATTTATTTAATTAACTTTTTTCGAACTAATCATTCTGTTATGATTTTCACAAAAATTAATTACTAAATAGTGTCAAAATTGACATAAAATAGTTTTAAAACAAATATTATATTAGTAATTGTTATTTTATTCCTAAAAATATAAGGTTCGGCCAAATGACTTATATAAGGTTATATATATTAATAATAAACAACTTGGGGTTAGTTTGGCTGATTATAGTAAGTTTATTAACCTTATAGTATAAGAACACAAGAAGACACGGTAAAAGTAAAATTATTTAACTTAATGTTAAATCTAAATGATAAGGTTAAAATAGGAACCTAAACCTGTCTAAATTATATTGGATGAGAGTATTTCGACCTATCCCCACCTGAGCTTCAAAATAAATCAATTTGGAGATATCTAAAACGAACTTGACTTTATAATAAAATAATAATTTTAGTTTTTCCAAAGGAGCCCCTCTCCTCCATTATAAAAGGGAACCTCCTCCCACTCTTCCTCACACCACTTTGAGCCTTCATGCTCGGCCAACCCCTGCCAATTTCTTCTCTCCACTTCCCTATAAACATCCTAGAGGTTCTGGTCTTCTTCAAAGACCTATTTTAGTGCCCTAAAAGGAGGTCTCAAAGAAGCACTTCAAAGAAGAGGTAATGTCCGTTACCGATTCATTCATCTTTATTTCTTCTTCCACTTATTCTTCTTTAGTTGTTTCATTATGAAGTAATAACATAAGTATCACTCATATACTGATATTTTATTATAAGTATTAAACAACCCTATTTCACCATCTATCCATCCTACGGAAAAAGAAATCACCGCGCGTGCGTACGTACGGAATACCGTCTCCACGCCGTGGTGTAATCTATTTTCCGCCACCACCTTACTTGGATGGGTATAATGGTATAAATAATGACTATATATGACTATTATAAAGTGATACTGATTCTTAAATAGTATACATACACTCCAATACAATTCCATGATCATAGGAACGATATCATCACTCGTGCGTACGTACGGAATACCGTCTCCATGATGTGATGCGACTCGTTCTACATGATCTTCATTTAATAATGATTATATAAATGAATTGAATGAATGAATATGATATATATTACACTAATACCATTCTGGAAATGAGGTATCTATAACCTAAAGAGAAGAATAAGAATTTATTCAACAAAACACGCATAAGAACAAAAAGTTATAAACACCCAAATAACAAGTAGCAATGAAATATTACTACTAAGAAGCTAAGAATATGACCATATATGATATCATAAAAATATGTATGATTCTGTAATAAGTCAATAACATTATTTAAATCATTATACAGGAGGTTCGGACACGTACAAAGCATATCAGACCTAAGGTAAGGGAAATATCACAATCTCATTTTTATCCGAGATTGTTTATACTTTGGCATTTACTAGGGTGTATTTTATCATCCACATCCATGTTTCCTCAATATGTAATATTTATATCCTTATAAAATAGTTTATATCCAATTTTACACTTCGGTGAGTTTTTAGTAAAAGATATTAAAGGAATATTTTGTCGTTTTTTGTACAAGGTACTTTTTGACTTTTCCGACAAAAGTACGAGAAGAATGTTTTTTATACGGCATGAATAGATTTTTAAAACAATATTTCCAAGAATCTTCCTTTAAAAGTTTTCAAGTTTATTTTTAATCAACTTATTTTAAGAATTGTTTGACATATTAAGAATGGAAAAGTGTTTTTGAAGTAGAAAGGATATTTTCCTCAAGAATGAAGTTCACGTGTTTTATCAAAATTATTTTCCATCTAAGATAATATAGGGTTCTGTTTCTATCCCTATTATTAAATGGATTTGATTATGTTGTGATGGAAATATTTTTATGAATTCCTTTATCTTATATGAATTGTTTTATGATGTCATGTTGTTTAAGAATCCCATTTTTATTACATGGGTTATGCAATGATGTATGATTTAAGATTTTTTGGCACACATAAGAATGGTATAATTATGAGATGGGTCAGACCTATATCTCCCTCCAATGCATTGGGTAAAGATTTTATATCTAATGAGATAGACATGGCTGTAATGGTAGGTTATACCGATTCAGTGAAACATGACTGAAACGAGGAATGAACTCGGTTCAGAAATGGACTTTGTCCACTAAGATAGTCTTGGAAATGAGTCTTTACTAACAAGAAATGATTCTCTATGATTATGTGTGTATGCCACAATGTTTCATGTTTAAAGTTATGATTATTGGGATTACATTTCACTACAATGATTTATCCCATGTTATGAAATTATGATCTCTCTTGCAGGTTAATATTTCCAAAAGATATGTTCTTATGAATATGATGTGATTGATATTTATTTTGTTTACCCTTACTAAGCATTTGAGCTCACCCTTTTATGTTTTCTTTTCCCCAGGACATAAATAACGGATTTAGGTTTAAAAAAATAAGATCTTTATGGGAGATGTTGAAGATCTTTCACCTCGATTAGAAGATTATATTCTGAGTTTCCAAAGACACTAAACTATTACGGTCCTTGTGTATGTGTTATTGTTATGTACTAAGTATTCCGCAAAAGTAATGTAATGTCTATGTACATTAAGATTCGGGTCTCTACATCAACTAAATTCATTTTTTGAGGAGGAAGAGAATGAATTGACTATGGGTGAGGAATGGAATGTTCAAATAGAGGACGTACCTGTTATGAAAGAATATGTAGATGTGTTTCCATAAGATTTTCCTTGACATCCTCCAGAATGAGAAGTTGAGTCTTCCATTGATTTAATTTCTAGATCAAGGCCTATATCGAAGATGACTTATAGAATGGACACTGTGGAATTAGTTGAACTAAAGAAACAACTAGAGGAATTGAGTAATAAGGGATTTATTCGCACTAGTATTTCTCCATGGGGAGCCCCTGTTATTTTTGTTAAAAATAAAGATGGATCTATGAGGTTATGTATCGACTATAGGGAGATCAATGTTATAACAATAAAGAACAAGTATCCCCTACCTCACATTGATGATTTATTTGACCAACTACATGGAGCTAAATACTTTTCAAAGATTGACCTTCGATCTGAATACCATCTGTTGTGTGTGAAGAAGGAAGACATTCCAAAGATAGCATTTCGAACCAGGTACGGGCATTACGAGTTTACAGTAATGCCTTTTGGGCTGACTAATTCACCCTATGTATTCATGGATCTAATGAATAGGGTTTTCAAGGAACATCTCGATGATTTTGTGGTGGTATTTATTGATGATATCTTGGTATACTCCAAAAGCTACAAAGATCATGAAAATAACATGCGCATTGTCCTAAAGACTCTAAGAAGACATGAATTATATTGGAAGTTTAGGAAGTGTGAATTCTGACATAAGGAGATTTCTTTTCGTCGCCATATTGTCTCTAAGGATGGAATATCTGTTGATCCTTCTAAGAAAAGATCAATCCAAGAATGGCCAGCACCAATGAGTATAACCGAGGTACACGGTTTTATTGGTTTAGTAGGATATTATCGACGTTTTGTCCAGAATTTTTGACGATTGGCTAACCCATTAATGAATCTCACATGAAAAGGGGTTAAATTTTATTGGAAAAAAGAGTGTAAAGAATGTTTTGAATAACTGAATAGAATATTAGACAATTCTCCTATATTAACTCTACCATCAGGGAATGATGGGTTAGTTATTTATAGTGATGCATCGAAGAAAGGACTTGGTTGTGTCTTTATGCAAAATGATAGAGTTATTTCCTATGCATTACGACAACAAAAAATTCATGAGCAAAACTATCCTAATCATGATCTTGAGTTATCTGTTGCAATATTTGCTTTGAATATATAAAGACATTATCTCTATGGTGAAAAATGTGAGATATATACTGATCACAAGAGTTTGAAGTATATTTTCTCACAGAAAGAACTCAACATGAAGAAAAGGAAATGCCTTTAACTACTCAAGTATTATGATTGCATGATACACTACGACCTGGGGAAATAAAATAATGTGGCAGATTCTTTGAGCAGAAAGTATCATGGAGTTTCGAACGTGATGAGAATTGAAAGAGATCCTATTTTTATGGATCTAGTGAAGATGGATATAGGAATTACCATGGAAGGTGAAACATCGATACGTATTCAAATGGTTTCCAAACTATCTTTACTAGAAAGCATAAAGAGTTCTCAGACCGATGATGAAGAATTTCAAAAGAAGATTAAAGCTATGAATGATGGGAGATTGAGTGACTTTGTCTATGAAGATGGAATTTTGAAATTTGGGAAGAGACTTTCTGTTCCCGATATACATGATCTAAAAAGTGAACTTTTGGATGATGCTCATAGTTCTAATTTCTCTATAAACCCTGGGTGCATCAAAATGTATAGAGATTTGACGGAATATTTTTGGTGGTACAACATGAAGAGGGATATTGGTGATTTTTTGTCAAGATATATGGTTTGTCAACAAGTGAAAGCTGGAAGGAAATAGCCTGGAGGAGTCATGCAACCTCTTCCCATACCTTAGTGGAAATGGGATAATATCACTATGGACTTTGTCATGGGACTACCAAAGAATCCTAGAAGGAACGATGCAATTTGGGTCATTGATGATCGTCTTACCAAGTTAGCGCATTTTCATTCTATAAGGGAATATTTACCACTTGAACATCTAAAAAGGCTATATATTAATAAAGTTGTGAGGCTTCATGGAGTACCCCTATCGATTGTTTCTGATCGTGATCCATGTTTTACTTTATTATTATTTAAGAGTCTTCAGAATACGTTGGATACTAAACTTTGTTTTAGCACTACCTACCACCCTCAAACAGATGGACAATCAAAATGGACTATTCAAACCTTAAAAGACATGTTGAGATCATGATCACTTGACTTTTAGGGTATGTGGGATCAATATTTACCTCTGGTTAAATTTTCCAATAACAATAGCTTACATTCAAGTATTCAGATGACACCATATGAAGCGTTATACGGAAAGAGATTTCACACACCAACCTGTTGGTATGAAATTGGTGAAAGAAAACTTGTAGGCCCAAAACTAGTGGAGGAAATGATAGAAAAGGTAAAGGTAATCCAAAACCACATCAAAGAAACTCAAAGTATGTAGAAGAGCTATGACGATAATCTAAGGAAGGATTTGTAATTTCATGTAGGCGATCATGTTTTCATGAAGGAATCTCCATGGAAAGGAGTTATACGTTTCAGTAAGAAAGGTATATTGAGTCCCAGGTACATCAGACCATTCAAAAATCTAGAACGAATTGCGGCTGTAGCTTACTGTTTGACAATTCCGCCAAGTCTCTCCAAATTTCATGATGTGTTCCATGTATCACTATTGAGAAAATACATGCCTGACCCAACACATGTACTCACATATGGGTAATTAGAACTGGAAACTGATTTGGATTATAGAGAAGAGCCAATCAGAATTCTTGATATAAGAGAACAAGTGCTGAGAAACCAGACAACTCGTCTAGTAAAAGTTATATGGAGAAACAATAAGATGGAAGAGGCAATGTGGGAACCCGAGGAACTTATGATGAAGAACCACCTGAGTCTTTTCATGTAGTTGTATTCTAGAAATTTTGAGGTTGAAATTGTTTGAATGAGGGAAGAATGTAACATCCCATGCTTTCACGGTACACTTCTCTTTGAATAATACAGTAGTGTGTGTTGTACGCAACTTCGAGTTCTAACACACACCAAAACCAATCAAACTAGCCTTTATGAATAGTAATACCCACTTTTTGAAATTTTATAAATTTTATCTCTCAAAATGGACTTCATTTTTGAATTTAGAATGACAAAATTATCCTTGGGTGAAATTTTGGTACTTTTCAGATAACTTATATATTTTGAAGAATAGTGAAAATTAATAAATTTTAATTAAAAAGAACTTTTTTAATCAAAAAAATTAATAGTGATAAAATATGAATTTGAGAGATTTTAAAGTATATTTAGAATATATTTTTACCATTTAATACAATTTTATTCATTGGACATAATTTTACATTTAAACCTAACATAAACAAGTGTCAATCTTTTGATAGTTATTATATCTTAAAAACATGCTTTTTGTTTCGACAATGGTAATTAATTTTAAATTAATTTCTGCATATTATGTGTTTTGAATTTGGAAAAATGGATTCCGTATTTGGAATCATGATTTCCAAATTGTTTAAATAGGTAACTCTTATTTTTAGACATTTTGAATAATTATTTCGGTAAATATTTTATTTAGCATGGTTAAAAGGTAAATCCGGTAAATCAGGGTAAACATATAATATTATAATAATAATAAATTACCCTAAAACGTGTCTTAACTCTATTGGTTGATACATGTCCGACCATGGACATCTTTGTGACTATTTTGGGACCCCATGGATCCACTTTTAATTGATAATGATACTTTATATTAATTAAGTTAAAGTAAATTCAAAAATGACATAAGCATATATCTTTTAGAAAAATAATTTTTAAATAGGGATATATATGTAATATTTTCAACTGTAATTATTCATTAGAAATATAAAATTATTTCCCACATAATGGTATTTTATTTATAATTTTTAGACATTGAATAATTAACTTTATTTATGACACAATAATGATGCAATATTTTCTTTATTGATGAAGGAATAAAATAATTGGTATTATAAATATTAAAATAAATATAATTTGAAAGTTTTGATGCCATCCACGACTTTTATTTGTTAATATTACATGTTAGGATTACTTAAATGAATTTTGATTCAATTAATAATGTTTTTAAGAATTTAACAAAAATCAATTATTAAATAGTTTCAAAATTGACATAAATGAACTTTTAAAACAAATATTATATTATTAATTGATATTATATTCCTAAAAATATAAGGTTTGGCCAAATGAATTATATCATGATAGTTCTATCATTAATGGACCACTTTGGGGTCTCTGAGAAGCTTATAGTAAGTTTACAGACTATATAATATAAAAATACAAAGAGACATGGTAAATGTGAAACTAATAAACTAAGAGTTAAAAATAAAAGATAAGGTTAATATAGTGACACAAACCTGTATAAAACCTATTGGTTGGGTGTTTTTTTACCTATCCATACCTTAGACTTTAAATAATCCACATTTGAGCCATTATAAATCGAATATGAATTTATTACAAAATAATACATTAAGTTTTTTCTAAAGAGCCCCTCCCCCACCACTTATAAAAGGAAACCAATTATAACCAATTATTCACACATTCAAAGACTTTTGGTTCGGCCAACCACTCCCAAAATATTCTCTCAACTTCACTCACTTCTACCTAGAGGCCTTAGTTTGATCATAAATCCAACCTAAGGAGGCCTTTTGATCAAATCAAAAGGAAGAACCCGAAGAAGAGGTAACGTTTTCACCACCCTAAAACAAGTTCCATTCTTCTTCAAATTATTCTTTCTTTGTTATTTCTATTATATAATAATAACTCCAGTATCTTCTATATACTATGATTTTATCATAAATATGGTACAACCATGTTTAGTATTCTATCCATCCCTTGAATGACATGTCACCATTTGTGCGTACGTACAGCTTACCGTCTCCACGTCGTGGTGTAATTGTTATTCAAAACATTATTATTTGGATGGGTTTGATAATGATGTGTAATTAATTTAAATAATAATTATTACTTGATAAATATTCTATATATATGATATTCCATCAAATTATATATTATTTTAATATCAAAATAATGATATTGTCCCTTGTCCGTACGTACGGACTACAGTCTTCACGAACGCGATGAGATTCATTCCCCATGATATCCATTCAAGTATAATTCTCATTTTGGTGATTAAGAATAATGTTTAAGGACTTGATATCATTTTGGATATGAATAAGATACAACCTATCCATAAAAAACATGTCTTATGTAACACAACGTATAAAATAATATGAGTAAGTTAACACCCGAAATGTCGATAATACTAAGATATTATTAACAAATCAATGTTAAAAGATCATATATGATTTCATATTAATGTATATGATTCTTTTATAATTTAATAATAATTATTTCACCATTATAAATGAGGTTAACTTACCCTTAACCAAGGAAATGTACAAGGTAATGGGTTTTCATCTCACTCCTTATTCCTGTGAGATTCGTGCCATATTGCCACTATTACCTTTTTTGTGGTGCATGTAGTTGCCATAATTGTATTCTTTGTGTAATAAACTTTAATTTATGTGTATTTGCATATTCATTGTAGGATACCTCATTAATGGGGTGTATGTTTCTTATGGTACCAAATTGGTAAGTGTTTATTTCACAATCTCTTCATTATCCGAGGTTGTTTGTACGTAATTATCTACTGGGACCTCTTTATCATCCACATCCATGTTTCTCAAAAATGTATTTCAAATCATTATTACTATTTTATAGACTATAGGTTAAAGTCATTTGTACCCTTGTTTACTTTTTATATGATTTTTATAAAGGAATCTTTTCGTCGCTTTCCAAACAAGGTCCTTTTTAACCTTTTCGACAACATTATGGTAAGAATGTCTTTTTTCAAACTTATACAGAAGGTGAGGCTATTTTACGCCATTATAAAATTGCTGAAGATTCACTTACATGATTATAAGTATATTTTCAAATTAAATGTTTTCTTTTATAATTATGTGACTTTTAAATGATTTTAAAAGAGAGATATTTCTCTCAAATAGTTTTCATATCATCTATGTCAACATCCTTTGATGGATTTTAATCTTATTTGAAGATTATTTATTATGATACAAAACTTCCATATTGTATTTATGATTTTGAGATATGTTTGAATATGTATGTGTTATTTTTATACCATTTATTGTTTATGGAGAGAGTATTTACATTTTGAATGCTAGTGTTAATACTAATGTTTATGTTTTATTTAAACCTATTCATATGAGGAATGCATTGGAATTAATAAGTGACGGGTGGAGCTCGATATAGCTCCTCGATGCATAGGTAGGTCTCATGAGACAAACTAGTGTCTTGTCAAGAGGCCTTGACAAAATCATATTTTTATTCTTGGCACGAGGCCTTCGCTACGTGGTTATGATAGTCCGACATTATGCATTCCATTATTATGAAAGTGGTTATTGATATTCCATGTGATTATTCGACTAGTAGAATATCCATGTGAATAAGTAAATGGAATTATTTCATTTTATTTCTGCCATATTATGCTGAAGATAATGTTTAAAAATCTTTTGTTTTAGTTATACATTTTCTTAAATGTTTATGTCTATTTATGAAGGTTTCTTCTATATTGTTATCCTTACCGAGCATCTGAGCTCACCCCTTTCTATGATTTATTTTTCCAAGGATGTGAAGAAATATTTTATGACTTTCCTGTCGGGATAGTCTGAAGAGGATATGAGTGTGGACTACGGAGACTATGTTATTGTAGTTTTTCACATTATGATGTAATGTAACATTTAAGAATGTATCTAGTGTTTCCAAGGCTACTAAACTAATCAATCTTTTAAGACTTGATCTTTTTTTATCGTGCCAATGATACAAAATAATGCACCGAATCTGGGTAACTGGGGTCAGGGCGTTACTGTTAATTTCACAATCTATTTATTATCCGAGGTTGTTTTTACGCAAGTATCTACTGGGACCTCTTTATCATACACATCTTTGTTTCTTAAAAATGTTTTTCAAAAAAAAAATTACTATTTACTAGATTATGGTTTAAAGTAACTTATACCCTTGTTTGAATTATTATAAAATGGTTTGAAAGGAATCTTCTCGTCATTTTCCAAACAAGTTCATTTATAAACCTTTCGACAGAATTATGGTAAGAATGTCTTTTTTTAACTTATACGGTGGGTGTGACTATTTTCTTCTATTATAACATCATCGAAGCTTCCCTTACAAGATTATAAGAATATTTCCAAAATAAATGTTTCCATAAATGATTTTGTCACGACCAATCCTCGGGGCTCGTGCCATGACTACCCCAAGCCCGCCTTCCATAGGCCAGGGGCTGGCGACCAGCACCAAGGCGTAATTCCCAGTAAAAAGGGAAGGCATTGCCTTTGTAAGTAAACAAACACCACAGAGCAAGCAAGCAGAGGTAATCACTAAGTAAAAACTGGGTACAATAGAAGTGCGGAAAAGTAAGTGGGCCAGAATACAAACCCAACCTGAAAGTAAAGTACAACTGAAAAAGGGAGTACAGCAACTGAAAAGTAAAACCGTAGCCTCGAGCCATCCACTGGAAGTCCCACCAGAAGGGTGGGTACAGATAGGCTCCAAAGCTCCTCGGGTCCAGCCGTCCGCTCCGAGTACATCGCGCCCAGTGGTCCACCTCTAGTTACCGACCTTCTCCACAAGCCTCAACCACGATCAGTGCTGTCCATCGTCTGCAACCAACACAACGTGGTGGGGGCATAGCCCGTGCATGGGTGAGTATAATCTACTCAGTAGGGACCCCGAGACCCCCGAAGGTCTCACAGAATCCAAAAAGGATAATCCAAAAATGAAAGATACAATCACAAAGTAACATTCGACACTACTTAGGTATATACCCATACATATACCTAAGTCATCAATTCCAGTTCAGCTCCAACATCCGAGCCCAAGTTCGATCACATCCAAAAAGGATAGCACAACACAATCCACATAGGAAAGCAAAACAAGATTTAGCTCACACAGGTATACTTCTTCGTATGATGATAGATATGATTAGATGTAGCCACTGATTCCTCTAAGCCGTTGGACCCACACATGATCGATAGGTACTAACCCCCGCAATGATCCACAAATGATTGATAGGTACTAACGCCCGCAATGACCCACACATGATCGGACCCACACAGGATCTGTAGGCGCTGGCCCACACAGGACCACTGAGCACTGAACCACCTAGGGTCTGACCCACAAAGGATTGGTAGCACTAATCCACATAGGATCGCTGAGTGCTGTATTCATCGCTGTCGAATCCACAGAGGATTTCCGTACAGTCATTATCGTCGTCCCAGTCGCAACCAATTCTAGGGTTCCCGCACACAGCAAGCTCGTTCGGGAGGGTCCGCTCCATGAGCCGAGGGGCTGATACATAAATTGACACCTAGTACGGAGTTGATACATCCAAAAGTTCTGTATCATCAACAGGAACTCAACGTCACAGACGGCGTGTCAATCAGATGCCCGGTCTGAGAGTTAATGGCTTTTTCGTCCTAGGGACCTGGTTGGTTTTTAAGTCAAAACCAACCCGACCGTACTCCAAATGCGTCCAAACCACAATCGGAGTAATCCAAAAGGTCCTTCTAACTAAGATGAATCCAACAAATTTGATGGCACGTCAATCGGACGTCCGGAGCTCAAGTTATAAGCGTTTCCACTTCGAGGGCCCGACTGGTTTTGTGCTCGAACCAGCCCGGCTGAACCCAAAGTTCTCATAAACCTTGAGAGTAATATATCGAAACGACAGTCTTGATCCAAGGATCGCATCTCCACTGATGGTGCATCTATCGGAGGTCCGTAGCCCATGTTATGGGCAAAATACCGGAAGAGGTCTAGAAGTGGGGGCTTCGGGCCCGGACCGATCCGGCCCGAGACCCCCTGGGTCGGCCCGAACCGGGTTGACCCGACCCGGGCCCGGGTCTGGCCCTCTTGGGCGCGGCCCGGCCCGGCCCGGGTGTGGCCCGGCGCGCTGGCGCTGGCTAGTTGGCTCGTCCAAAACGGCCGAACGGTGAAGGGGGGGGGGTGCCACCCCCGCGTAGTGAAACTGCGGCCCCCATGTGGGGGGCCGCACCTGCTGGCCATCCAGGGGTTACGAACCCCCGGTTTTACCCCTGATCGGCCGACCCGCTCCAGCCGGCCGGTTGCTGCCGCCACGGGACCAGTGGGGGCCGGTCCACCTGCTCCTATGCCGGTGGCCCGGACCCCACCGCTGTTCCCTGCTTCACTGCGGCCTCAGCCGCGCCCCTCCACCACGACCTCGCTCCGGCCGCAGTGTCTTCGAGGTTTCTTAGAGGTTCTCCGGTGCGGTGCGGCGGCACCGCTGTCTAGTTCTTCTTCAATGGCGTTGGGCGACGGTGCCATGCTTCTCCGACCTTCCTTTAATATTTCCCGCGCGGTGCTCGGCACCGCACCACCTTACATGTGCCGCAACAAAAATCAAGCCAACAAGGGGGAGGAGGGTCGGCCGTGTTCGTGCGGTCTGACCTCCTCCCGTTATTGTGATATCAGGAGGATCAAATTGAAATGAAGAAAGGAGACGAAAGTAATCAAGAAGAACCAAATAAAATAAACCCCTACCTTGAGCGTAATAGTTGAACGAGGTTGTCACGGAAAGGTACGTCGCGGAATTGATCGCCGCGGAAGAAGGCAGATCGTCGCATCGCGGAGGAACTGTGTCTCCCTTCCTTTGACACGGAAAGAAATAACAAGGTGATGCATGTTAGGTCATCGATCTCCGAGGATGGCTTCTCTCACCGTCATCCTTCATCAGAGGTCGGCGTTCTTCGCGTTCTTCGTCGAGGAGGAAGAACTTCAATAACTTGAGCAAAATCCTCCCCAAGACTTCACGCACAACGAACCTCTTAATAAAATAAGACTTGTCTTATTTTATTAACACAAAAGCCAATGCCTTTGAAATTCAAAATTGAAACAATCAATTAATTGAATTAATAGGAACGTTTAAACCACCAAATTAAAAGAGGCATTTCTTACTAAGTTAAATGCTAGAGTTGACTTCCACTTAATGGGGTGCGGGTGTGTTACCTTATTAAAAGAGAGGGTTTAAGAAGAACATAAACAGTGGGCTCGTGTGGGTCCCACCTCACAATTATCCTACCTAGTGGGTAGGATATTGTGGGTCTCACTTCATCCACTTAGCTTAGGTTAAACAAAATTAAAATAAAATTGGTTGCACCACTTTTATTTTATTCCTTTACTTAACCCCAAAATTTAAAAACCACACCCGAGCAAACACAACTCAGGAAAATGTGTTTCTAAGAAATTACTGGCACTGCGATTCCATTGGTGTCCTCGGATTTCGATTCTGAGCACTGGTTCAAAAGTTAGAAAAAACTTGCTCGTTCGTTCACTGAACGTACCCGAGCTAAATTTCAGAAAATGATTCCGAGCACACCGGGCCTAAGAATCAGGAGCCATCAGAAACTGCGTTCTTGTAAAATCCGAAAGAAAATTAAGAAAAAAAATTCCCTTGAATTTTATGGGTCTTTACATTACTCCCACCTCAGGGCTTTACGTCCCCGTAAAGATACATCATAAACTAGGGAAAAAAATGCGGGTAATGAGCACACATCTTAGCCTCCAGCTCCCAAGTGCTCTCCTGGAGGTTTCCATGCTGCCATCTGATGCGCACTAGAGGAATCGACCGTCCACTTAGGACCCACTCCTATCGATCCTCAATATCCACCGGGACCTCCGCAAAAGTCTCCCCATCATCAACGTCCAGATCCCCATTGTCAATGATATGCGTCAGGTTGTGCACGTATCTCCTCAGCTGGGATACGTGGAAGACGTCGTGCACTCGGTGCAACTGAGGTGGTAGAGCCAGGCGATAAGCCACCTCGCCAATCCTGCTGAGGACCTGGAATGGTCCGATGAATCACGGAGACAACTTGACGCCTCGACCAAATCTCCGTAATCCACGTCGAGGTGAGACCCACAAGAAGACGTGGTCACCATCCTAGAACTCTAGTGGCCTCCGCCTCCTGTCAGCATAAGACTTATGCTGGCTTTGAGCTATCCTCATCCACTTTTGGATGACCTGGACCTTCTCTTTCATGGCCTGGACCATCTCTAGTCCCACAAGTGCTGACTCCCCATGGTCTGTCCAGCACAGCGGTGATCTGCATGGTCGTCCATACAACGCCTCGTATGGTGCCATCCCGATGGTGGAGTGATAGTTGTTGTTGTACATGAAGTCAACAAAGTGTAGGTGGTCCTCCCAGCTGCGACCAAAGTTGAGGACACATGCGCGGAGCATGTCCTCGAGAGTCTGAATGGTCCTCTCCATCTGACCATCTGTCTGAGGGTGAAAGGCGGTGCTCAGATGTAGTTGCATCCCGAATGCCTCCTGCAACCCCTTCCAAAGCCGAAAAGTAAAGCGAGCATCTCGATCGGAGATGATAGATTATGTCACACCATGAAGCCGTACAATCTCCTGAACATAGAGGCATCCCAAGAATTGGACCTCACGTATCCAGAACTGAAACTTCGAGAGCTTACCATAAAGCTGGTGCTCTCGGAGTGTGTCTAGTACAACCCGTAAGTGGTAGGCATGCTCCTCCTCTTCCGTCGAGTATATCAAAATGTTTCCAATGAAGACCACGACAAATCGATCGAGGTATAGCTGAAAGATCTTGTTCGTGAGGCCCATGAATACTGCTGGAGCATTGGTTATGCCAAATGGCAGAACCAAGAACTCATAGTGTCCATACCGACATCTGAAGGTTGTCTTCTCCACATCCTCGTCCCGAACTCTGAGCTGATGATAGCATGATCTAAGATCTATCTTTGAGAACCACCGTGCTCCCTTGATCTGATCGAAGAGGTCATCAATCCTTGGTAGAAGATACTTGTTCTTCACTATCACCTGGTTCAGGCGACAATAGTCGACACAAAGTCGCAAGCTCCCGTCCGCCTTCTTGGCGAACAATATCGGGGAAGCCCAGGGTGAAACAATAGGTCGGATGAATCCCTTTCCTTGCTAGTCCTCTAGTTGTACCCGTAGCCCTCGAAGCTCGGTGGGTGCCATCCAATATGCTGGGGTGGATATCGGGGCTGTCTCGGGGTACAGGTCAATATAAAAGTCTACCTCTCTGCGAGGAGGTAGTCCTGGAACATCGTTGGGAAAAACATCCACATACTGATCCACCAATGCAAGAAAACCAGGACTCTGCCCATCAATTTCTCCTAGGATGAGGCTAGCCAACTGATGATTGATGGGATGTCCCCTCCTCTGCGAGAGTCTATCATGTGCTGCGAAGGCTCCCTTCTCACTGGTGAAGGTGAACCTGCTCCCGTCGGTGTGTACACACCGCACCTTGTGCCTAAAATAGTCAATATGAGCATGGACTGTAGATAACCAATCCATGCCCAAGATGACGTCGTAAGGCCTCGACGCCGCTACAAGAAGATCCCAGCCAAAGCTCTCGCCTCTTAGAGTAAGCTCACATTGCCTGCACCAGTGCGTAATCGTCGATTCTTCTCCTGTAGGAGTCTCTAGCCGTAAGGATCGAGCGAACAGCTCTGTCGGAATCTCTGAGCTCCGAACAAGGGTATCAGCTATGAAATAATGACTCGCTCCTGTGTCTATAAGAACTTCAGCAAGGGTGGAATAGACACAGATAGTACCGCGAATCATCTCGAGCATGCCGTGGTCGTAGGCCTCCGCTGCCTAAAGTTGTGTCTGTCTCTACCCGCCAGCTCCCTGTGGTCGGGGTGGACCTACTGGGGGTGGTGGTGGTAGAGCCTAAAAGCGTCGTCCACCACCTCTTGCTCAGCCAACTCCTCTGCCTCGTCCACCTGTTCCCTATGGACCGCCACGGTCGACCCTCTGCCTCTGCCTGGGTGGTCCCTCAACCGTCTGCTGTCCTCGGCATGGTGGGTCAGGCAGTCACGAGCCATGTGGACCTACCTACCGCATGTGTAGCATTCTTTGCCTCTCGAAAGACCGGCTTCGCACTGTGTGCCCTGCACCACTGAGCCAGTGTCCTAAGGTCGTCTGCCTGAGGGTCTGGTCTGACTGGACCCATGTGTCATCTATCGAATGCCAGCTACAGAAGACTCTGCTACGTGCCGCCCTGCGTTAGGTCTCACCGCTGGTGTAGACTCAGCAAGAAATCTCTCGACAAGGAGGGCTCGCTCCAGTACCCCTGCATGTGCCGGAATGCTGAGGGAGATCAGCTATGCCCTGATCTCACGCCTCAATCCCTGCTCAATGGTCCAGGCCCGGAAGAATGGGTCTCGTACCATGTCTGTCAAATAGCGCAAGAGATCGGTAAATCTCGCCGAGTACTGGGTTACCGTCAAGCTACACTGCCGCAACTGTAGAATCTCCTAGATGTGCACCGAACGGAGGGTGGCTGGGATGAACTCCGAGTGGAAGAGGCTCTCAAAGTCCGTCCAGAGAAGAGATGCCTCATCGTGCACCTAAAGCATCAAGCTCCACCATCTACCTGCTGCCGCATGCAGGAGGCTCGCTGCGAGGATCACCATGAGGTCAGATGGTGTCCTCACTAAATAGAAAACTCATACAACTGCCTCCAGACAATCCTCGGCTGCCTGAGGGTCCGTCTCCTCACGGAACCTAGGCGGTCGCTGATGCTGAAACTCATGTAGTGCACTAAGGTAACGTGCATCATCAGCGATTGGGGCTGGAAGCATCGGTGGCTCGGCGGGTAGAGGTACCGCCAGTGCCTCTGTTGTCAAAGGGCCATGTTCCGAGGCCTCATCGCTCGGTGGGCTGTCGTCACGCACAACGCTCAGAACCCTAGCTGGCTGCCGTCGTGGGGCCATCCTGAAAAGAAACAGGTGGGCCACAGTCAAAAAATATACCTGGTGAGCTTACATAAGGTAATCACAAAGAAAACATGAAACACACATGAAATCAATGTTTTCGTGCATTAAGTCGGAAATCAGAAGTCAGGGTCCTGGTGTACGGATACATCGGCCGCCGCAGCAACACTGGACTCCCTGGACTGATAACCACACTCAATACTCTTAACACTATTTCTTCACATAGAAAAAGATCGGAGTCCAGAGTTCTGTGGTAGAACCGATCTCCTCTGATACCAATTTGTCACGACCCGTCCTCGGGGCCCGTGTCGTGACTACCCCAAGCCCGACTTCCATAGGCTAGGGGATGGCGACCAGCACCAAGGTGTAATTCCTGGTAAAAAGGGAAGTCATTTCCTTTGTATGTAAACAAACAACACAGAGCAAGCAAAAAGAAATAAACACTAAGTAAAAACTGGGTACAATAGAAGTGCGGATAAGTAAGTGGGCCATAATACAAACCCAAACTAAAAGTAAAGTACAACTGAAAAAGGGAGTACAACAACTGAAAAGTGAAGCCACAGCCTCGAGTCGTCCACTAGAAGTCCCACCTGAATGGTGGGTACAGATAGCCTCCACAGCTCCTCGGGTCCAGCCGTCCGCTCCGAGTACGTCCCGCCCAGTGGTCCACCTTCAGGTACTGTCCTGCTCCGCAAGCCTCAACCACGATCAGCGCTGTCCGTCGTTTGCAACCAACACAACGTAGTGCGAGCATAGCCCATGCAGGGGTGAGTATAAGATACTCAGTAGGGACCTCGAGACCCCCGAAGGTCTCCCAGAATCCAAAAAGAATAATCCACAAAGGAAAGATACAATCATGAAGTAACATCCGACACTACTTAGGTATATGCCCATACATATACCTAATTCATCAATTCCAGTTTGGATCTAACATCCGAGCCCATGTTCGATCACATCCACACAGGATAGCACATCACAATCCACAAAGGAAAGAAAAACAAGATTCAGCTCACACAGGTATACTTCTTCGTATGATGATAGGGATGATCAGATGTAGCCACTGATTCATTTAAGTCGTCGGACCCACAGAGGATCGATAGGTACTAACTCCCGCAATGACCCACAAAGAATCAATAGGTACTAACCCCCGCAATGACCCACACAGGATCAGACCCACAGAAGATCTGTAGGCGCTGGCCCACACAGGACCTCTGAGCGCTGACCCACACAGGATCTGACCCACACATGATCGGTAGCACTGATCCACGTAGGATCGCTGAGTGCTGTAGTCGTCGCCATCGAATCCACGGAGGATTTCTTTACAGTCGTCATCGTCGTCGCAGTCGCAACCAGCTCTAGGGTTCCCTCACACAGCAAGCTCGTTCGGGAGGGTCCACTCCACGAGCCGAGGGTCTGATACAAAAACTGACACGTAGTCCAGAGTTGATGTATCCAAAAGTTCCGTATCGTCAATAGGAACTCAACGTCACAGACGGCGCGTCAATCGGACGCCCGGTCTGAGAGTTATTGACTTTTTCGTCCTAGGGGCTCGGTTGGTTTTTAAGTCAAAACCAACCCGACCATACACCAACGGTGCCCAAACCTCAATCAGAGTAAACCCAAAGGTCTGTCTCACTAAGAGGAATCCAACAAAGTCGACGGCACATCAATCGGATGTCCGGAGCTCAAGTTATAAGCATTTCCGTTCCGAGGGCCCTGTTGGTTTCGTGCTCGAACCAACCCGGCCGAACCCAAAGTACTCAGAAACCATGAGTGAAATCTATCGAAACGACCGTCTCGATCCAAGGATCGCATCGCCGTTGACGGTGCATCGATCATAGGTCTGTAACTCATGTTATGGGAAAATGATCGAAAAAGGTCCAGAAGTGGGGGTTTCAGGCCCAGACCGATCCGGCCCGAGACCCCCTGGGTCGGCCCGAACTGGGTCGACCCGACCCAGGCCCAGGTCCGGCCCAGCCAGGTGGTCCGGCCAGGCAGCTCGGCCCGGCGCGCTGGCACTGGCCAGGTGGCTCGGCCGAAACGGTCAAGCGGTGAAGGGGGGTGCACTGCCCCCCGCATAGTGAAACTACGACCCCCATGTGGGGGCCACACCTGCTGGCCAGCCGAGGGTAACAAACCCCCAGTTTTCCCCATGACCGGTCGGCCCGCTCCAGTCAGCTGGCTACTGCCGCCACGGGACCAGCAAGGGCCGGTCCCCCTGCTCCTCTGCCGGTGGCACGGAACCGGCCGCCAGTCCCTGCTCCGCTGCGGCCTTGGTCTGTCTGGCGCCGCGCCACGGCACCGTGCCCCTCCGCTGCGGCCCCTCTCCGGCCGCGGTGTCTTCGAGGTTCCTTAGAGTTTCTCTTGCGCGGCGTGGTGGCACCAAAGTATAGTTCGTCTTCAACGGCTTCGTGCTTCTCCGCCCTTCCTTTAATATTTCTCGCGCGGTGCTCGACACCACGCCGCCTTACATGTGCCTCAACAAAAATCAAGCCAACAAGGGGGAGGAGGGTCGGCCGTGTTTGTGCGGTCCGACCTCCTCCCGTTATTGTGATATCAGGTAGCTCAAATTGAAATGAAGAAAGGCGACAGATGTAATTACGAAAAACCAAATAAAATAAACCCCTACCACGATCGTAATCGTCGAACGTGGTTGTTGTAGAAAGGGAAGTCGCGGAATTGATCGTCGTGGAAGAAGGCGGATCGTCGCATCGCGGAGGAACGGTATCTCCCTTCCTTTGACGCGGAAAGAAAGAATGAGGTGATGCACATCAGGTCGTCGATCTCTGAGGAAGGCGTCTCTCACCGTCGTCCGTCGTCAGAGGTCGGCGTTCTTCGCGTTCTTCAATGAGGAGGAAGAACTTCAAGAACTTTAGAAAAATCCTCCCCAAGCCTTCACACACAACGAACCTCTTAATAAAATAAGAATTGTCTTATTTTATTAACACACAAGACAATGCCTTTGAGATTAAAATTTTAAAAAATCAATTAATTGAATTAATATAAACGTTTAAACCGCCAAATTAAAAGAGGAATTTCATACTAAGTTAAACGCAAGAGTTGACTTCCACATAATGGGGGTGCGGGTGTGTTACCTTATTAAAGGAGGGGGTTTTATAAGGACCCTGATCCCCGAGTGCTTCATGAGACATGATATACTAGCATTTTATTACAACATTTACAAATAATATATCATGTCCCATCACTACAGAAGATCGCGAGGCTCAGGGTTCTGGGAAACTAGCAACTTCTGATAAACTTCATCAATACATACAATGCCTAAATATTTTTAAACAAAAACGTAGGGTGAGCATATATGCCCAGTAAGGGATTTTAAAAACAATTTAAGAAAACTCTATCTCAAAACAGTCATTTTGAATATATCACTTTACTAAAACAAAACAAAGCATATCTTTTCTCAAAACATGTAAATCTTACATTTTTGAAACCGCTTGCACAGAAAAGAAGTACAAACTCGTATTAAACTTTAAATTAAACATAATCAGAGAGCACAAACACATAAAGAATAGAAGATGCATAATTTACAACCAAGATTACTTCAGTTCTAAAAATCTGTGAGTAAGCAGGGAAAATATTCCTAACATGATTCATGGGAACATAAAGTTCTTATAACATCTTACCACATGAATTATTGTTCTTACGTCATGATTTCATTCTCAATGTCAAGGGAGTTTTCAACTAGGGGATGTCTTGTTAGTTGGACTATCCCATTGGTTAACCATTTATCATTACATGAAGAGGGAATGTATAATGCCTAAAATTGTCAATACCTTATGTCATGATCTTAAAACATAACTTAGTATAGGTCAAGGCACACCGCCAATCCCGTTTCCCATAGTAGCACAATCCAAGGCCAACCGCCAAGACAGTCGGAGATGAAAGCACAAGCCAAGGCCAACTGCCAAAACCGTCGCACGTGAAAGCACAAGCCAAGGCTAACTGCCAAGACCGTCGCACATGAAATCACAGGCCAAGGCTAACCACCAAGACCGTCGCACATGAAAGTAAAAGCCAAGGCTAACCGCCAAGACTATCACACATAACTTCTCATGAGACTCTTACTTTACCCAATGCATTGGAGCGTTGTAATTCCGGGCACACCTGTCCATAAACATTTAAGTTCAAAACATCCCTCACAGATCTTGACATGGTCTTTCTTTCATAGGGTTCCATTCATACATTGTTAATCAAAACCCCTTTTTCACATACATATTCATACCTTGAAGACAAATCAATCATTAATAAAACTAAGACATGCATGCTAAAAATCTGTACACATAAAAAAATATCTTAACAAATGAAAACATGGATGAACATAAACACTTTAACATCCCAAAGAATCATAATACCATGTTAAAAACAAGGTCTATCCATAAACATGAGTACATATATATACATTTATACACTTGTAAATGTTTAAGGAATTCATACTATCCATTTTCTTAAAACAAAATCATGATTTATCAAAAATGGTGATAAATGAAAATTCACAACTGACAGAATTATTTTGACATCAAACTAAACCTTAATCGTCATCATACATATAAACATGTATACAAATAGTTTTGGGTACTTTTCTTGAAATAATAATAATCTTAAAGGGTACATATAATTTGAAATAAATATTAATGTTATAAAGTGGTAAATTTTAAAAGAAATAAATAAGCTTGTCCTCATATTCGCACATAGATGTACATGTACATATTATATAATCACATGTACATATATATCTATATGCTCTATATATTTGCATCATCTTATATGTTGATAAAAATTACCCACAAACTCCATTTTTCATAGGGCAGAGTAAAACCAGGGTTATAAACATGTGAAAAAAGAGTGTACACATGCATGTATTGTTGTATATATATATTTATGAATACAAATATATGTGCACAAATGCGTGAAGTGTATATACCTATATATAACTGTGTATATTTACTAAAAAAGATGAAAAATTAAAACAAAGGGACCTCCCCTACTCAGGTTTGGTCCTAGGAAGAGGTAAAATAGCTTCATATGGTCTTGTATATATATCTATACATATTTATATAAAGTGTATATAAATATGTATAGCTTATTGAAACTCGCGTAAACGAAGAAGAGAAGTTTCCTCTAGCCCTATTTGGATCTCCCGGCTGAAAGGGGATCCTCACGGTCTGGGTTTTCACCGGGTTTATACACACAGAGAATATATATATATATATAACACGTATATATATATACCCAAGCTTAACCAAAACCAAATGAAACTTGTACCTTACTTTTGCTTGGAGAGGAGGAGGGGAAAACGAAGTAGCGACAAGGCCGGTCTGGTGGTCGGAGATTCAAGGAGCTTTGGGTGACAACTCTCTGGCCTTCGGTGCAAATGAGAGTTTTAAAAAAAACACAGAACTCATCATGAAGACGTCGACCCGGGTATCAGAGGCGAATTTGGTGCCGACCCATGGAAAAGAGGGAGCAGATCGGGTCCACTCGCCAGCCTAGAGAAGAAAACGTTTCCACCCAACTGGTTCATCGCGTCGAAGGAAGAAGAACGGAGACACGTGACGCAGTTAAGAAGGAAAACCGGAAAATGGTGGACGTCCGGGATTATTCTGGAGTTGATCGAACAGTTTAGAAACAGCGCGGCTGAAAAAAATGGATGGCTGTGATTGAGAGGGGAGGGATCGGACGGCCCAGCGAGAATTCAGTGTAAAAAAACGGGTCTTCCGCGGTTTCCTATATATATATATATATATATTTTAACAAAAATAATTTTATTAACCTTATTATATTAACTTTATTATTAGTAAAACAAAATTATTGATCACTTATTATTATATTTTGAAAAGTCAATGGTTCATTTAATTAATTAAATCACCCTTATCAAAACATATTATTATCTATTTAATTATTTATTTATTTTCCTTTGTTGAATTAAATATTAATTATCTTAATTTATAATTACATGTAAATATTTGAATACACTCTCTTTAAAAAAATTGGTTGCTTAATCCCATGTTCAACATAATTTCAGAAACATAAATTCATATATCATTATCAATGATTTCAAATTTCTACAATCATTCTATTATCTTCATTGTTTTTAAAGTAATAAGAGTATTTGTGTAAGCATTAACATAAAGGTGTAAAATTTTTAATGTAAATAAAACCATAATTTGACAAAGTTTCAAAACAGTTAATAAAATATCAAATTATAAATATTTACATTATTTTTATTACTTATATTTAATTTAGAGAAAAAAATAATTCATTTAATTTTAAAGTTTGATGCAACATATAGAACTCAAGAGTTTGTGTACATATTTTCTTAGGCAAAGTAAAAACCCATCATATTTAATATAATAACAACATAAAAGTTTAATTGCTCAAATTAAGAAAATATGTATAGTGAATAGTGAAAAAAAAATAATATTATTAATTTTCACCGTTTTGAAACATAAAATATAATTCGCATTTTTGGGAAACAATAATTATATTATTATTGATGTCATTATTTAAATATTAAATCAAATTACATAATTAACTTTTCGAACCTTCTGGGGGTAAACAACTCAAAATAAAACATTAGTTGATAAGAGAATCCAACGGTCATATTTATAGTCGTTAGGGTTCAACGGTCAAATTAGTGTTCTTATAAAGAGTCTGGTCTCGGGGTATCCTTCATTCAAGGTGACTGAAGGAGAAAAGAGGAGATGGTTCGTGTGATTCCCTTGTTTCTCAGCATGGTTGCAATGGCTTCGTCTATCCTCATGTTTATTCTGAAGGATGCCAGAAACCCTTACTGCCTTCTTGGGGTCCTGGTGGTTTTTAGCGGTCTACCAATTATTGTAATCTGGTTTTTAATTGGGATTTTTGGTTAGCTTATCTTCTTGTTTGATCAGTGTGAGTTGTAGCCACCGATATGTTACTCATTTGAATAAGAGGACCTTTCATTCATTTGATGTGTTTTTCTATTTTATTATTATCATTATCTTATAAGATGATTATTTGTTCACTTAATGGGTGGCATTGTAAAACAAACTTGTCATAACTCAAACATGGTTTCTCGGGTTGTTACATTATTTCCCCCTTCAAAGAATTACGTCCTCCCAATTCTATTCATAAAAAGAAAAAAAAACGGAAACCCCACACGTACAACATTACCGAAATAGTGGATCTGGCTTGGTTAACGGAATACCAAAGTTGGCACATAGTTTTTCCGTTTCCCTAGCCCAAATTCACTTCGAATAGTACGTCTTGAACTCCTTCTCGTGCATACTGCACACGAGCTTCCAAAGGGAGGCTCGTGCGGTGAAAAGCTCGGAAACTTCTGAGTAGATGAATTCCCTGATAACTCTCCGGGACATATCATGCTCGAGGTAGTCAAGGGGAATGATTCAATTAAGGAGACTGAAATACAAGACTTGGAACATATAGGCTGCACTAAGCTGGCCATCCTAGGAAGCTACGAGGAAGCACACTCTGGCAGAGAAGATTTTCGCCAGAGTAAAACACTGAAAGAGACCCTCAAAGTATCTTCCCCTTTTCCTATGGTAGGGAAGTTGAGCAGTGGCGATGAGGTGAAAAACACAATCATCCTCTTGACACAACCGAAGAATCTTAGGACCGTTTCCTAGATCGAGCATATGCTGGCAGGACCCTCGCAGATGGAGAAAGGATAGATAATCCATAGTGCATGCCCTGATCATGATAACCTCTACTAACTCATCGGGTAGTGATGAGAAGTTCATTTGACCAGCCATCTGAAAAAAAACATTCAAGAGGAAACTCTTAACAACATTGATAAGGTAGAGACATGAAAGGAAACGTGAAATGTTCATTTATGCACAAGTTTACATAAAAAAGCATGATTTTACTAAAAGTAAACCACAAAGAGTGGAAAAACTCCATAACTCTTCAAACCACACACAGGCTGAACAGACATGACTAAACTCATGGGAAAATCTATGATGCCTCCTGAGTTTAGCATGAGGGGTATGGAGTTGGGAAACATCAGTATACACCTCTTGCCTAAGAGACAATCGGGTGGACTCATCTTCCAACACCCCAAAGCCCATTTAACTAGCACCAGAAGACGTAGTGCAAAATTTGGCACAGGTAAGCCGCTCGGAGGTCTCCGGTAGCAACAGCTTCTTGAAAGGGGTTATTAAGCATCGTGCCAAATTTTTCACCAGTCATGAACACTCAGAAGAGTCCCTCGTGATACTTTCCCCGACGTGCGTAAAAGGGAAATTGGGTCCTCGCCATTAGGAGATAATCCATCCCCAATCCTCGGTGAAGACTAAGCACCCTAGGCAAGTTTGACACGTCATACAGGTGCTTACATGTCATGCGAATTCGGGCGTAATTTAGATAATTCTCACGGATAGCTAGAGATACAATGTTCTCTAGAGCCTCAGTGGGAAGTGATAGTAGGTCGGTAGGTACATCATCCATCTGAAAGTTATAAATTTTTACTTAGTCAATCATAGTAATACATTCATACCACCTGGATTTCCAGAGTTGCCTGAACCCATCCTCTGATACCAACTATAAGGACACTGATCCTCAAGTGCCTCATGAGACATGATATAACAGCATTTTATTACAAAATTTACAAATAATATATCATGTACCATTACTACAGAAGATCGCGAGGCTCAGGGTTCTGAGAAACCAGTTGCTTCTGATAAACTTCATCAATACATACCATGCCTTAAAATTTTTAATCAAGAATGTAGGGTGATTATATGTGCCCAGTAAGGTATTTTAAAAAGATTTTAAGAAAACTCTTTCTCAAAACAGTGATTTTGAATATAGAACTTTACTAATACAAAACAAAGCATTATCTCCTCTTAAAACATGTAAATCTTACCTTTTTGAAACCGCTTTCACAGAAAAGAAGTACGAACTTGCAATAAACTTTAAAGTAAACATAATCAGAGAGCGTAAACACATAAAGAATAGAAGATGCATAATTTACAACAATGATTACTTCAGTTCTAAAAATCTGTGAGTAAGCAGGGAAAATACTCCTAACATGATTCATGGGCACATAAAGTTCTTATAACATCTTACCACATGAATTATTTTTTTACCTCATGATTTCATTCTCAATGTCAAGGGAGTTTTCAACTAGGGGATTTCTTTTTAGTTGAACTATCTCATTGGTTGACCATTTATCATTACATGAAGAGGGAAAGTATAATTCCTAGACTTGTCAAGACCTTGTGTCATGATCTTAGAACATAACATAGTACGGGTTAAGGCACACCGCTAATCCAGTTTCCCATAGTAGCACAAGCCAAGGCCATCCGCCAAGACCGTCGCACATGAAAGAACAAACCAATGCTAACCACCAAGAGCGTCGCACATGAAAGCACAAGCCAAGGCTAACCGCCAAGACCGTCGTACATGAAATCACAAGCCAAGGCTAACCGCCAAGACCATCGCACATGAATGCACAAGCCAAGGATAACCGCCAAGACCGTCACACATAACGTCTCATGAGACTCTTACTTTACCCAATGCATTGGAGCGCTGTAATTCCGGGCGCACCCATCCATAAACATTTAAGTTCAAAACATCTCTCAATATCTTGACATGGTCTTTCTTTCATAGGGTTCCATTCATACATTCTTAATCAAAACCCCTTTTTCACATACATATTCATAAATTGAAGACAAATCAATCATTAATAAAACTAAGACATGTATGCTAAAAATCGATACACATAAAAAAATATCTTAACAATTGAAAACATGGATGAACATAAACACTTTAACATCCCAAATCATAATAATACTAAGTTAAAAACAAGGTTGATCCATAAACATGAGTACATATATATATATATGTATACACTTGTAAAAGTTTAAGGAATTCATACTACCCATTTTCTTAAAATAGAATCATGATTTATCAAGAATGGTGATAAATGAAAATTCTCAACTGAAAGAATTATTTTGACATCAAACTAACCCTTAATCTTCATCATACATATAAACATGTATACAAATAGTTTTGGGAACTTTTCATGAAATAATAAATTCTTAAAGGGTACATATAATTTGCAATAAATCATTATGTGATAAAGTGGTAAATTTTAAAAAAAATAAATAAGCTTGTCCTCATATTCGCACATAGATGTACATGTACATCTTATATATTCACATGTACATATATATCTATATGCTCTATATATTTTAATCATCTTATATGTTGATAAAAATTACCCGCAAACTCCATTTTTCATTGGGTAGAGTAAAACCAGGGTTATAAACATGTGAAAAAAAGTGTACACATGCATGTATCATTTTATATATATATGTATGAATACAAATATATGTTCAAAAATGTGTGAAGTGTATATACCTATATATAACTGTGTATATTTACTGAAGTAGATGAAAAATTAAAACAAGGAGACCTCCCCTACTCAGGTTCGGTCCTAGGAAGAGGTAAAATAGCTTCATATGGTCTTGTATATATATCTATACATATTTATATAAAAGTGTATATAAATATGTATAGCTTATTGAATCTAGATTAAACGAAGTAGAGGAGTTTCGTCTAGCCCTATTTGGATCTCCAAGATGAAAGGGGATCCTCACGGTCTGGGTTTTCTCTAGGTTTATACACACATAGAATATATATATATATATAACACGTATATATATATATACCAAAACGTAACCAAAATAAAATGAAACTTGTCCCTTAATTTTTCTCGGAGAGGAGGAGGGGAAAACGAAGGAGCGACGAGGCCGGTCTGGTGGTTGGATATCCACGGAGCTTCGGGTGCAAAATCTTCGGCCTTCGGTGCAAATAAGGGTTTAAAAAAACACAGAACTCATCATGAAGACGTCGACCCGGATATCCGAGGTGAAGTTGGTGCTGACCCATGGAAAAGAGGGAGGAGAGTGGGTCCACTCGCCATACTAGAGAAGAAAATGATGCCACCCTAATGGTTCATTTCATCGAAGGAAGAAGAACGGAGACGCGGGGCGCGGGGAAGAAGGAAAACCGGAAAACGGTGGATGGCCAGGATTATTCTGGAGTTGATCGAACGGTTCAGAAGCAGCACGGCTTAAAAAAAGGATCGTTGTGATTGAGAGGGGAGGGATCGGACGACCCAGTGGGAATGCGGTGTTAAAAAAATTGGGTCTTCCGCGGTTTCATATATATATATATATATTTTTTAAACAACAATTTTTTTATTAACCTTATTATTTTAACTTTATTATTAGTAAACCACAATTATTGATCACTTATTATAATATTCTGAAAATTCAATTGTTCATTTAATTAATTAAATCACCCTTATCAAAACATATTATTATCTATTTATTTATTTATTTATTTTCCTTTGTTGTATTACATATTAATTATCTTAATTTATAATTACATGTAAATATTTGAATACACTCTCTTTAAAAAAATTTGTTGCTTAATCCCATGTTCAAAATAATTTCAAAAACATAAATTCATATATCATTATCAATTATTTCAAATTTCTACAATCATTTTTTTATCTTCATTGTTTTTAAAGTAAAAAGAGTATTTGTGTAAGCATTAAAATAAAGGTGAAAAATTTGTAATGTAAATAAATCCATAATTTTACAAAGTTTCAAAACAGTTAATAAAAGGCCAAATTATAAATATTTACATTATTTTTATTACATATATTTAATTTAGAGACAAAAACAATTCATTTAATTTTAAAGTTTGATGCAACATATAGAAATCAAGAGTTTGAGTACATATTTTCTTTGGCAAAGTAAAAAACCCATAAGATTTAATATAATTACAACATAAATGTTTAATTGCACAAATTAAGAAAATATGTATAGTGAATAGTGGAAAAAAATAATAATATTAATTTTCACCGTTTTGAAACATAAAATATAATTCGCATTTTGGGGAAACAAGAATTATATTATTATTTATGTCATTATTTAAATATTAAATCAAATTGCATAATTAATTTTCGAACCATACGGGGGTAAAAACCTCAAAATAATACATTAGTGGATAGGAGAATTCAACGATCATATTTATAGTCGTTAGGGTTCAATGGTCGAATTAGTGTTCTTATAAAGTGTCTGGTCTCAGGGTATCCTTCATTCAAGGTGACTGAAGGAGAAAAGATCAGATGGTTCGTGTGATTCCTTTGTTTCTCAGCACAGTTGCAGTGGCTTCGGCCATCCTCATGTTTATTCTGATAGATTCCAGAAACCCTTACCGCCTTCTTGGGGTCCTGGTGGTTTTAAGCGGTCTCCATATTATTGTAATCGGGTTTTAAATTGGGATTTTTGGTTAGCTTATCTTCTTGTTCAATCAGTGTGAGTTGTAGCCACCGAGATGTTACTCATTTGAATAAGAGGGCCTTTCATTCATTTGATGAATTTTTCTATTTTATTATTATCATTATATTATAAGATGATTGTTTGTTCATTTAACTGGTGGCAATGTAAAACAAACATGTCATAACTCAAACACGGTTTCACGGGTCATTACAGTTTTAGGAAGAAAAGAAACGGTGGGCTTGTGTGGGTCCCACCTCATAATTATTCTACCTGGTGGGTAGAATATTGTGGGTCCCACTTCATCCACGTAGCTTAGGTTAAACAAAAATAAAATAAAATTGGTTGCACCACTTTTATTTTATTCCTTTACTTAACCCCAAAATTTATAAACCACACCCGAGAAAACTTAACTCCGGAAAAGGAGTTTGTAAGAAATTACCGGCGATGCGAATCCATCAATGTCCTCATATTTCGATTTCGAGCACCGGTTCAAAAGTTAGAAAAAACCCGCTCGTTCGTTCCCTGAACGTACCCGAGCTAAATTTCAGAAAATGATTCCAGACACACCGGGCCTCGGAATCAGGTGCCGTCAGAAACCGCATTCTTGTAAAATCCCAAAGAAAATTACAACAAAAAAATTCCCTTGAATTTTACAGGTCTTTACCGATTTTAAAATAGAAAGAGATATTTCTCTAAAAAAAGGTTTTGATTTATTCTATGTCAACATCCTTTGTTGGATTTTAAGTTTATTAGTAGTTGATTTATTATGATACAAAACATCCCTATTGTATTGAAGGTTTTGTGATATGTTTGACTATGGATGTCCTATTTTTATACCATTCATGGTTTGCGGTTAAATTATTGACATTTCCTATGCTAATTTTAATACGAATGTTTATGTTATATTTCAACCTTTTCGTATGAGGAATGTATTGGACTTAGTAAGTGACGGGTAGAGCCCGATATAGCTCCTCGATGCATCAATAGGTCTCATGAGACAACTAGATGTGGATTTGGACGAGGACTTTTCCAATTGGATATATGGTTTTGGCCAAGGCCTTAATCATTTATAGATGTCTTGGCCGAGGCCTTTATAAAATGTTTCAGCATGTCCGACATTATAAATTCTCTCATTATGAAAATAATATTGATGGTTCATGCGGCCATTCGACTAATAAAATACCCATGATTATGTTTTATTATGGAATAATTTACTCAGCTCATATTCCTGCCATAAAAGTATTCATGATGATTATTGCTAAAGGTATGTGGTTTCAATTATTTACCTTACTTAATATTTATATTATTTTACACTGTTTTTCTTACCCTTACTAAGCGTTTGAGCTCACCCCTATCTAATGTTTCGTTTTCCCAAGATATGAACAAGTTAGTTATAAGTGACTTGTAGGCATAATCTAGGAGGCTTTGATGTTTCTAATGGAATATATTCGTGTTGTATTTTCAGGCTGTAAAGTTGAACTTATGTATGAATCTTGTTTCCAATAATACTAAACTTATCGGTCATTCGAGACATGATTTCCTTATGATCATGCCAATGTTATGTAATAATGCACCGACTCTAGGTAACTAGGGTCAGGGTATTACAGTTGTTATTAGAGGAAGTTTAGTACAATCCTTGGAATCTAGATTTAGATAAACTCTGATTAGAGAAAATAGACCTAAGAGAGACTTTGAGGATTAGTATAGAATAACTTCCTAGAATTTTGATATTGTTGATAATTTTTGAGTTTTTCAAGCAATACATCCCTGTTTGGGTAAGATCAGGTAGAGGCGGCTCTGGAACAGATGTACCTAGGGGTAAAAACTAAAAACACCGCTTTTAGCAAGACTCGAACGAGAACTGGTGCACAACAACGGGCCTTGCTTCACTCTTGGTTATGACACTCCTGAGGGATATGATTAGGATAATTATCATTTTATTTACAAACCATTATGAAGGGTTTATGAGTATATAATTACTCAAAGAAAACATTTTTTATGATTATGGATTATATCCATAAACTGTTCAATTTATGTTAAGTGTTTTACAAGTTTGGATTTATGTATTGTGGTTCATAAACTAATATAGTGTATTCCATTGTTTGAAAATGGTGCCTAGTGGAAGGAATGGAAACCGTATCAATTCACACACTCCATGTAGGGATTTACCTCATGTTCAGGATAATTATAGTGGAGCTGGTGATCCAACTGGTACTGATCAGCTTATCACCATACTGGGACAACTCAGACAGGTTATAAATAATAACCTTACCCGTATGGAGCACCCTGATCCACATTACAGAGGATCAATGTTAGAACGCTTCACGACGAAACAAACACCAACATTCTATAGGGGAGAAAATCCATTAGTAGTTGAGAAATGGATAAATTCTTTAGAGAAAATATTCCATGCCCTGGGGAGTAGAGAAAGGGAAAAATTTTTCCTGGTAGTTTACCGCCTCACAGAAGATTTTGATCAATGGTGGTCATTTATTAAAAACACAAAGGAAGATGATGAAGTATCAAATATAGAATGGATGATGTTTAAATAAATTTTCTTATAAAAATACATCCCTCATGACCATTGAGTAGATATAGAAATACAATTTCTGAGTCTAAGGCAAAATGAGGATGAGAATGTTGCAAATTATGAAGAATACATTAGAATGTTAGCGAGGCATGAAGAACATTATATATGTAACCCCAGAAGTATGAATGAACATTTATTTGATGGGTTAAAACCATTTTGTCGTCGACCATTAGTATCACAATCCTTCTAATCATATGAAGACACTGCCTCACGTGCTATCAAGATAGAAAAGGAATTCTATAAGACTTATGAATTTAAAGAAAATCAAGAGAAGAAAAGATCTGTTGAACATTCAGGGAAAGTAAATAAGGAAATAGGGAATAAGGGAAGAATTGAATTTCCACCCTATGATAATTGTAAAAGGATGCATCGTGGTGCCCGTATAAAAGGAAAATGAGTATGCTACAAATGTGTATAGGAATACCATCTTGCTGGTGATTGTAAGTGAAAGAAATATTCTACCAATGTTCAATGATACAATTTCATAGAGATGGGAAATTATGCAAATAAATTTCCTAAGCATCAGGGAAACTTACATCAGAAAATGCCAAGGGATCAAGGTCAAGCTTATGCGATCACTACTACTGAGGTTGAAGCCCCAAATGACATGGTGGAAGGTAATTTAATGGTTTTCTCAAGTTTAGCCAATGCATTATTTGTTTCTGGATCATCGCATTGTTTCATATCTTCCTAGTTTGCTTTGAAAATAAGATATTTCCAATTTTATTTAACAAGGGAGTTGTCAGTTAAAACTCCTAAGGGAAGTATCATTGCAACAATGTTTTGTGAATCAATCCCCATTAGGGCATATAAATTTTCTTTATATACTGATCTCATCTTTATACCCATGATTTAATTTGATATAATCCTCGATATGGATTGGATTTCGGGCCATGTTTCAAAAATTTATTGTAAGAAGAAGGGGGTTACTATTTTTTATGACGATGATAAGGAACACCTTATCATTGGAGCGGAATCATCACCACCTAATTCTTACCTAGATCCTCCACCAGTAGCTCAATTAAATTTAATTATTGTGGAGGAAAAGAATGAAATAACTGTGGGTGGGGAAAAGAATGTTTAAATAGAGTATGTACTTATTGTTCGAGAGTATGTTGATGTATTTCTAGAGTATTTACCTGGACATCCTCTAGAATGAGAAATTGAGTTTTCCATTTAATTAATTCCTGGATCAAGGCCCATATCGAAGATCCATTATAGAATGGCCACTATGGAATTAGTGGAAATAAAAACACAACTAGAGGAATTGAGTAATAAGGGATTTATTCACCATAGTGTTTCCCCTTTATGAGCCCTTGTCCTTTTTGTGATGAATAAATATAGATCTATGAGGTTATGCATTGACTACAGGGAGATAAATGCTATAACAATAAAGTACAAGTATCCCCTACCTCACATTGATGATTTATTTGACCAACTTCATGGAGGTCAATAATTTTCAAATATTGACCTTCGATCTGGATATCATCATTTGTGTTTGAAGAAGGAAGACATTCCGAAAACAACATTTTGAACCAGGTACATGCATTATGAGTTTACAGTAATACCTTTTGTATTGAGTAATGCACCATCTATCTTCATGGATCTAATGAACAATGTCTTCAATGAGTATCTTTATGAAATTGTAGTGGTATTTATTGATGATATCTTTGTATACTCCAAAAGCTACGAAGATCATGACAATCACTTGCACATTATCTAGAAGACTCTTAGAAGAGTCATATTTTATAGGAAGTTCAGCAAGTGTGAATTCTGGCTTCATGAGATTTCTTTTCTTGGCCATATTGTCTCTAAGGATGGAATCTCTGTTGATCCTTCTAAGATAAGAGAAATCCAAGAATTTCCAGCACCGACGAGTCTAACTGAGGTACATAGTTTTATTGGTTTAGTAGGGTATTATCGATGTTTCGTCCAGAATTTTTCCCGGTTGGCTAACAAATTAACAAAGATCACATGAAAAGGGGTTAAATTTGTTTGGGAACAATATTTTGAAGAATGTTTTGAAGAAATGAAGTGATTATTAGTCAATGATCATATTTTGACCCTACCATCGGGGAATGATGAGTTTGTTATTTATAGTGATGCATCAAAGAAAGGACTTGGTTGTATCCTTATGCATAATGATAGAGATATTTTCTATGCTTCACGATAGCTAAAAAAACAGGAGAAAAACTATCCTACTCATGATCTTGAGTTGGTTTCTGTAATATTTTCTTTGAAGATAAGGATACATTATCTCTCTCGAGAAAAATGTGAGATATATACCAATCACAAGAGTTTAAAGTATATTTTCTCACATAAATAACTCAAACGGAGGAAAAGGATATGTCTTGAACTACTCAAGTGAGTAACTATATTTTCATGGAAAAAAAACACATACTATCCTAAATGTTCAATATTTAAAATCTAATGGTGGTTTATTAAATCTATGGGAATAATTTATAAAATGGCACTCCCTTTTCTCTCTAATTCACACCATCAAGCCATTTGGCTCGGTCAACCTCTACCCGAATACCCTCTCAACTATCCTCCCTTCATCCTAGAGGCCTTAATTTAGTCAGAAAAAAAATCTATAGAGCCATTTTTATCAAATCAAAAGGATGAACCCGAAGAAGAGGTAAATATTTCATCATCTCTTTCAAGTTTCTTTCTTCTTCCACTTCCTTTTTCTTTGTTGATTCAATTATAAAATAATAAATATTATATATTATTTATACTGTGATGTTATTATAAATATGATACAACAAAATTCATTATTCTATCCATCCATTGAATGACATATCACCATACGTCTGTACGTACGGCTTACCATCTCCACGTCGTGGTGTAATTGTTATTTAATACTTTATTATTTGGATGGGTATAATAATGATTTGTAATTGATGTAAATAATTAATATAACATGATAATGATTTGGTATATATGATATACCATCTAATTAAATATTATTTTAATATCAAAAGAATGATATTGTCGCTCGCGCGTACGTATGGATTACCGTCTCCATGAACGTGATGAGATTCATTCCCCATCGCATCCATTCAAGACTAATTTTCATTTTATGATTAAAAATAATGTTTAAAGACTTGATATAGTTCTAGATATGAATAATATACATCCCATCCAAAACAAATATGACTCACATAACAAAGAATATTATGTAAAACGAATCTGTTAACACACGAAATGATGATAATAATAAGATATAATTAACAAAGCAATGTTAAAAGATCATATATGATATCATATTGATGTATATGATTCTTGTATAATTTAATAACACTTATTTCACCATTATATAGGATGTTAACCTACCCTCAACCAAAGAAAAGTACAAGGTAAGGGTAAATTTCACAATCTCTTTATTATATAAGGTTGTTTTTATGTAAGTATCTACTGAGACCGCTTTATCATCCACATCCATATTTCTTTAAAATGTATTTCAAAATATTTTTACTATTTACTAGGTTATGGGTAAAAGTCATTTATACCCTTGTTTGAATTTTTATAAAATTGTTCGAAAGGAATCTTTTCGTTGTTTGCCAAACAAGGTCCTTTATAACATTTTCGACGAAATCAAGGTAAGAATATATTTTTTTAACTTATAAGGCAGCTGCGGATATTTTCCACCGTTATAACATCGTCGAAGCATCCCTTACAAGCTTATAAGAATATTTCCAAAATAAATGTTTTCTTATATTATTTCAATATAGAAATATATATATCTCTAAAAAAGGTTTTGATTTCATCTATGTCAACATCCTTTGATAGATTTTAAGTTTATTTGAGGTTGATTTATTATGATACAAAACATCCATATTTTATTGAAGTTTTTGTGATATGTTTGACTGGGGATGTGCTATTTTTATACCATTCATGGTTTATGGTTAATGTATTGACATTTTGTATTCTAGTTTTAATACGAATGTTTATGTTATATTTCAACATTTTGATATGAGGGATATATTGGACATAGTAAGTGACGGGTAGAGCCTGATATAGATCCTCAATGAATCGGTAGGTATCATGATACAACTAGACGTATAATTGGTCGAGGCCTTTCTTAATTTGATATATGGTTTGGGCTGATGCCTTAATCATTGTTAGACGTCTTGGCCAAGGACTTGGAAAAATGTTTAAGAATGTCCAGCATTATACATTCCCTCATTATAAAAATAATATTTTTGGTTCATGTAGTCATTCTACTAGTAGAATACCCATGATTATGTTTTATTATGGTATTATTTACTCACCTCGTATTCCTTCCATAAAAGTATTCAAATTTATTATTGGTAAATGCATGTGGTTTTAATTATTCACCATGCTTAATATTTATGTTATTTTCCGCTGCATTGCTTACCCTTACTGAGCGTTTGTGCTCACCCCTTTCTTATGTTTCATTTTCCCAGAATATTAAGAAGATAGTTGTGAGTGACTTGCATGCATAATCTAGGAAGATTGAATGTATCTAATGGAATATATTCGTGTTGTATTTTCAAGAAGTAAAGTTGAACTTATGTATGAATCTTGTTTCCAATAATACTAAACTGATTGGTCTTTCGAGACATGATTTCCTTATGATCATGCTAATGTTATGTAATAATGCACCAAATCTGGGTAACTAGGCTTGGGGCATTACAACATATATTTACAATTAATTTTTAATCCCCATCTATTATGGATGAGTATTACAATGAGTATAATATTTATATATAATATTTATGATTTAATTATACTTATTTAATTATAATATAATATATACATTCTTATATTAAACTTGTTGGAAAATTATTATGCCGCTATTGCATATGTGCGAACTACCACCTCCTCGAAGTGATTTTTTTATTATTTTATAATTAAATTGACAGTCACAAGTATATATATCACGAATATATTTCATATAGAGGATAAAGTATTTATAATTTCTTATTGAATTATTATTTAACTTTTTTTCATTCCATCCATATAAAAATGGAAACAATTTTCATGCATACGTACGACATACCATCTCCATGAATGATGTAATTAATTTTTCTATCCCTAATATTTATAAATGAATCTAAATATATATTTGTATATAATGAAGATATATAATAATTATATCATGAATAAAATTCTTGAGATTATGGAACTATTATCAATTTACAAGGGCCGAGACATTCAATCTAAAACATGCACAATAACATATTAGTGATCACCCAAACACAATGGTTTTAATAACAAATTGATATTAATTAGGTGATAATATGTCATAAGAGAATCATAAATGGTCTGATATATATTAGTAGGATTACATATAAAATAGGTTTCCTAAATTCCATATGTTCAACAATTGTAGTAATAAATTATGTGTTTGAAATAACATAATAAAAATAATTTTTCATAAGGTATAGTGCCATTTTAAACATTTTTTTTATTAAAATAATCATTAATAAATTTCTACATTAACCACTGTAATAAATATTTCAATATTAAAGGTTTACAATGTAACCATAAAAGGATAAATAATTCAAAAATGGACCACTGATGATAATTTATACTATATTCAATTCAATTTGGTGAAGATAATATTTTAATGAAATTTATTTCATCTAATAAAATATTATATTTCATGAAATATCATTAATGTAAATTTAGGTTCTATTCATTTAAATTAAATTTAAAGGAACTAATTCAAAATGAAATTAGGATATAATATTTTCACATAACTCAAATATGAAATATTTTTATAGAACAATTAGCAGAACAAAATAAATCACTAAACTTTTGGCTGTTTTATTATTTTTTAAATCAATTATTTTATTTTTTTATTCGTTGAAGAAATACTATTGATGTGTTCTATAAGCCTTAAATGTAAATATATAATTACAAAAAAATATAAAATAATTAATATGATAACAAATTATCATTAAAATAAATAGTTACAAATGAACTTATCATACAATTATGATTATATAAAACTTTTGTATTTTTAATATGAAGAGAGTGATATTTTTTAATTAATAATTTCTTCAATTGATATAAAGGTCAAATTAAATGAAATACAAAACTAATTTTCTATATATTCAATATTTAGATGTAAATAGAAAAAAAGTAACACATCCAATAGTATAATGTTATTTCTTAGATAAATTTTAAAGCCTGGTCATAAAGATTGAAACCTATTTTACCTGTTTTAACATTCCTAGAGTGAAATAAATTTAATTTAGTTTCTATTAATATTGTAAAAATTAAAATGGGCCTATTTAGCAAAGTTTATTCTCCTAATTCCAAATATAGAATCTATTTTTAATGAATTTATTTCAATAAGTGGTATAAATTTATTTTAAAATAAGTGTTCAAATGTGATGGAAAAGATTTTTTATAAAAATTCAATTTAAAGCATAAAAATGGATATATATTATTATATAATTATTAGAAAAAATCGTAGATGAATGGTATATAATTTTATAAAATATATAATATATACACATAATTAAAATTATTCAAAAGTAGTGATCATTTTAATTTAGTAAAATAAAAACACAATACTTAAAAAAAGTTTTTTAGAATAAGGTTTTTATCTTACAAATTATTTTTTTTCATTTCAAATTAATTGATAACTAATTTGATTATTGATACATATTTAACATATATATATTTAAAATATAATAATTATTATCCATTACTACCACTTTAAATGTTAGGTCTTAACACTTTACTAAGTTACAGTTCATTTAGACTCAGATTTATGTGTATCTCAAGGTATACAAAAATTAAATTTATTTGAAAAGAATGTGTTATAAAATAAATTGGTGTTATAATGGTCATCTTCATTTCATATATCCCTATAGTTTGGTCTCCATTTATTTATCATGAAAAATCAAAAACTACATCTTCTTCCTTTTCTTGAAATCTAAACTCCACATCTTGAATTGTGATCATATTATTGATCATAATGTTTGTTTCATTGAATAATCTCACAAAAAATCATCAAATTAAGCATTACTAATAATATTCAACCTCTGTAAACTCTATATTCTTAAGGAACACACGTCACAATTCTATATGTTCTTATGGATAAACAAATAGAATGATTCTAACATAAATTAAATGATAAAAAACCAGATTATGTTTTGACTAGTTCCAAATGTTGATTACACATCCATGATTAAAATTTTTCGATGATTCCCAAGAAAAAGTGATCCATTTTTTTAACTAAATATATTTTACCCTACGAATATGTTATTCTTGCTTATTCAACCAGGAACTTCGAAATATGATTAGCATATAGAAATTATGTTCATAAAAATTATGTATACATAGCTTTAATTGATGTTTATAAAGATTATGAATAATGGTTACATATGGATAATTAGCCAAAATTAATATCTTATCATAAATAATTATCCTCTTCAATTTTTCACAAAAACATCTTGAATTTAGCATATATCATCTCAAAGAATCCCAAAAAACACTCTTCACAACCTCAATCAAGAAATAAAAACCTCCAAATATTCTAAAATATGATTAAAAACAAATTATAACCAACAAAAACACTAATTTTACCTCATAAATAAATCCATACAATAAATAAATTGGACGAAAATGGTTTAATGAAGAGGCGAAATATTGGGGGAATGCATGTGGTGCACCTGGGGTAATACACAAAACACCCTATTAGTATGGTATTTTTAGATAATAAGATGATACTTTTAGTTCCCGTTATTACTTTAAAAAAATTGAATTAGTCTCCCTACAACATCTAAGATGAAATAAAAGTGAGTTTAAATAATTTGGAGATTGTTTTATGGGTGAATGATTATTATGATCATTAATCTATTATAAAAATTATTTTTATGAAAATAATAATTATTATGAACTATTTGAAGTAAGATTTAGAATAAATTATAACTACAGGTCACAGGATATAGGTTTATCAAGTAGAAAAACCCATATAGAATATGAATTTATTAAGTCAAGATGTTAGCATTTCATTAATGATCACATAAAGATTATTTTTAATAAATAATAATAATATGCGAATAAATTTTGATGAGGTATAATAAAATGATATTTAATTACTCAAATATTTTTGGTTCATAACCATGGGAGCTGGTGAATGATTGTTGTTTTCAACTCAATGGTCCATAGACTATAGAGTTATAATATGATGTTAACATGATATAGTCAAATGAATTATTATTATTATTTATTAATATAAATATACTTGGATTAATATTTTCAAATATAAAAAAATGAAATTAAATAGCTTACCTAAATGATATCCTTATCCTGGGATGGTGGTGAACATGCACTGTTAAAAAATCAGTGGAATATGAAATGATGTTAAAGAGAAAGAGATATAAGGGTATAATAATTTAATGATTTATCTTGATTATGTTGAAAAATATTGTTGAGGTTATGAATTCATTATTAAATAATCAATTTATGATGTTGATCATATATGGTTGAGAAGTATGGGAATAAATTAAATATAATAAATTTAATAATGGAAGTGAATTTTTATTCTTCAATAAATAATGAATGAAGAAAAATAACTAATTAATTAAAGGATTTATTATTTTAATTAAAGGATGTATTATTTGTAATAAGTCATGGATTAATTATATTTCTTGTTAAGAAGATAAATCTATATGTTTACTTGGATAATATACATTAATAGATAATGAAATTTATTATTAAATAAAAAATTTGTGTAAAATTGATAGAATTTAAAAGAAGTGATAGGAAACTAATGTTTTTATATTTTGATAAAAATTATAGTACAATATAACACCACAGAAAAAAAATTACATTTGGTTATGTGATATAATTATGATGGAATTCAAAGGTTTTATGAGATTATTTGTAATCGATAAAATATAATAAATAATTATGATATGATTATTAAGAGCACAAGTAGTGTAATTTTTTGGATAAATAATTATGTAATCATATAATTGGTTGGGTAATGCAGTATAGAAAATTTACATACTTAGGATGAAATATATGGAACTATAAGTGAAGGGAGTGGAATAATATTTTTTATATTGTTCACAGTTTAAAAATAAAATACAAATCCTTTATTGTTATTGGATTCTAATTGCTATCATGTGATGAGATTAACATATGGAAATCTATAGGGGAAACAATAGAATTTATTGATGATTAGGTTGAAATTATTATTGGTTTTTTAAATAATATTACTATAAGGATAATTTGGTAACTAAGATATATTTACTATTAAATTTTCCTTAACTCATTATGAGTCTTAGATGTTGGAATCCATTTTGGAGGATGCAGTAGTTGAATCGCAACTCGATGAGTATTGGGAGGTTGGGGGAGGATCATTTCTAGTGATTGAGGTGTCTTATTTTATATACTAATATATTTTGAGATGTGATGTAGCTAAATAGATATACTTAGTGATGGTAGTGGGATATAGTGGTGGATATCCTTTACACAGACCCTCATTCGAGTTTTAGAGTGAGATATAAGTGGACTTACCCTATTTCACCCATAGATTTAGGTACTGACTGATTATGACTTATTCATAAATCTTATACCACAAATCCATTTATATAGTTTGGAATAAGTTAGATATTTATATTTAATAGTTAGAGTAATGTAATTCCTTAAATATATTAGCATTCATAGATATTGATAGGGGTATTTCCTTTTAAATCAATCTTATGAGATTATGGTGGATGATAATTACCATAAGTGAAAACACTCTATATTACCCATAACTGTAAGTTAATGGTGGGTAATGATTCACTTGATAATATCTCATCTATATAACCATTTATCAAGAATTGAGAGTACATGATATACAATTTTATCCTTGGATATGTTTATTTACTATATTTTTCTTGTATATAGCCTAAGCCCTATAGAAGTGTATTTCATTAAAAGACTCAACATGTATCAAATTCCAACAGTGGAGATATATATTTTATCTTCATAGATATGTGTATTTTATTCCTTCAAATTATAGATATTTGGAGATAAAAATATTATACAGAACTTCATAGATAGGTGGATAATTTTTTCCTTCGAAATATCAAGATTTTTTTCTATGGTGAATTACATTGTGGTAAATCTGTGGTGAGTTGTGAAATGTGTTATAGTTTCATTATTGAGAACATTGTTATTTTTTGAGTGTGATGAAGCTAATTTATTAGTCGGTTGATTATTATGGTTCATGGTTATGATGTTTTAAAATTCAAGGTGACATTGGAATTTTCTACACTTAACTTTATGCCAATGATCAATGACACTATATGGTTATGGGGTTGGATCACTATTTTTGATTACTATACATGTAATTGTCATACTCACCCCTACTAGTATTGTCATGCATGTTTTTTATTTTTTATATATAGATAAGATAATGTGTATGATATATGATCATGTATCCTTGTAGTGGATGGATAAGAAGAATAGCTGGTGGAGTGGAGATACTAAGATGAAAACCACCCTTTTATTCTATGGATTGAGATTGTATATATTCTTGATGTATGAGTTATATATGAGGTTTCATTTTTATTTGTTTACTTTGTAAAATAGAGATTATTTCCTATATATATATATAATCATCTGTTATATCGTTTTAATTTATTTTTTTTGTATTTTTACAGAGTGATGATGACTGATAGTATATTATTTATTGATCTAGAGAAAATTCCTCCCATGTTTTGTGAATACATCAACACTAGTCTTTATCCCATGGTCTAGTAAAGGTTGGCATGGAGAGTTTACTTTTTTTTGAGAAAAAATGGGAAATAAGGTAAACTATATTGATATGTGATACCTTTATTAGTAATATAAATTTTAGTAAACTTATTTTAGTTATAACTTATTAATGTTTTGATCATGAATTTCAACACATTTTCATATTATCTTCTAAAAATCTTGAGCATATCCCCAATATCAAGAATGTGATTTATGAAAATATCATTAGTCATTCATATGAAATAATTAATAAATATAATAAAATAAAGATATCTAGTAGAAGATTCATGTATCATTAGACCACATAAATTTGAATTTATTATTTCAAGTATCCTAGTGGGATGAATTTACCCTCATTGGCTATTTCTTTTGAAAATAAAATATACAATGATGATGATGATGACGTTAAACATTTACCCTAATTAATTTTTTTTAGATATGATATTTATTTCTCTGTTTAATAAAGGAATGTCTCCTACCATGAATCCCTTTTATATATTGATAATAATAATTTGAGTAAGATGAAAATTTTTTCTATAATAGATATTATTCTCATATAAAAAAGTCAAATAACTAGAGTCATTAGAATTTATAATTTGGAATATGTTACAACTAGTTCTTTCTCCATTAGTGATAAATCTTCCATATGTTAGACACCTTATGATATAAATAAACATCAAAAAATAACTTCATTACCATTATTAAAATGTAATCGAAATTCAAAAAAAATGTTTGATCCCATCCACAGATATAAAATCATAGTATATCAAATTGTGGCATTCAATCTTAGTTTTAATATTTCCTTTAATTTTCATGGAGCATTCGTTACCAAAATTAACTGAACCTCTACTATGAATTTAAAATTTATTCTAGATTACAGAGTCTCTTATCATGTGATATTAATATCCAATAACTATAATTCATGTCTTTCTTTTTTATTCTAGTATTTAGATATTCCGAAATGAGGAATGAAGTTTTGTATTTTTTATTTTCTCTAAAATCTCTCATCTCTAATAGATTATAGATTTTATCCTGGATGATTATTCCTATAATATTCAACATTTTTTTGTGTCACATAATAAAATTATTTATTCGAAACTATAAAATCTTATTTGAGTTTACAGATTTAGGGGATTATTTATAATAGCCTGAATTTTCATTGAATTTATTTTCATCTTCTCGGAGAATCTTCTCATTCATTTATTCTTCCACAAACTCGATGGAAATGAAATTTTGTACAAGAAAAAATATAAATTATTCCCATAGATATAATAAAACCATAATTATATTTTAAATATTGAACATTTAAGATAGTATGTGTTTTTTTTTCTATGAAAATATAGTTACTCACTTGATATTTTATTAGATTATTATTTCTTTATCACATAATTTCCAACCGAACATGTTATAAAAGTATATTTATACTGATTTCTCTTAGAAATATGTTTCTCATATTTTTCCATAAACCCTATATTTTTAATAAAAAGTCATTTAACATCTTTATGATTCAGTTTTGTTCAATTTACATGAATGTTTGGGAAAATAATATTAATAACTTGATATGTTTTAGCTGATTCTTTAGAAAGTGTATGGTAATCATATATCATATTAATTAAAGTATTTTTTATCACTTTGAGACACGAATTATGATTTATTGATATATTTTTCTTTAGAATTAACTTTTTATTAAAAATAATTTAATATTGCATCTTGTTTATCAATTTTAACATCGAGAAGTTGAAATCCTTCAATGAAATTAATATCTTTCTTGAGTAACTCATCTTGATTTTTTTTCTTTCAGTTTCATTCTTAAATTGTCTGATTTTCATTTAGAGTTTTTTTATTTTTATAAAAAAATAATTATATTTTTTTTAATTAGGTTCCCAGTATAAGTCAATTCACATTACTGAACAAAAATTTGGATTTTTTTTTTGTTTTTATACATGATAAATAAAGATTTTAATCCTTTTTTTCAAATATACTTCAAATTTACTACTTATATATGAGAATTAATATAATTCTCTATTTAATGAACTATTTAATTTTCTTATGATGATACTTTTATTTCTATCAATGGGTTTTTTTTAATTTCAATGATATTTTAATTGAAATATATTTTCGAAAAAAGTATTTTTGGCTATCATCCTCAAACTCAACATATATCTTCTTTAGGTAGTCAATTGCAATTTGTCTTACCCCACCAGAGATGAAACATTTCAATTTGGGATTAACAATTTATTTATTCTTTCATGACTTGAAAATTATTGATATGAGAGATATTATTTTATCATACTCTTCATCCTTTTAATTATCATCAGTTACTATAAATAATTCTTCTTGTTTCTAGTTAAATTTGGACTTCTTTATATATTTTAATTCAATCTCTTTCTCATCTTTAATATTATTCATGAAAAATAGCCATTTATAATTATATTTTTATCATGAAAACATGTAATAAATAATGAAAAAATTCATATCAATCATATAAATTTCAAATATTTATGTGTGATCTATTATTAAAGCATCTTGTTAATTTTAGAAAATGGTAAAATATTCCAAATGAGTCTCCAAAACACATGATATTGCTACAAAACACATATTCTATCATGATAAAGTAACTGATATACTAATTATTAGACATTATAAATTTTTATAAGATTTTGGTTTTTAAGAGAGGTGTATATGTTTTTAATTTCATTACAAAACATTCTTTTTGTTGAAATAAAAATACCTAATGAGTTCATGGAGTATTTGGGATTGTATGGGCCTCGTTTGGGGATTGGATTATCAGTTTTTTGAGAAATAACAGAGGAACAAGATTGGTGAATTATTAGTTATAATTATATGGCACAACCATGTGACCCAATTAGTGTAGTGCATTGTTAGTTTAACCGTGTGAGATGAGTGAAATGGATGAGAATAACCTATATTGTTTATAGGTGTTTATAGCATAGTTGGCTCATTATTAACTCTAATTTTACGACTAACCATGTCAGGGGGTGACACCATAGACAGTAGCTGCACATTTTTGGAACCGGGTTTGGCATACTGTATAAGAAAACCATGTTCCTCTTTAAAAATTTTAGTTTACAATTTTTACATCCTCACTTTTATCCCTTAATCGAAAGCTCTCCATATTCATTTAATGCATAACAGAAATATCTTGATATTTCATCCCCCATTTCCATCATATAGGCTCTAGGATATCTCCCTCGTTTGAGTACTGATAAATTCATCATTCATACCATTGGATCACTATTTGTAAGACTATAAATCCCATTTTTTATTTTATCAGTTTATATCATTATATTCAGTTTAATCTTTATTTGTGGTAATATTCCCAATTGTCTAGGCATTTTTATAATTTTCTGATTCTTCCCATTCTTGTTCATATTAGGGATCGATAATGGATTAGGATTCCAATACCAATAGAATATAAGTGGTATACTTATTTTCCCTAAATGTTTTGGGTTCTATATCAAGGTCTAATGTTACATGAACTAGAACTTTCATGCAATTCTCCTTTTAATATCAAATTAATTTAATAAACTACTACCACCATGAAGATGTTTTCCTTGCAAACTAGTTTTATAATTGATGATTCTCAATATTGATACAAATCACCCCTTACGGTTAATTGTATAAAATGTATGAAACACCATACATTATTATGTTTCTAAAAAACCATTAAATTGTGATGGATTTTCCCTTATATAATAAATGGTTTATTTGAATTAAATTGATCTTAGTGGACTATGATAGGCCCCTAATCCATAGATAAGTAATTAAAAAACATTATAAGGTTTGTTGTCATTCCGTTAAAATTGAAATGAATAAATGGTTAAAATAGAAGGTTAATGTTATGATCATTTAACCTATTTATTGATTAATTATACAGTGATATAATGAGTATCATTATGATTATGGTAACTTGATCAATTAATATATCATGTTTGAATATGGTAAGAGACATGAAATACCTTATTGATATGGAATTACATAAATTATTCTTGTACTCCTAGAGTGGTTTGCATTATATGGGCTCGTGGGAGTCCAGTTGATTCATTAATACACATTACAAGTGAAATAACAAAGTTGGAATTGTTATTTTTCTTAGATTATTGATTCCTTACATGGAACTAAGGGTTCACCTATACTTATGGAAATTAAATTGAATTTCTTGGAAGATTCTCCTTGGAATTAGATTGATGTTACTGACAACCTGGGCTTATTATTTGGGAACCACTCATGTATTACACCAAGGATAGAAATGAAATATTCATTGGTCTTGGGAACAACTTCTCCCTTTGGGTGAATTTCCAAGTGTACCCCTTGTGTATTTCACATAGATTATATATCATAAATACCATGGGAATTATGAGAACATAAATAATTTTCCCTATATATGGATTCCTTGGTTGTATACCATGGGTAACAAAATTCTAAATATAAATCAATAATATAATGTTCTCAACAACATTCCAGCTTGGGCCAACATAGGTATCACCATAATGGTATCCCAAGAGGACCTTAGATCGATATGTTTTATTTATTTATTGCCTCTATTTATTATACATGCACATTTCCCATCATATATTTATAGGATGGATAGATAATAAATCTTTTGTGGGTGGAATACAGATTTTTTACGCACACCATATCTAGGAAGATGATTTTTATATGAATCGAATTTTTGGACGTTGTTTGGGATAAAGAAAATTACTCAACTATGGGGACATGATGTTATATATTGAGATATAACACTGAAGAAGAGTACTAAGATTTCACTTTATATGATATTAAAGGTTTATCATAGTCTTTTTTATGTTTTTTATTACATGAAAATGATTTATTCATACTACAAGATTTCCCTTGCATTAAATATTTATGTATAACATCATGAAAACAATATTTTTTATATGTAACTGGTTATAGATTAATCTATTTATATTGGTATATATTATTTATCTTTTATTTCTTTATTATTTTTTCCTATTGTATATCAATTATTTAAATGATGTGTTGTGATATGATAAAGAGGGTATGGTCTCCCCATTTCACAATATTCTAACCTCAATGATAGTATATGGACTCTAGTGTATGTGGAGGTGTGCATGAGGCCATGTGGCCATCATGCTAGTTCAACTATCAATGGATTGATCTGTAGATTTCAAATAGTGGTATGAGATCATTATTTTTTTCTTTTAGTTTCATATTGTATATATGCGATTAGGATATGTCGGAAATTAGTAATGGGATCATCAATGGGAGTATATTACCCACATATGAGGACAAATATTTGTTTCCTTTGAGGGGAATTATTGTTTTTGATACAGCTTATTACTCTTCCATTTTTTTCACCATTGGTTGAAAAACATGATTATTGGTGTTTATTATTATTATTACTATGGATTCACTTTTTACCCTTGGATCATTAGGGAAGGGAAGAACTATTCATGAGCCATTATAGGAACCGAAGTAGTTATATGAAATGAATATTCCATTCTATATTTAATTTACTATATTCATTTTCTTTTTCTTAAGATATGTTCCTTGATTTCATTTTTCATAAATTGGACTATAGTTTGTTACAAGTATGGAGGATTTGTTAATAAATGTTCTATAGAAACCTAAATGAAATTTTCCTATATAAATTGATAGGGGAACCTTGTTTGTACAATCCTAAACTATCTATATATATAACCCCATCTATATGAGTTGAAACTCTTTTTGTGATTACATGGACTCCAATTGTAATTTATAAATTCATGCCTCTGTTAATTGGGAATGATTATCCTTCAAATTATGAAATCATATGTTGAATGGATACATCCAATGATAGTATGCAAAATCTGGTCTCTGTTAAATGATGAACATTAAATTTTTATTAAACATGAAGGAGTTCTCGAACAAAAGGGTACCCTCAAGGCAGACGAAAGTGATGAAAACCAAGGAAATATTCTTAAATGACAGCCTTGGATTCTAGATAATGGGAACCCAATCTATCAATAATGCTCATCTCCCCTTCCAAGGACCTACCATGAGCGAGGGTGTCTGACAAAAAATTCACCCCCCCAGGTATGATGAACAAAATGTTCAAAGTTAGTCTCCATAATGAATCTATGGATGAGTTATGTCAATGCCATGGCACTAAATGCATCCCCTAGACAGACCTCATCAAAACTACAGAGTCGTACTCTACCACAACCACCTGGAGACCACACTGTCTACATGTAATCATGCGAGTGAGCAGAGCCCGCACCTCAATGCCTAAATAATCACTAGGTCCATATAAATCATTAAACACCACCTGGATCAAACCCTGTGACTCCCAAAGAAGCCCACCACCTCTCATCATCCAACCCAAAGAGGACCCATCCATATTGAATTCAAACCCCCAAGAGGGGAAATCAACCCGATCCACTGACCCTCCCCTCTGCAAGGAACTCAAGAAATGTGGACGATGTTACATATCTTGAACAAACACGTCCTTCCCTTAAGTAGAGACCCAAATAAAATATGAGGGCCCTTAGCTTCATCTAAAGAAAAAAAGTTTTTCTGGTTCCCAATGAGGGCTGGTTTCATGCCTCCCTTATGGCCCAACACATTGATGAAAATATCACAACACACAAAATTACATTCCATGGCCCCACTCTTGACACTATGGAAGCACACAACCAAGAAACCATGAATGGTATGCTCACTTTCAATGCAGGGGTGAGGATCAAATAAGGAATATAGATAAGAATCCCAACTACCCTAAAATAAGAGATGAAGAGTGGATTCACAATAAAGATAATCACAAAAAAAGTAATGAGATGCCTTGTGAACATTCTTAATTTGGATGTTCTCATCTATCAGGAGTTCCATGTTCCTGATACATCAAAAAAGAAAATTCATTTTTGTGGGGATCTCCTTGCACCAAACTTTTGAAGCCCCCACATCACTAGAATTTTATGCATGGAGAAACCTCCTATAATCAAGAGAGAAAAACCAAACTGATGATGATCCCATGAAGCAACATATATCTGTTTCTTAGTTCATAATAATATCTTCAAACACATGCACTAGGTGAGAGTTTATAACCATATTAAAGAATTCCATTCTCGCGCTCACCTATTTAAAAGTGATGTTTGAATGAGGACAACCTGGAAAGTCCAAAACCTCACCTTCTTAGTTTCACTTCTAGAAGACAACCTCCTCTTTCATATCGATCCACCAGACAGAGCCCATGATCACCTCAAGGATGGAGAACATATACCAAACCAAATATGAATTCCGAGAGACATGAAGACCAGATGGACCCCCAAGAATACCATAACATGACATGAAAAATGAATCCAACAGAGAGTCTCTTGAAATGATATCCCAAGCTAGCTTACATTGCATACCCTGCATAGACTCAAAATGATCCTGAATCCCCACTGTCCCTTTTTCCACATGCCTTTCCATTCGATACATGGAAGACAAATAACAACATCCCATTTTCTTGGACTCCCAGACAAACAAGGTTAGAATTTTATCCATCCACCTAATGACCCCTTTGGGAGGCTTGATTAATGAAATCCCAAGCATCAGAATTGAGGTTAGAATTGGAACTTATAATTTGGAAAGGGTAGGTACATCTAACTAAACAAATATATATATATATATATATATATATATAATATGTATTTTAATTATTAAGGAAAATTGTTTCTTTTAAATATGGATTCCAATTGAAACATAAATAGTGTTTTCCACTATAAATTTCTCATGACACTCTATACAATAGAACCTCAAATATAAATTTTTTTAAAATGGATGAGGCCCAATCATATTATTCGGTATTTTGGAGAGTCTCTTATTTTCAATCATTGACTTTTATATTACCCAAACCTAGATTTAGTAGAGTTAGATAAGTATTTACCTTGTATAGGAATGATTTTTTACCTTACCTATTCTTATATTAGTGATATTTTCCATTATATAAATTTTTTGGAGTCATTTTATTGTAATTGTATATATATTACTTTGAGACAGCCTCAGGTTGAATGTTAGGTGGGTGATAATGACAATTATATAGATGTAGTGGGACAAAATCCCTTAAAAGTACCACCAAAAACACCTAACATTATTATGGGTTCCATAATTGACACTCAACATCAAGATGGTTGAATACAATTAGTAAAATATATATTGGTTTCCCTGCGACCTACAACTTCTATTTTAGAGATGACATGAGAGTTACAATAGTAGAAACCTCCTACCTTTTCTATGGAAGGTGGTCCCCAGAATATTGATACATGGATAAAATCTATTTTATCTTTCACCGAGAACCTATAGACACCTTAATAAGGGAGACTAAATATTTTTGTTTACATGATTTGAGGGTCTTTAAAGAAAGAGTGGGATGTTTTAACCTCTTCTGGTCAACAATAGGATATGATCTGGAGGGATTTCATGACTGCCTTCCATGATTATTTCACTCATGATATATTGATGGATAAACAGACCAAAGAGTTTATACACCCGTAGTAGGGAACTTTGATGGTTATGTAGTACTCTACCTTTTTCATGGAGCTTAAGTGATTCATTCCTTCTATCCATGGTGATTAATTTTCTATGAAAATGATATTTGCGGATAGACTCGTGTGTTCCATATTATATTAGGTGAACATGTTATTTATAACCATCACTAAGATAGTGATTTGGGCCCTCAACCATATGAATAACCTAAGGGAAGATTAAGGTGTGTGGAATATTGGTTTAGTAAATTGATATGGAAGAATTAGTTTTAGTAGTAGTTATATCTATTTTTAGAATTTTCATGGATGTATAAATACTAAGAGTTTGTTCCCAAGTTTCCATATGATATGTTACCAATGTGTTAGGATGGGACATGGGAAGCCCCTATGTAGTAAATATCAAAATTAGTTAGTTACCTGTGATAAGATTGGTCATATAAAATAGTTGTGTAGAACCTTTCCAAAAAATAGATAGAGACTGGGGGTAGGCATTGAACCTGTTATAGATAATGATTAAAATCTCTAATTTAGGTAGGGAGTTTGAGTACGACTAGCCGATCAGCCTGAAGAGGTATTCATGGTTGGGGAAATAGACTCCAAACACGTAGCTTCAACAAAGCACGCCTATAAGGGTATTCAGACTTTATCACATGTCCAAAGATTGGACCTAATATATATAGTAAATCCAACAATGAAGGAGTAATGTGACATCCCATAAATGATTTGAGGTATGAATTTTATTTCCTCAGACATTGTTTTGTTTTATTTGACAAAATATATTCTCAACACTTTATATTTATGGCCATTGTATAAATTCTTAAGCATGAAATTCATTATTTATATAGAGTGGTGACTCTTCATACACCTATGGGAATATGCTCAAAGAGTGTATTCAAGTTGAAGGAGTAACCCTCAATATTAGTGGCTATAGTTTCTTATGGAATCTTTTAATATTTGAGATGGTAGGTTTGGATATCATTCTTAGCATGGATTGGTTATCACATTATCATGCTTGTATTTATTTCTATTTCTTTACGGTTTCTATCACATCACAAAAGGGTGGTAACTATCTTCCTAAAGTAGAATTTTATGTGTATAAAATTATAGATGGATCTGAGCAATGTGGGATACGTGTAGTGAAATCCCAAAATTCTTTTCTTTTTTGAGTGATCAGGGGACATGCTAGATAAATTTACCTCTGATGGTGGATTATTTGAAAGAATTTTTTTCATATTATTTTTTCTATTTGACATCCTACGAGATAGGTGGAGTTTAATATTTATCTAGTTCCTAGAGTATCATCAATATCTATTCCGTCGTATAGGATGGCTACAACTAATCTTTAGGAAATCAAGAGATGGATGGTGGACATGGAAGACAAGGGGTTTATATTAACCAGTACTTCACCATGGGGTTCACATATTCTATTCATGAATAAGTAGGATGAAACACGATGGTTATTCATGGATTACCAAAAATAGAATTTGATTATGGTTAATAACCATTATTATTTACATCATATAGATGTATTCTTCAACCATCTATGAGGAGTGAGGGGATTATAAAGAATTTATTTTAGGATTCGATATCATCATGTATGAATAAGTCATTTAGATATACCTCAGATAGAATTCTGAAGAATTTATGTCCATTAAGATAATTTTCCAATGCCTCTTAGTATGAAAAATGAAATAAAAGTTTTTATGGACCTCATGAATCGAGTATTCCACCTTTACATGTGTTTTTTCATTGTGTTTTTCATGGATGGTATCTTGGTGAATTATCATAGTTGACATGATCATGAAAAATAAATTTAGAACACATTCAGTATTCAGAGAGGGTATAGGTTGTTTGATGATATCATAGAATTGAACATTTTTATTTCTAAAGATAAATTTCTTATTCACATTTTCACATAGAATGGTTTATCTGTGGACCTAGAGAAGATGAGTGATATGGTTTCATGGGAGCATCTCAATAGAGTATTTTATACTTTGAGTTTATTATGGATAATGGGATATTAATGTATTTTTTTCAGGATGTATCATGCCTTTTAGTTCCTCTTACCATCTTGAAACCGATAATTTTAAACATTATATTGTAGGAAACATGTGAGAAATCCATTAAAAAGTTTAAAGAGAGGTTGATCTCAAAGTAATTCTTAATTGAACCAGAGCCCAGTGTGGGATAGACTCTTTATTTTGATGCATTATGAATCAATATGGGATATATTTTGATATATGGGTAATGAAACCTTTAATACTTCTCTTGGAATCTGGGATCTCACAAGTATAATTACCCAATTGATTGACTCAATTCAGAATCTATGGTTCATGTGTTGTGTTATTAAAGGAATTATTTATTGGGATAATTTTTTTTAATATTTTGTTCTCAAATACCTCAAATAAATATTAAATTAGTGTGACATGATCCTTAAAAATCAATGATGAATTGAATTACTAAAATATTTCATCATTTGGTTGTCTTATATGCCTGGAAAGTGAATTCAATGGTAGATTATTTGACACAAAATATTGAGACAAAAGTCATTTAGTAAGATATTAGTGAGTGGTATATGTTGTATATATTTTTTGAGATGAATCTAGAATTACAAGACCATCACATGAATCCCGTCCATGAATCTATATTAGTGACTTCTCCACTTTTTTATAGAGTTATGATACATAATATTTGATACCTTGAAGGATTGGTCATGAGGGAGAGTGTCTCTGGTGTGGATCCACATCCATGTTGGGTAATTGATAAAGATGTATTCAGGCATATTTAGGAACATTTATGGGTTACTATAGATGTACAGGAGGAGTTAATATGATAATCCCATATCTCTAAGTGGGATATACATCCTTGAAATATAAATATGGACTGTTACTTCTGCCACCATCATTTGTGACCTAATATGAATATAGAGATAAAAAAATTTCTACTCATTTTTCAAATTGTCACTAGGTTCATTGGAACAATAGTGACCTATAGGGATTTCATATCCATTATCAACTCTAAATTAGAAATAAGATTAAATAACCCACTTATTGCTAATCAGTGAGACCATCTCAGTGGAAGATCATGGAAGAATCTATGACTTTGAAATTATTAACCCTCATGGGATTCCCCAAAATATTTTATCTGAAAATGATTCTTAGTTGACTATGGGGTTTTAGTAAATATTATAAATGTCTCTTGTTTCATAGGTTCTTCTGAAAATAGCTTATCACATACAGACAAGTAGTCTGTCTGAGCATACTATATATGTGGTAGAAGAAATGATTAGGGAATTCACCCTTGATATGGGGGTTCATTAGATAAACACTTACCTCTAACTAAGTTCACTTATTGTAATATTTTCTATGAGACTATAAAGATGGATCCATATGGGTCCCTATATAGTAGGTAGTTTTTTTCCACCTCTATATGGGTTAAATATAAGGGATTTTCACTATTATGAACACATATCATTCATAATACATCATAGTAGGTATAACTTATCAAGAAATATATAATTATATCTCAATCGGGAATGATTTTTTATTAAAATCATTTTCTCTGACCTCTACATATTTAGGTTTGATATAGAGTCTTCTTAGGAGCTTCACCTAGATTGGGTCATCAACAGATTTATAGACAATTGAAGATATCAGCTAAGATCATTAAACCCTTTGAGATTTTTTAGGGTCTCGAGCATGTATCCAATGAGATAGTGTTACCTTAGATACACCTGGCCATGCATGAAGTATTCCTTATTTCACAACCTCAACATTATTATTCTGATCCTTCTCATTTTTTTGAAGGACATGAGTTTATGGATGGTGCTGATTTTAAGATGTATCATAATAGTGTAGTTGATAAATATATGGAGTCTCTTTGAGGGAGATCATTTTCACTATTTTGAGTGTTATGGATTCACAATAATGTCCATGAAGAGAATTGGGAGATAGATTCCAATAATTGTGCTTAGTGTGTGGTGTTATTCATTGTATCGAATAATCCAACCTCATGGAAACATGTAGGTGAGTTATTTTAAGGAGGGAAGGTTATAAGAACCTAGTTTTTTATATATTTAGAAATAATTTTAATATCTGTATAAAATATTTTTTTTATCAAAATAAAAATTCCTAATGATTTAATGGAGTATTTTGTAGATTTCAACCTTGTATCGGTTCCTAGAGTCCCAGTTTTTGGAGAAACAAGTTTAGTCACATAGTTGGAACATGGTTAATAAAAACTATGTGAAACAACCTTGAGACCTAGAGATAATGGGGAATATATAATTTAACCATGTGAGATAAGGTTCATGGTTGTGATACATATTTTTGTAGGATTTATTAGTATTATATTGGCATTTATTCCTCTATCTATGAACCTAGCATTGTGATGTTGTGATATGATGGGTAAAATGTACGCACAGTTGTCATATGTTTTAGAAAAACATATGACCAAATTGTGCACCCCATTAATTTTTTTTCATTTTTCCTCTAACCTTTTAAACCATAACCCCCCCGGTCATTTTTTAATTCATTAAAAACAACCACATCTTGAAATTGCCTCCACCTTTTCCATATTATAGGCTTTGCGCTATGTCATTCATTAAAGTTCATTTACAAGTGTCATTAATCATATTAGATCAATCCTGGCAGGAATATAAATACAATTTCTTATTTTCTTAGTTAATATATCGAAAACTAATATCATATTATTTAATGATTATATTCAATATTTTATGGGTGTTGTCTATTTTTGAAATTTATCTTATTCAATCATTAATTGGAGAGTAATACTAGATGTGGAGTTGACTACCAGTATGAAGTATGTGGTCTAGAATTGTTCCATAAAAGTTTTCATTTATATATAATGCTATTTCTTTTCTAATGTGAAATTTTTCATGAGATTCCTATTTTAGGCTAAATTATTTTATGAAATTACTACTACCAAGATGTGGGTTTCCTTGTAACCTAGTTCGTATCATCATATGTTTTATATTTTGATGAAAACAATCCCTTATGGCACATTGTCTAAAATATATGAAAAATTGATAACTTATAAGGTAACTAAACTGGCTTTTATGTGTGATGGACTGAATTGTATATTCTAAATGGTATATTTGAATTAAATGGAATATTTTGATATATTTTTAGTATCCTAACCCATTGGTAATTAATTAAAACACCTTTTACAGTTTTTTTTAATTTCCTATAAAACTAAAATGAATAAACGGTTTAAATTGATGGTAAATTGTATGAACATGTCAATTATCCCTTGTTTATTTATAATGTTGGATTATGACTATCATTATGATTTTGGGAACATAATCAGTTATTATATAATGTTTGAATATAGTCATATACCATAATTACATTACAGGTGTGTCATGCATTGAGAAATAATTGGACTCTTGCTTTGGTTTTCCTTAGACATTATCATGGGATGCCAACCAATACATTGAATCATCTTCTATGATAAAGGATACACTTAGACATGGTATTTATCTTAGATTGTAGATGCCTCAACAGGGAACCAATATTTCAGCTATATATTCAAAAATATAATTGAATTTATTGAATTCTTCTCTATGGATTTGTTTTGATGTTACAGACTACATTGGATTATTCCTTAGGCCCATTACAAGTATCTCATCGAGGCTACTCATCACATGTTCCTAGGTCTTGGGTAGATTTCCACACTTAAGGATAATTTCTTAGGGTACACCAATGTGGATTTCACCCTGATTATACACATTAAGTTTTTGGATATTATGGGACCACATATGATTGTTTATATATATAGACACCTTGGATGTATGCCTTGGGTCCCGACATTATAAATATAAATAAATAATTTGTAATACATAGTAACATTATAGATTAAGAAAAGGAATGTAATATCATATGGTTACCCCACGAGGACCCCATGCCATCATTGTTTATTTATCTATTTCCCATATATATTATACCTTCAAACAAGACATCATATATTCCTAGACTAGATAATTCTATGCACCATTGCTGGTGGCCTATTGATTTATACTCACACCCTATTTAGGTTGATGATTAATTTCTAGGAAGACTTCAAGGATGAATGTAGTGAAAAAGGAAAGTGTCCAGCTATGGATTCATGATTTTGTATACTAGGATAGAGTATGGGAATAATGGTCTCAGGTTGTGTTCATGATGAAATTAGAGATATTTTTTTTGTTCTTATATGTTTTCTATAGAATGAAGATGTCTTATTCTTGCAATCCAGCTTCCTTTGTATCCCATATTATTATATAGAATCATGAAATCATTATTTTTATATATGAAATTGGGTATGGATTCATCAGTTTATATTACTATTTATGATTTATCTTCTGATAGTGTATTATGTTTTAAACTGCAAAAAAATTATTTCACAATTGTGATATACTTTTTATGGAGTGTATAGTCTCCCCACCATACGATCTATAACTATCACTATTAATTAGAAGCCTATGGAATATGAGGAGGCATGCTTGAGGATATGTGTCCATCAAGATGGCTCACCTATCAGTATTCCAGGCCTTATTATTTTCACATATGACTCTCTCAATATGAAACATGGATTCTTTTTCACTGACATTTCATTCAACCATTTTTTCATGTTTATCCCAAATCACATAAGTATTTTTTTTCACATAAACATTGTATAAACATATTCATATTGGAAAATAATGATCAGATTTCATTTCTTCCCCATAACTTCAACATATCCACATGTTTTATGAGGACTTCATTCTCATTAAGTATAAAACAAATAGTGGGAGCATCAAAAAAAATATTTAATGTGAGTGGATATAAGGAATCATTATATTTTATCATCTAGGGTAATTGGAACCATAGAATTTTGGTATAATTATATTTTTTATAGAATTTAAATTTTTGACTATTTCATCAGTTCTAATATGTTCTTCAAAGGGGTTATGGATAAAATTATAAAATATGATGTTCCTAGGTGGTTTATGTTATAATAATTGGGGGGAATCAATGTTTCCATTTAAAAATATCATTCTTGATAAATCAACCTCTTATATATGTTAGAATCATGACCCTCGTAATATTTTAATCTAAACCTCACTTATAACCAAGAAAAAAGGCCCTAAAATAACTTTATATTTTTATGAGGCTTACCACTATTTAGAGCAAGTAAATCCTTTATTTGTTTGAGATAACTTTGAGACACATATATATCACAAATATTATAAATTTATTATAATAAGTTAAGGAATCATCCCTTACACTAGAATCTATTTTCAAATATGAATTAACTATAACTATTCGTTATACAAGATCACTATAGTTTATAAAACGGTGTTCAATCGAGAATGAAAATATCTTCTTGAACCTATATATTATTTATCCCTAATGAATAACCTTCAGTATAAGCCTTCAGAATCTTCATCACGAAACCATTCTTGTTTTTCATAAGGAAAATCAAATATGTAAAAAATATATCAGCATAAACTCACATTCAATTAATCTCTATCAATATTTATCTTCTATCTATCTCATATTTTTATAAGTAATTTAATTATATATATTTATTGTTGGATCACACAAATAGTTTACATATTTATTAATATAGATACTCTATGAAATTTGGTGATGTCATCATCTCTTATTGAAATTGATAAACAATAATATTGTTATAATCCAGAAATTTATCTTCATAAATTGATTCCAAACCTCTATATTTGAATAACTTAAAATATCACAAAAATCATGTTAAAAACATACAAATTTCCAAAAACAATTTAGATTATTATTTTTGGATTCAACAAAATCTACATCTTATTTTCCATATCATTATTATCACACATAGTAATACAATTTCATTAGAGTTTCATATCATAATGAACTATTTATCAAATATCAACACCATATTCCTTAGCTTGAATCAAAACATAACACTGAAAATCATGATATTTATATAGTAAATAGGAGTACAATATCATAAGAATTAATATTATGTATCCACTAAAAACCTTATTTAGTATTACATGATTTCGAGTGAGATATTTTGCCTCAATTGAAATTAAATGTTACCCTTACTTATGCTCAGATTTAATATTTCATATCTCTAAGATAATAATCTTTATAATGATGAAAATTGGAGATAATATTATACATTTTCAAAGTATTCTTATATATTCTATGATTTACTCTTTTTTATAATCAATGATTTGTTATGTACCCTTTGAAAAATCATAGTTAATATTACATTTACTAAAATGAGTAACATGTATCCTATGGGATAAGAAAATAATGTTTCACATTCTGGATCTATTATTGCACATTATAAGAGAATTCATACTCTATAAGAATTTAATTTTATGTATTAAAATATAATATCTCCAATAAATTTCCAAACATAATCATTAATTATTCTATAGTATTACCTTTTATATATTATTCAATATTACCACGAACATATGTCATCTTGAAATCAATTCAGAACCCCTAAAACCAATCTCCAAATTTCCCAAAACTACTCAAAAAAATTTTCGATAAAAAGAACTTACTGTCAAATGATATTGGAAATGAATATTAAAATTCCTCAACTATTCCATGGGTTCTCCATGAACAATTATTAACAATACATTTTATTTCTCTACGATAATTTATTTTTTAGACTGTTGTAGTCTAAATATGTGAATGACTATTATTTTCACTCAATTTGATTTTCTTAAATAAACATTGATGGTTAATTGTTCCAATTTTATAAATTAGTCTCATATATATTGAATGTGAAAAATGTATTTAATATTATTATAAGCAAGTGACAATTAATTCATAATCAAATATTTTCATTTCTAGTGTAATGATGCTGCCAAATAGCTCACCTATCATCCCCACGCATATCAATTTAATGTACAACATTACAATTTTATATCTTTTTATAGATAAAAAATAACATGATTCGCAAAATATTCAAACAATTACTTTAGAACAACTTATATAGTATGATCCCATTTCCCAAACTATAGTATTCATCTACTCATAACCACTTGATATAATTTTATATAACCAAACTAATTACTTTATCATTAATTTATATATGCTTTTGATTCTACCTTTAATGTGTTTATATTTCTTAAAATATAATAATAATTTATTCAACATCAAGTAGATCATGAGCCCTCCCCTGTGTGATTTTTTATCACATGTTAATGGAATTGGAAAAAAATAATGTTCATGTGGTATTATAGGTATGGTTGTTATCTGATTTCAATTTTTAATTTGAATTTATATTTTATATAATTTATTAGATTATATTTTCATTGAGTTTAGATGTTAATTTATATCTTTTATTTAAATTTGGATGTTTTAGTATTAACATAGTACTTTTTTAATAGGTTTTTTATGATTGGGAGGAAGTACATGACTTTGAATATTTGTTGGTGTATTTCTAAATTGATGATTGAATATACTAGGTAACTAGTATAAACTAGTTAGCTAGTACATGTTATTTGAACACATTGGGTAGCTAGTTGTAGATTTAGAATTGTGGGAAACGGTAAAGGGGATATGGAGTACCAAGTGGAAGTGTAATAAATACATGGTGGAGTTTCCTAGAGACCCAAAAAAGACTCTAAGTGGCTAAGGGGTACCCATTATAAGTGTATATTGTACTCTATAGAGTTATCCAAAAGCATAATAAACACCCTAATTAGACACTAGTTACCTAGTATCCATCAAATGGGTTCCTTATGGCATCCAAAATTTCTTTTTAATTATTTCAAAAAATGAAATTCGTTTAAAAACATACATAATCGAATGCCCCTCATTTATGAAAATAAGACAGACCTTTATCTCCTTTTCCTATATTTAATGTGAGATATCTTATCCTTCTTAGATTAAATGAATGTTTGGTTTATTCTGTTAGATTTCTAAATGTGAATCTATCATTATACTTCTATCATTTTAGATTTATCTTTTTAATATTCAGAAGATATTCTTTAATTAATATAAATTGGGTGATTTTATTTGGTTCCACAATTTAAAGTGAACAGGATAAAATCAAGCCATGATATTGGATCAGGTAACTCTAATAATAATTAGAAATATGGTTTATATCATTTTCCAATGTTTTATAAGATTCTAATATTTTTTATGATGTGTGGGATTTTTTTAGCTTATGGGTTTTCCTTGATATAATAATGAATCATGTATCTTTATGTTTAAAGAATTATATAGTGACTATTGGGGCCTTTAGAGGTATTCCAAAAGTATGACTAAGAGTCATGGTCACCAATGAACATGGTGATAATGCAAATTTTAATTAATTTGGCTTGTGGAAACCAATAGTGGTGGTCTTTCGAGATGTTATGATATAGAGAACACTTAATAGATACTCTTAAGTATATCTTGATATTGAAAATCCTTTTTATATAAGAGGAAAACATGTGGTTTAGTTATGAAATGATATTTGATACATTATTTTTCAATGAAATTATTTCATATGTAATTATGATAAAGGATTCTTACCTTAAATTAAATTGGTCTCGGGTGAGATATACAATGGGTTTGAATATGGTAACTAGGTTATGTGTGAATGAACTGTCCAAATTTAAAATGTGAAGTGGAATGGGTTGAAAAAAAATCCATGATTTTGTGTTTATTTGAATTGTTATTAATTTTTCATGTTTATTAATTGTTGATATGTAATGGAAAATATAAAAATATTATGTGACTATTTGTACATGAGTTGTTATATGATGATGTTTTTTTATTTTGGTTTGCAGTTATTATAACTATTTATCTTATAATATTTTGGTTTTTTAATAACAATCATTACTTTATCATTATTGAGGTTGGTTATATTGTCAACCATCCCTCTTATGGTATTTAGGTTATGTTTAAGTAAATTATAGTCCTCTATTAATGCATAGGTTGAGTTTAATTGTTACAATTCCTATCTTGGTATTTTGATTCGGTATAGTTTCAACTGTAGTTATATCTTAGTCCTTATGTTGGGTGTAGTTAGAACCATTAGTCACTTGGTATTTAAGCTGGGATAAGTGATGAAAATTATTCTATTCATATTTATAATGGGTGTAATTCCAGCCATTAGTTAATTGGATATTTTTGTTTGGGAAGTGAAAAAAAGTCCTCATTTTATACCTTTGTTGGGTGTAATTCTAACCCTTTCATTTATAATTTATTTATTAGGTGTAATTAAAAATTATCTCATTGATAAAAAATTATGAGTTATAGGTGTTGACATGTTAATCCCATATACCTTTATGTTGATAGATTTAGACATAATACAATCATTGGATGAAGTAAGTATGTTTGATAATGGGTGTTTTTTTAGAACCTAACAATGCGGTGGGTTTTTATTATGGATTTTGTTATTACCATGTCTCATTATACATGCACTTATATATATTTTATTTTTGGGAACCTTTTTAGTGGAGGGAAAGTGAGCTATACTCACACCCTTCCTGATAATGATGGTGTTTGTGAAAACATTTTGACTATGGATACAGGTAAGGGAAATGGATATATGGTGAATGAGTGATATGGATGAATAATAGGTGTAAAATATGAGATCAAGATGATACTTGGTTTAATATTTTGTGATTATATCTAACTTTTCTTTCCTTATATATTGTATTATAGATAATCATCAACTAGGGTTATATGATTTATGTATGTATACCCGTATGACAATATATATGGATTCTCTTCAATTATAGTATCTATTATTTTTTCCATGGTTACAAATTAGATATAATGTATATATTATAAAATTTCATTAAGATAATGATTTATCCTTATTTCATTCATAATTATTTATGACTATTTTTTGATATTATATAGTCTCCACAAGTAACCTACATACCATCTCCACTTATGAAAACCTCAAGAATTTATGTAGTCATGTTTGAGGTTATGTGGTATCTATGGTTTAGTTATTGTTTCGATGAACTATGTCAGATCATTAGAATGTGGTAATATAGTGTTTCATGGATTTTTTTTACTATTTAGGAATTATAGCAAGAGGTCAATTTTATTAAGAACTTGGGATCAAGTTTATTCCTAAGCACAACAAACCCCTATACTGGGAATGTCCATGTTTGTTGTGATGGTAATTTTTTAATTTCATTTATCATTTACAATTGAGTTTATTTCTACCAATTATAATTCTATATAATATTTATTTATTTGTTAAAAATTTGATATTGTTTTGGGGGAAATAGTGTTTGGATTCATTCATCATGTCTTCCATATCGTATTCACATGAAAATTGTGTTCCTCTGTGTGACATATCACATGGTTATGATAATGTGTTCAATTATAGAAAGTTTAAATAAAAAATAATTCCATATTTTCATATATAATTTGTTAGTGGAAGTATCTTTAAGTAATTTTTTTTACTTGTTAAATTTATTATGATTATAGAAGATTGATTTTTTGAATCTTACATATTTTGTGAAAATATAATTTATAGTGGGTAGGATGGGCATATAAATGCTTAGTCTAAAAAAGTGGGGGTTAATTATCAATCAATCAAAGATTAATTTTATGGGGATTATCTATTTCATATGATTCTAAGACTTTATATGACAGGTTTTAATGTAAATTATACATTAGATGGAATTGTATATATATGAATATTTTTGGATTTTAATTTTGGGTATTAACACAAACATTGAGTTGTGTTAAGAGTTACACATAAATATAGTTGGAACATATTTATTTTTTGAAAGTAATATGGATTATAAAACAATCATTAGAAAAATGATATATATGTAATGGTAATGACCAGAGATTATATAATGTGATTAGATTCTATTTAAAAATATTAAGGGTTAGATTATTTTTAAATTAAATAATTTTCAAGATCTCAGTTATCCGACAAGGATGGTTTATTTCAAATCAGGGTACCCTTGCATTATATTATGTAAGTTAAGTAATTATTGAGGTGACCCAAAGAGAATATATGCACACTATTTGAATATTATTTAGTTTATAATTAGTTTGGAAACCATAATAGTTAAGATACTATAGGAATGGGGTTATTTTTATCTATATGATGGATTAGAAAATTAGTTTTCCACTCAACCATACAAGAGTCATATCTTATATGATTGATATGTTTGGATACCTAAATATCTATGGTGAAGTGGATCACACTAAATATGTGTCATTTATTAGTGAAATATATATCTTGTACCTCTAATAGATATGAAAAATTTTAAAAGGGGAACATCATTTTAGTTGGATCACATTTAATAAAATACCATATTAATTAAATGAAATGATTGATACTAATATAAAATAATAATTTATTCTTTATAAATAACATAATTATCATCCAATATTATATTGATATATAACTTTTATAATAATATGAACAATGTATAATAATTCTTATATATGTAAAAAACATATTAATTATTCTTAAGAATGAAAACCTTTTATGTATTAGAAAAAATCCTAAGTAACTAGATACATTAATTATTAAAAAGTTGAATCTAGATGCATATCAGAATTATTTAATGAATAAAAGGTGGGTTAAAAAAGATTACATTCTTTATTTCTTAATTTAAAATAATATCCACTCATACATTTAATATTATGGGTTTTAAATGTCATATATAGTCTAGATATATCATTTATGGCTTGTTTTGGTTAAGTAATTCTTTCTATGATCATTAGTGGAAATGTTCTAATAAAATGCATGTGTTAAATATATGTTTACACTATTTTATCAATGTATTGGGGGAAAAGGGAAAAAATCAACCATGGTATGTGATATAATGGTTATTGTGCTATGTTGATTGTAAAATTAGGTAATGTTTCAAAATAAAAGTAGATAAGTTAATCCGAAAAACCAATAATGATTATTCATATATCTATCTGTGGTCATTGAAACCTAAATGTAAATTCAAGAAGTAAAGAAACTTTTCACTTATGATGGATGTTTTTTTGGATATGTGAAGGTATTTGAGAATCTCTGTGGAAATTCCATTTTATGTGTTGGTGTTATAAAAATAAAATCATCAGTACTGGAGGGTATATGATGCTTAGTATATGTTTGAAATGTTTTAAATTATAAATCTGTTCAAGATCAAAGAAATAATTTCTGTATTCAGTTGTTTTTATTTAAATGACATTGAAATGTTCTGTGGAATCATTGAGTTAAAAAAAGAATATTTCAATCACTTATTAATCTATATAAAAAATTATTATTTATATATTACTTATTTTATATTACAAAAGGAGTTATTTATTAACAAAGATTTCTAATGAACAATATAATAAGTTGGATTCAATACACTTGGTTCATGATTCATCAGATTCTATAATATTATTGAGAAGAATATGAGGATAAAAATGTTTTATCAAGGATTGTTATTTTTATAAAATTGTTTGTAAAAATATGAGGTGGTATGATACCACCACCAATGGTTGGATATTTAAATGAATCATTTTATTTTCATGAATGTTATCTAAACACATTACATAATGTAGAAAGTATGGATATAATTTTTTTAAAAATATTACCACTAATGGAAATACATGTTATTTCCCAACAATTTTTTTTTGTATATATTTTATTGATATTATAAAGAAAATTTAGTTTCTAATAGGCTAGTGGGAGTATGAATAGAATTTTTAAGTCGAAAATATATCAAATAGAAGATTTTTAATGGAAAAAACTATAAGGAAATTTCACTTTCTATTAGAAGAGTACAGAGTAAATTAATAAAGATAAATAAGAAAAGTTAAATTTAATTAATGTAATAAAGTGAATATCACATTATATCCAAAAGTATCATGATATATTAGTAAATAAAATTGTAATTTTCTACATTCTATTACCAAAATGATCTCAAGGATAAATTTTTTTGGAAAGGGTATGAAAAAGAAGATGACGTTTAAGATAGAATGAGTTCTAATTAGATAATAGAATTTACTATATTCATCAAAATTTTATGTTATTAAGTGAATAATATTGAATACTTTGTTATAATATTTAAACATTATGAATATGATTCTATAGTCCTAACATTATTCAAACTGGATTACTTCTGAAATGTTACTAACTAAAGAGTTTAGTGGGAGGGGTTTTACTAGATGGTTTTATAATGATGTGGTAGGGATTATATATAAATGTAATGAGATTAATAAAACTAAAAATGTGTATCCAATATAAGGATGATGTATCTGTCTATCATATATTACATGATGATTCATGTGATTATGTATGGATTTGTCAATATTCTTGGAAGAGTTTAAGAATATAGAAGGTATCTTGTTAATAAAAAAAAGGTAGTATTCACCTTTTCACATGGTTTATATATATAATGTGAAATAACTTATCAATTCCAGTAATTGATTTACCCATAATTGATGTTTTACATCAGGTATTATAGGTTTTAATGAAATGTTAAGGTAAATATGAGTAGTATTTCATGATGGAACCAAGGTTGTTCTTTGCAAGAAATGCAGTTTGGTTTTGTTTGATGTTAATCCTTAACATTGAATATTAGGTATTACATGGATGATAATAGAGCTTGAATGAAAATGGCTCTTATAGTTTTTATTGACAACAATATTTAACGTGGCTTCATTTCCCAGTGTTTGCCAAATTTATGTGGTCTAAAATCTGGAAATTGAATATCATCACAAAAAGTATCATGTATTAAAGGCCTTATGAAAATATGGAAAATGCATGGGTTTCTCGAAGATGGGATTTTCCATTTATGTTTCACGAAGTACAAAAGAAATATTAAGGTGATCTACGTATCAACAACAAGTATCCCAAATTATGATGAATTGGAGAATTGAAAACATTGTATGTGATCTACCTGATTATGATAATTGGATATTTATGGCGAAAAGAAGGATTTTACAGAGGGATCTGTGGTTAAGATGACTATCATGAGAAGAACATTTCCATGGGGCTTCATGAAAGTAGGAGAACTGCAAAGATAGTTAGGAATGATCCGAAAAAATCGCAAAAAGGTTGTGAAACACCTCTAATGTGGATCCTATAAATATAAGTCTACCCCTATAAACATCACATAATTTTTTTTAAGGAAAATACAGAACCTCTTTGATTTCATAGAGATATGGGAGCTCGGAAAATTGTGATTCCAAGTAATCTTGAGCACCATGAAATTACATGTTTATTCTTGACTGATACCAAAACATATGTATAAAGTGCACTTTTTGATGATGGAATATAATGAATTGACTTAGGGTGCTTTGAAAAGGATGCTTACTATGAGGAGGTAGGGGTGATTCACAAAGAAGTAAGATTCATGAAGGATCTTCATGAAAGGAAGTTTTGAATATCAGTTTTCTGTGAATAGGGCTTTTAGTGTACATAAAATCATGTCTCTGATGCATGTAGAGTCTCGTGAAAGATAAGAAAATAAATACTTAAATGAAAAAACATTGAAGTTACCTTCAAGTTGACGAACTAATTTTAAATTCTCTCAAATATGAGAGCAAGTGGGAGTTGATAGAAGTGTTCTAAGGGATGCAATGTGTTATCCCTAAAACCTTGTACAGGGAGTAACCTTGGAATAGAGTTACTATGTCAAAAATTTTGTATTCCACATCTAATTATGATTAGTGTAATTAGGTACAACCAATAAAAATATGTGTATGATCCTTGGAATAGCCCTTAGTGGGGAACCAAGTAAAATTGGGGTGTTGTATTACTACTTGTGAATGTTTTAATTACTGAACATTACCATCAGATAGGTTTAACATGTTCTTACCAACATTGGAACATGATATGTCACTTGATATGTAAATGTTGACACATTGATTCACATCTCCCCTCACAACATGTTCTGGGATCATTAATTTCAAATAAATATACCAAATATGCTCATAGGACATAAATGGAGTTTTTTTGGATAAACCACCAAGTATACCATATGGGTTTCCATAAAAAAATAAATTTATTATATAATGGGTTCATGTTTGAAAATTATATTTCCCTAAAACCTGAGGATAGTGGGATACCTAGCTGGAGAATCTTCATATTTGGAAACATTATATTTTAATCCTAGATGATTACCTAATTAGGGAACATATGGGTATGTTTCTATCAGGAAATATATTTGAGATTAAGCTAGATAGGCCTTATCCTCCCATATTATGAGTATTAATCCTAGTCCCTTGAATAGGATAAACTAAATGAGAGTATGAGAATACCCACATAATACATGTCATGTACTTAACTTTAAGATTAGGCGAAAGTGATGTTCTCATCCATAAAGGTCAATGGCTTGTGATTTATTTATCATATTAAATAGTTTATTCTTGTATAATCAAGAACATATGATCAGTCTAGATGGTATTGCCATACATCATATACATTTCTTACTTGATGAGTTGGAAAATTGATTTAGTTGAAAGTACATTCATTCACATGATGTAACTGGTTTATATAGGTATGTTGATACATGTGCTTTAAGAAGAACAAACCAAATCCCATTTTATATTGAATAGAATTATTTCTTTGCTAGAGGCCTCTCTTTTATTACACTGGTGCGTTTAGTAATTTATATTTTATATCTATTCTAAAAATTCTCATGGGGTCACACTTTGTGGTTGACTGAATGGGTGTTGAGTTTTATTTATAGAGCTACTATAAAATTGATTTAGATTATATCCAAAAGGATTATTTGATAGTTATTAAAATGAAATTTCATATAATGTGATACAAATGAATTTAGACAATATAAAAATACTATAGTTTATTCTATATCAAATATCTATGAAGTCACTTTTTAAAATATGTAACATTAGTATAAATTTGAGGTATTTTGGTCCATGTCATATGATATGATATAGGTATATTATAGGGTATGAAATAAGTTTTTAAATGGAATGTTTTACACTACCCAATAAAATCAGAGAGTATGAGTTAGATATATCATATTACATAGATAATAATGTTATACAACTCAAATTATATCCCATGAATGATTGGTAGTCTAATGATACGATATTTGAGATCCTCTTTTATTAGAAATCCTTAACTAAGATATTTATTTACAGAAAACTCAGGAGAGGAAAAAAAATTCATTTATGTCACAAATTCATGAACTATTGTAGTAATAAATTATATGTTATGTAATGTATGAGTAAATTCCAAAAATTCATGGGAGTGTGAAAAATCCTATATATTGTAGGTAAAGGCCACACAAATTGTGTGGTAACCTTTGATGGTTTATTTTGAGAATCAAAGAACATGGTGATCCTCTATTACCATTGACAGGTTTCAAGGGACCAATAGAAACTCTTTCAACATAGTTGATGAAATTAAAAAATTATAATATGAATATATACATAAATCGGAACTAAAATCAGGTATAACAAAAAAAAGCTCACATAAACCTTATATAATCCATCTGTCAATTAATTCATTATCATTCATTATCTATTCCTTCTCCATTCATTTTCCCTAAGATATACTATTATATTAGTGTATGGAGGAGGGTATGGTTCATATAATGTCTGTTTAATGTCAGAGCATGGATACACCATAGGGGTGGGATTCCATTTGGTATGAAAACATGATATTGATAAAACATACTAATTAAATATATTTTTTGTACCTTATTTGGTTAATCGTACAAATATATATTTATATTATTCATCAATGTTTTTTTCAATCATGGTAAATATTTGGATTAGAGGATTCTTATTTTTTCAGCTATGTTAAATGAGTGAAATTGTATCCCTATAAATCCATCAATATAGGAATGTAAGTTGTTTTTCCAGGTTAAATTACTATATGAGCCTATGAACAATGTTATAATTCTTTTAGGAAGTTTGTTAAGCTAGAAATGAGCTAAAATTATTGATTCTGATTACTAATAGTTTGGATTATATAAGATTGAGAGTGGTATTTTTTGACCTATTGGGATTAAATTGGGTTATGGGAACCCAACATGTTGTTATTGTGAAATATATAACCATGAAATTTTGTTTACAGTTATGATAGGTTTGGATATAGATTGGAGAATCTATAGTATAAAATAATATAAGTTCTTTTCATGTGTTTCATCGCATCGCTTTGGTTAGAATCAAGTTGTGTATGTTGTGAGTTTTTTTGTCTCAGTAGATTTTAGATATATATTATCTAATATTTTATTTTATTGGTGATCATAGTCTTATAGGACCATGTCGTAGAAGAAATCATTTATTGATTTGGGATATGATATGAAAAAGACATCTTAGAGTGGTTCTAATCAAGTGGATGTATAATTTTACCTCTTATTTTATATGTATTTAGAGTCATTGATAAAGGATTTATAAAAGGAGGGATGTTGGTATCAAGATCCATCAATGACATTGAATATTTATCGAACCCAATATTTGGTGAGGTCTTGGGATCCTAGAATACTGAGAATTGGATTAAGAATATTCATAAAACCATTGAGTGTGTGAGTACTTTGAAGGAGATTTAGGTGATCTTGGAGGAATATAAATTTAAAGAAGAGTCATTCAAATAATACATGATATTAGGATGAAAATGGATAGTCTTATACCATCCAATATATATTTTAAATCCTATATCAATGAGAATTTATTTTAATGAATTTTAATCATGAGAAGTTTTGTAATATTATAGAGTATGAAAGACATGGGTGACCAGTGACTGAGTATGAAAGTGAATTTGAATGGTTGTTTGACATTATATTATCATTGAAAGAAGTGAATTTGTGAAGGTATGTTTCCATTATAAGGGATGTTATGACATATTAAATTTTTATATAACATATTAATATTTTGAATCATTTTTTTAAATACATGTAGCTGTTATAAATTAAGGGTGAGACTTTGTTGCTTCATAAGGTTATAAGGATCGATGTCATAGTTGGTATAAATAATAATTAAGGAGAAAAGATTTTATATATCAAAGTTGGTGCTAATAAGCCTCATTAATACTATGGAATATTCATATTAGAGTTCTATAAATATAGAGGGATTTGGTATATACATAAGTTTTGAAAGGAAGAGACTATGATTTTTTATCATCATTGATATTGTAATGATGAGTTAATGGTTAGAGATCATTGGTTTTTTCATAACATATTAACTATATACTTAGGGGTAGAAAATATGGTATTAATAAAATTCTAGACTTTGATATCCAAGTGCTATTTAAATAATATTTTTTAAATGAAAAAGTTATATAAAATCTAGATGAAGGATTGTGTAGAAATTTAAAATAGATATTATTATCTTGGTTCATGTAAGTAGTAATTGGGTGATTTTTATTATCTATTAAGTTACAACGTAAGAAATGAAATATAATGAAAATCTAATGGCATGGATAAATCCATAGGTTATTTTATGTTATGATCCTAATAATTAGTGTGATATGAGAATATTATGGATTAATATCTAGCTATCCTATATGTGTATTATTTAGGTTTCGCCTTGAATGTTTGGTATAATCATGTTATGTTATCTCATTTAATGGATGGATGATATGATACTTTTTTATCAATCTAGTATCAATATTTTTAGAGTGAAAATTTATGTGTTATATAGAGAGTTTATTGGTATGTAATTGGAGTGTGGAATCACATAATGATTTGGGTTTTTCTGGTATGAGTTTGAAATTGAATATCAATGATATATTAACATGATAATTAGGATAAATTGTTTTTTATTTTTAGGGGATATGTGGTTCTCCAGGTCATGTGAGGAAAGGGTACTTAAGTACGATTTATAATATTTCTAATATGTTCTCTTACTAGTGTCTAATATTGGAATTATGGAATAGAAATGTGTATATAATTAGAATATTTGTATTTGATCTTAAGGATTAAATTGTAATATTCTATGGAACCAGTTTATCATCATTATTTACATTGTATTGTCCTCTGATATTTTATAGGATAATAATATAATGGTGTATATTTTTTTCTTTGTGAATCTAACCATCCATGAAAAAGGATTTTGTGATCGATTATGTCACTAATGAAATGACCTATTATATAATGATTAAAAAGATATGTATTTTTAAGATATATTCAATAATAAGCTATGATATGCTCATCCACATGAGAATACCAAGGGTGGAAAGTATGTAATGATTTAATATGTTATTAGTTGGTGGAATTGGAAAAAACATCCTTAGAGTGCGACTAGATCCATGTATTTTTTATTTGATTTTGAATTTAGAATTTAGAATATAGAGGATTGATTGGGGGATGTATTTATTGAGCATGGAGATTAATGAATAGTTTTTTATTTAATTTTTGATGTATTGGAATTTATTCCATAATGATTTTATAAGTGTTTGGAGGTTTCATAGAAATTATAAGAATTGGAACTATTATAAGTGTGTTGATAATGTAAATATGGAACATGATGGGTCACTTAAATGGGTCATTTAAACACATTGCGTAATTGGTATGTAATGGGTGGTTGGTATGGGTATAAAAATTAATGCAAAATGTTAATGGGTTTATCAATAACTCGATGGAAGTATCCCAAGTACTTGAAAAGGCTGTCCTTTGGATTAAGATAGGCATAAAGTGTCTACCAAGTACTTGGTTCCCATTAATCAAGTATCTAGTGGCCTCCAGAATTGTTTTTTAATTTAAAATAAAATTTTATTTCTTTAAATACTTACTCACCCTCCATTTAATATGTGTGTACAAGATATATTCCCTATTATTTTCATCACTTTTAGGTGAGAGATATTCCCTTATTTATCTGATATTCATGTTCCAGTTTTTAGTGTGATCACTCTCATTGAATATCTCATCTTATATCTATTTATATCCTTTACTGTTAAAATTTTATAGTATCTAATTACACAAAATCATGTTTGTCCATATGTTTAATTAATTTTATTAACAAAATATCAAATCAGATCTTCATTTCAGATGAAATAACTATAAGAATAATGGGGTTCGTGGTGAATAGTATTTCAAAGTTGTTTATATTAGTTTCATGTGTATTGTGATTTTTTTATACATGTGATATTATCCAAACATGGTACCAAATAATGGTTTTTCATGTCTAAAAGAGAATGTAATGACGATTATGTTTTTAATAGCTCTTCCATGTGTACGATTCAAACCCATTGTCACTGATAACCATGGGACTAAAGTAATATGTGATGAGTTTGGAACATGAAACCCTAATGTGGTGCTACCTCATGTTTTCATGGTATAGTGAACCCTTAATATGTGATATTAGGTATCTCTATTTGTTATAATGATTTTTTCTGTGAGAGGCTATAACATGGTTTAGTTTTGAATTGGACATTGTTTTATTAGTGGTCATTTTTATTTTTTGATACTTAAATATGGTGAGGGATAATTCCATTAAAAAAATTAGGTCATGGGTGAGATGTACATTGGGTTATAAAATGGAAACACAGATATGTGTAGATAAACCAATGGAATATAAAATCTGAAGTGGATTGGGACAAAATCCCAATTCATACTTTTGGATTTCAATTGAACGTTTATTGATTTTATATAGAATTTATTTTGGTGTAATTACAACCATGGTGGTATTATGGTGTTTATATTGGGTGTAATGAAAACCACTTCTATATATGTATTTAGGTTTGGTGCATTTGCAACAAATTATATTTTGGAATATAAGTTGAGTTTAACTAAATTTATGGTGGTATTATTGTGTTTAGGTTTTGGGTAATGTAAACCCTAGTCCTCCCTCAGAACATAGTTTGGTTATAGTTATAATTGTTCATATATTGGGTTTCTAGGTTAGGTGTAGTTCCAACCATTATTATAATTATATTTATGTTTTGTGTCATGAAAATTGTTGTTTTATGGTATATTTAGTTTTAGTGTAGTGCAAACCATTTCTTTTGGAATCTTGTTTGGGTGTAATATATACCATTCAATTAATGAGTTCTAGGTTTAGTGATATGACATTCAATAACCTTGGGATTTATTATTGAGTTTTGGGTATATTCCATTTCAACCGTTTATACCTTTTTTCTTGATGTGTTCAGATAGAATACTAACATAGGCTAAGGAACATATATTCTATCCATGGTGTCTTGTGTAGGACCTAAGGATTTGATTCATATTTATTACGTATGTTTTCTTTACCATGATAAAACATTCCAAAACTTATATATTATTGATTCTTTAAAAGACTCCATTAATGGTGGCCTACTTTGTTGTAGTCAGACATGTAAATGGAACCCTAGTGTATGTTGATACTTAATAGTTCTGTATGTAAGTAATGGAGAATGAACTATAGTAAATGTGTCATAAGTAATGATAACAGGTGTATGATACATGAATATTTTTTTGTGAATTAATGAAGGGAAAGTATTGTGTAATAAAATAATAAAATTTAATATAGATTTGAAACTTATAAATAATGACGATGATCATATGAATAAAATTATCAATTTATGATCATTTTAAAGATAAAATAGAAAAAGGAGAATGAGTATAGAAATGATAAAAAATGGGTTTTTATGGATAATTCATCAATAATAGTAGGGTAAAATTACTTAATATCAAATAATTTTAAAGGAAATAGTAATAATTAGTGTATGAAATTAGTAAAAAATGGATATTTATGATGAAATAAATTTTTCTCAATTAAAATCTAGATAATGAATTCAAATGAGTTTATATTAATGAGAAAATAAAATTCAGGAGTAAAAATTGTAATAAAATATATTATTACAATGTAAGAAATTTTTGTAAAGTCAAAGGGAAGTTAACGACATAATCAAGGACGAGAAATAATTTATCTAATTGGGAAAAATTATATTATGATGGATAATGTTATGAAAAATATAAAATTCATTGGAGAAGGTGATCATGATTTTATTTCTCAATCCAAACATATTAAGGAACACACTAGTGAAGAATAAAAAGGTTAATTACATGATTTTAGGAAAGTGTAAATCTTGAGATTCATAATCATGCTGTACATCATGAAAATTTAAATTCTTGAAAAGTAGTATATAAATTTTTAGAATATCATTGATTAATATGATTAAAAAATGGATTTTGAGAAGTAACGAGAATTATTTCATGATTGTTTTCAATATCAATGTGCTTCTTTATAAAAGAAACCATATAATTGACTACATGAAATCCCTCTTTCTTTGAGATAACATGAAGTAAAATCAACTATTAAAAATTATATTGAATAAAAAAATTCCCTCATCACATATCAAAATGTTTATAAGAATATTTTTTAAGGAGTGTAAGAATAATTTAAACATATAGTGAAAGTTATCAATGTGATAATCTGACATGATGGATTCCTAAATATGAGTTTATCACAACCCATGGACACACATGTTTTTGAATGAATTGAATGTATTGGAAAGAATAAGAGAAAAAAATATTGGTTTCATGTAATAAATATATTTAACACATAATTTCATGAAGTTATAGTAGTGAAAATTAGAATATATATGGTGTAACGCACTGACCCGAGAAACCCAGAGTCAGTGCATTATTACGTATCATTGGAATGATCATAAAAGATCATGTCTCGAAAGAATTATTAGTTTAGTAGCCTTGGAAGTACTAGACACATTTATAAGGTTTACATTACATCATAAAATGGAAAACTACAACAACATTGTCTCCATAGACAACACTGAGATCCCATAGACTATCCCTGGAGATCAGTCATAATATACTTCTTTGCATCTTGGGAAAATAAAACATAAAAATGGGTGAGCTCAAATGCGCAGTAAGGATAACAATATAGAAGAAACTGTCATAAATAAGCATAAACATTTAAGGAAATGTATAACTAAAACAATAGCCTGTTAAACTTGAAATTAAGCATAATATGGAAGAAATAAAATGAAATAATACCATTTAATTATTCACATAGATATTCTACTAGTCGAATAATCACATGAAATATCAATAACCACTTTCATAATGATGGAATGCATAATTCTAGACTATCATAACCACATAGTCAAGGCCTTATGCCAATAATACAAATAATATTTTGTCAAGGCCTTGTGCTAACACAGTATCTTGTCTCATGAGACCTACCAATTCATCGAGGAGCTATAGCGGGCTCCACCCATCACGTACTAAGTCCAATGCATTCCTCATATGAACAGGTTTAAACATTACATAAACATTCGTATTAAAACTAGTATACAAAATGTCAATACTTTAACCACAAACCATGAATGGTATAAAAATAGCACATCCACAGTCAACAGAACTCATTCAATAAAATATGGAAGATTTTATTGTATCAGATTAACCACAATTGAGAATAATGATGGATATTGAAATATATTAAAATAATCATCAAAATTATTAGAAATAAATATCCCCCTTTTTTCATGGAATCATTTAAAAGTCACACTATTTGTCAAGAATCCATTTAAAAATAGATTTTTGAATAAAATTTTCCCATAACACTTTGAATGTTTTAAAAGAAATTTTAATTTTAAAACATTAATGACCATATAAATAAATACTTTAAACCATTTTTAAAACATGGACATTAATGAGAATGATTTAGAATAATAAATCTTTAAAACATTTAAAATGATATTTTAGTTAGAGTTACTAATCAAAAGAGAGACACTTGAATAAGAATAATTAATATAATCAAAACTTTGTAATAACATAAAGGGATCCATGATATACTATGTCAAAGTACACTATATACACCATATAAAAGTGATTTGGTGTATAACAATAAAGAAGTCTCAATGAAATGTAAATTGAGATGAAATCTTTTATAAAGACCATATCCTTATGTTAAGGATAAATCAACGACATAATTATTTGTGAAAAATATAAATGCACTCAATATGATTGGATATTTAGTGTAAATCAATAAGAGGGCATTAACACATATTCTTGTAAAAACAACACCAATGAATTGGATATTTAACTCAACAATGGAGATTGTGTTAAAATTACACTTATCAAGTTCATATCGATAACTTGAGAATTTATCAATGGAGTGATTATGTGTATCAAAATCATATCCACAGAATGGGGAGTAAAAATTATTACATAAGCAAATGACTAGTAATTCCACACATATTCTTGGGGTAAAATAATCAATGAAGTATGCGTAAAGCTGTATGAGTGGAAATTTAAATTTCAAATTCCCTTATCGTTTTGGTAACTTATGAAATAGACACCCATGAAAGAAGGATCATACACTGATGATGTAAATATCCATGAATTAAATTATATTACACAATGAATACAATCATGGGTAGTACACACACCACATGCAATAAATAAGTGGCCTACAATTGAAATCTCACATAATTAAAAGTGAGATAAGAAAATAACTTACATTGATCTTTTTTCCTTGGTCGAGGGTAGGTTAACCTCCTGTATAATGGTGAAATAATTTTTATTAAATTAAAAAAGAATCATATACATTAATATGATATCATATATGATCTTTTAACACTGCTTTGATAATAATATTATAGTATTATCGTCATTTCGGGTGTTAACTTACTCATTTTCTTTTATATGTTTTGTTACATAAATCATGATTTTAATGGATAGGTTGTATCTTATTCATATACAGAATTATATCAAGTCCTTAAAAATTATTTTTAAAAATAAAATTAGAATTATACTTGCATGGATACGATGGGGAAGGAATCCAACCGCGTTCGTGGAGACGATAGTCCGTACATAAGCATGAGCGATAATATCATTATTTTGATATTAAAATAATATATAATTGGATGGTATATCCTATATACAGAATCATTATCATTTTATATTTATTATTTACATAAATTACACATCATTATCATACCCATCCAGATAATAATGATTTGAAAAACAATTACACCACGTCGTGGAGGCGGTAAGCCGTACGTACACACGTATCATGACATATCATTCAAAGAATGGATAGAATTATGAATATGGTTGTTCCATATTTATAATAACATCACAATATATAGAATATACTGGAGTTATTATTTTATAATGGAAATAACAAATAAAGAATAAGTTGAAGAAGAAAGGAACTTGAAAAAGGGTGGTGAAAACATTACCTCTTCTTCGGGTTCTTCCTTTTGATTTGATCAAAAGGGATCCTTAGGTTGGATTTAGGATCAAAATAAGGCCCCTAGGTTGAATTGAGGGAATCGTAGAGGATATTTGGGCTGGGGATAGCTGATCCAAATGGCTTTGAAGGTGTGAAGTACAGAGAATGGGGAGTGCCCTTTTATAAGAGGGGTGAGGGGCACCTTAGGAAATGTTAGAAATATTATTTTATAATAAATTCATATTCTGTTTATAATGGCTAAAAATAGATTATTTAAAGGTAATGGTGGGGATAGGTCTATATACACTCAACCAATAGGTTTTAGACAGGTTTGGGTCAGTATATTAACATTATCTTTTTGATTTAACTCTTAGTTAAATAGTTTGACATTTACCATGTCTCTTTGTATTTTTATATTATATATTAAATAAAATTACTATAAATATACAATAGACCCCAAAGTGGTCCATTAATAATAAAACTATCATTATAAAAGTCCTTTGGCTGAAACTTATATTTTTAGGAATATAATATCAATTAATAGTATAATATTTGTTTTAAAAACCCCTTTCTGTCAATTTTGACACTATTTAATAATTGAATTTTTTAAAAGTCCTAAAAACTTTATTAATTCAAAAAAAAATTATTTAAGTAATAATAACATCTCATATTAACCAATAAATTTTTTTTATGTCATCAAAACTTTCAAATTATATTTATTTTAACATTTATAATACTAATTATTTGATTCTTTCATTAATAAGGAAAATATTGCATCATTATTGTGTCATAGATAAATTTAATTATTCATGGTATAAAAATTATAAATAAAATACCATTATGTAGGAAATAGTTTTATATTTCTAAAGAATATTTTTAGTAAAAAATATAACATATATAACTCTATGTAAATTTTTTTTCTAAAAGATATATGCTTATGTCATTTTTGTATTTACTATAAATTAATTAATATAAAGTGTCATTATTACTGACAAGTGGATCAATGGGGTCCCAAAATCGACCCAAATATGCCCATGTTCGGACATGTATCAACAAATACGTTTAGGACATGTTTTAGGGTAATTTATTATTATAATAATATTATTTGTTTACCCTTATTTACAGAATTTACCCTTTAACCATGACAAATAAAATATTTACCGAAGTAATTATTCAAAATGTCTAAAAAAATTACCTATTTACACAATTTGGACCTCCTGATTCTAAATATGGAATCCATTTTTCTAAATTCAAAACACCGAAGTGGCAGAAATTAATTTAAAATTAATTCTCGTTGTTAAAACAAAAAAGCGTGTTTTTAAGAGATAATAACTATCAAAATATTGGCACTTGCTTATGTTCAGTTTAAAAGTGAAATTATGTCCAATGACAAAACTTGGATTAAATGGTAAAAATAAAATCTAATTATTCTCTAAAATCACTCAAATTTAAAATTTATTACTCTTAATTATTTCGATTAAAAAGTTTTTTTTAATTAATGTTTAGTTATTTTCACTATTCATCAAAATATGAAAGTTATCCGAAAAGTATCAAAAATTCACCCTAAGATAATTTCGATATTCTTAATCCAAAAATGATGTCCATTTTGAATGATAAAATTTATAAAATTTCAATAAGTGGGTATAACTATTCATAACAGCTAGTTTGATTGTTTGTTGTGTGTGTTAGAATCTCGAAGTTTCCTACAATGCAAGCTATTTCATTATTCAAAGGGAAACATAACAAGGAATCTTGGGGTGTGACATTATCCCCTCCTTCAATAAATCGAATCCTCTTAATTTTAAAAATTGGGCCTGGGAATATAATGGAATGTCCCACATCGGAAAAATATTCAATAAAACTATCACTTTAAAAGAAAGAAAGAGATGTATAAAGGTCATCCAAGATAACCCATACTAGGATTACATGTATGAAAACATGGATATTGAAGATAAACTATGTTTCGAGTTCTGATGGAGAGGGATAGAAAACATGATCAAGAGAAAGTTAACAACAAGAAAACCACAAACTTGTGATGGGACAAACAATCATTAGTCTCCCAGTAGGAAAAGTAAACGGACAACATTTTTTTGTTTTAAGTTACATTAAATAAATATGAGGGATTCATTTATGATATTGAAAAAGAACATAAAGAGATATACTTAATTTTTAAGTAGAGTTTCATTATTTAATAAATATCTTCCACTAACTCATTTTTTTATGAGGAGTATTCAAGAATACTTGGTCACAGAGAAAGAGCTAGAATAAACATCTATAGAATCACATGATCCACGAAGGATAAACTATATATTTACCTTGTCTTTTGAGATTAATCAAAACCAAAATGTTTAGTATAAGATCGGATGATCCCCCAAAAGGATATTCCATTATAGAAAGAAACACTAATATTAATTTCTAAAAATAAACCAACAATACCCGAAAGTTAAATAAATACCATTAAATAAACAATTGTCCTTAAAATCCTTCAATATAACCCAAAATAATATTGAAAGACAAAACTTAGAGGAATTTGGTCATGTAGTCTTCCACGTTAAATTGTATCACCAAATGACATAAACTACTCTTAAAGTCACATACTTAAAAGTAATCAACCTAATCACATATTCTCTATTATAGTTTAATCATTTTCACAAATAACCCAAATCACTATAAATAAACAATAAAAACATAGATTAAAATCCACCATTAATCCTCAAATGAAATCCCATAGTATTATATTTTCCTTGTGCATATAGTGTTCCCAACAAAGTGAACATCTTCCAAAATAACATTTATCACTTAATCACCAAATCATTTTCCTATACTAAGGGTATTCATTTGATAAGACATAAGATCTCAAATCAACTTATTATTGATTAATAAAATCACTTAACTAAAAATAATTACTCACACTAACTAGGGACTTCACGTAGTCTATTGGTATGCGATAAATCCCAACCGCACTGTGGTTGTGGGTTCGATTCCCACAGCTTTGTCCGATAGGAATGATTGTCACACGGTTTGCGTGTTGTCCTTATTCAAAAACTATATTTTATAACATTACCAAAATGAGATAAATTCCTCAGAATAACTATACCATAATTTAATCACAAATTTTATCTCATACCTTGCATTTTTATGCCAAATATAAAAACTTTTAATTTACTCAAACCCATTGATCACATAATACCAAATGATTATTTATAACTATATCCAAAAGAGAAAAGATAATTCTTTCTCAAATATAATTTTCACGTGAAAAACTGCAGGGTTACAAATACAAGAGAAAATTATTCCAAATTAATCCCATCAACAAGGAGTACTAGTACTTTTAAAATTTTCTCCAACCATTTATTTCCACATAGTTTCATCTTTGACCAAGAAAATATCCTATAAAATAGGGCATTCACTTGGGTAATGGCCCAGTCCCCTACATTTACGAAAAATGACTGTAAATGGATTCATGGGAAAATTTTTATTTTCTTTCATAGTAATCTTCATTTTTCCTCGGAAATTCATCACTTTATGTCCTTCTTTCCCGCACATAAAGCATTTCTTTGTTCCATTGAGACACTTTCCTGGGTGTCTCCTTCCACATTTCCTGTATGATGGAAATTGAGGATTCATTTCTCCGTAGTCTCCACTGCTGGAGCTCTTATCATTCATCACCTTTCTCTTCATTGTTGAGTCCGGGAGTTGGTTAATATATATGTTTTTGATCATATTTTTGGAAATTTGTTTTGGAATAAACTTGAAATCTTTTACGCCTATCAACATTCAATTTTATTTCTCATTTCCACCACCATTCCCACCTCATACATCATTCTCAAATTTACTATGAATTCCTTGGAATCTATCCATTGACTAAAACCAGAAATCATTGTCTGAGTAACAGTAGTAAAAAATCATTTAGAGAATATCATGACACCATATTCTTAATTTGAAACACCTTAGGATTAACCTAGGTCATTTATTCTCATCTTATATTAAAATAATTCAAATTGGTTTGTAATGAAAATGTAAATTATCCTAAGCATATCCCCCGGGAGTGTTGTAACCAAGAGTGCAACAAGGCCCATTGTCATGCACCAATTCCTGTTCGAGTCTAGCTCAAAGAAGTGTTTTCAAGTTTTACCCCTAGGTACATCTATGCTAGAGCCGCCTCTAGCTGCTCGTATCCAGACAGGGATGTATTGCTTGGAAAACTCACAAAATCTCTACAATACCAAAGTTCTAAGAAGTTCTTCTATACTAATCATCAAAGTCCTTCTTAGTTCTATGTTCTCTAATCAGAGTTTATCTGAATCTAGTTTCCAAGGTTTGTACTAAACTTCCTCTGATACCAACTGTAATGCCCCAACCCCAGAAACTCAGAGTCGGTGCATTATTACATATCATTGGTATGATCATAAAGGATAATTTCTTGAAAGACCGATTAGTTTAGTAGCCTTGGAAGTACTAGATAAATTTATAAGGTTTACATTACATCATAAAATGGAAAACTACAACAACATTTTCTCCATAGACAACACTGATATCCCATAGACTATCCCTGAAGGTCAGTCATAATATACTTCATTGCATCCTGGGAAAATAACACATAAAATGGGGTGAGCTCAAATGCCTATTAAGGATAACAATATAGTTCAAACTTTTATAAATAAGCATAAACATTTAAGGCAATGTATAACTAAAACAAAATCCTTTTAAACTTGAAAATCAGCATAATAGGGCAGAAATAAAATGAATTAATGCCATTTACTTATTCACATGCACATTCTACTAGTCGAATAATCACATGAAATATCTATAACCACTTTCATAATGATGAAATGCATAATGCCAGACTATCATAACCACATAGTCAAGGCCTTGTGCCAATACTGCTAATAAGATTTTGTCAAGGCCTTGTGCCAAGACACTAGTTTGTCCCATCAGACCTACCGATGCATCGAGGAGATATAGCAGGCTCCACCCATCACTTACTAAGTCCAATTCATTCCTCATACGAACAGGTTTAAACATAACATAAGCATTCATATTAAAACTGGAATACGAAATGTCAATACATTAACCAAAAACCATGAATGGTATAAAAATAACACATCCACAGTCAACATAACTCATTCGATACAATATGGAAGATTTTAATGTATCAGATTTACCAAAATCGAGAATAATTATGGATATTGACATAGATGAAAATAATCATCAAAACTATTAGAGAGAAATATCCCCCTTTTTCATGGAATCATTTAAAAGTCACACTAGTTGTCAAGAAGCCATTTAAAAATAGATTTTTGAATCAGAGTGTCCCATACCACTATGAAACTTTTAAATGGAATTTTAATTTTAAAACATTAATGTCCATATACATAAATCCTTAAAACCATTTTTAAAACATGGACATTAATGACAATGATTTAGAATAATAAATCATTAAAACATTTAAAATGATAGTTTAGTTAGAGTTCCTAACCAAAAGAGAGACACTTGAATAAAAATAATTGAGGTAATAAAAACTTTGTAATATCATGAGAATAAATGGATCCATAATATACAATGTCAAAGTACATTATATACACCATATAAAAGTGATTTGGTGTATAACTATAAAGAAGTCTCAATGGAATGTAAATTACGATAAAATATCTTATAAAGACCATATCCTTAGGTTATGAGTAAATCAACGACATAATTATGTGTGAAAAATATAAATACACTCAATATTATTGGATATTTAGTGTAAATCAATCAGAGGACATTCACATATATTCTTGTAAAAACAACACCAATGAATTGGATATTTAACTCAACAAATGAAGATTGAGTTAAAATTACTCTTATCAAGTTCATATCGATGACTTGAGAATTTATAAATGAAGTGATTATGTGTTTCAAAAGTATATCCCCTCAATTGAGAGTGGAAATTATTACAGAAGAAAATCAATAGTAATTCCACACATAATCTTGGGGTAAAATAATCAATGAAGTATGTGTAATGCCGAATGAGTGGAAATTAAAATTTCAAATTCCCTTATCGATTTGGTAACTTAAGAAACAAACACCCCTGAAATAAGGATAATAAAATGATGATTTAAATATACATAAATTAAAATATATTTCACAATTAATACAATTATGGGTAGTACACTCACCACATGCAATAAATAAGTGACGAACAACAGAAATATCACGGAATTAAAAGTGAGATAAGAAACACCTTAAGACGTTGTAATCAACTGAGTCATATGACCAAAAGTTAATTACCACCAAATTAATCACAAAATACCATGAATATAATGAGAATCATGACAATATATATCAAATGTCAGTAAACAATACACCACATGCATTGAATAAGTGGTGAATAATGGAAATCTCACGGAATTAAAAGTGAGATAAGAAAATCCCTTACATTGAACTTTTTCCTTGGTAGAGGGTAGGTTAACCTCCTTTATAATGGTGAAAAAATTGATATTAAATTATACAAGAATCATATACATTAATATGATATCATATATGATCTTTTTTCATTTCTTTGTTAATAATATCTTAGTATTATCGTCGTTTCGGGTGTTAACTTACTCGTTTTCTTTTAAATGTTTTGTTACATAAGTCATGTTTGTTATGGCTAGGTTGTATATTATTCATATAAATAATGATATCAAGTCCTTAAACATTTTTTTAATCATTAAATGAGAATTAGACTTGCATGGATATGATGGGGAATGAATCCCATCGCGTTCGTGGAGACGTTAGTCCGTACGTAAGCACGAGCGACAATATCATTATTTTGATATTAATATAATATATAATTGTATGGTATATAATATATAAAGAATAATTATCATTTTATATTTATTATTTACATCAATTAAACATCATTATCATACCCATCCAAATAATAATTTTTTGAATAACAATTACACCACGTCGTGGAGACGGTAAGCCGTACGTACACACGTATGGTGACATGTCATTTAATGTATGGATAGAATACTGAATATGGTTCTAACATATTTATAATAACATCATAGTATATAGAATATACTAGTGTTATTATTTTAGAATAGAAATAACAGAGAAAGAAGAAGTTGAAGATGAAAGGAACTGGAAAGAGGGTGGTGAAAAAATTACGTCTTCTTTGGGTTCTTCATATTGATTTGATCAAAAGGGCGCCTTAGGTTGGATTTATAATCAAAATAACGCCTGTAGATTGAAGTGATGGAAGTGGAGAGGATATTGGGGTAGGTTTTGGATGTTACAAATGGATTTTAATGTGTTAATTAGATAGAATGGGGAGTGCCCTTTTATAAGAGGGGTGAGGGGCACCATAGGAAAAGCTAGAAATATTATTTTATAATAAATTAAAATTCGGTTTCTAATGTCTCAAAATTGTATTATTTAAATTTTAAGGTTGGTATTGGTCGAAAACCACTCATCCAATAGGTTTTATATAGGTTTGGGTCACTATATTAACTTTATATTTTTGATTTAACTCTTAGATAAATAGTTTGACATTTACCATGTCTCTTTGTATTTTTATATTATATAGTCAATAAACATACTATAAACATCCAAGAGACACTAAAGTGGTCCATTAATAATTTAAAAATCATTATATATGTCCTTTTGTTGAACCGTATATTTTTAGGAATATAATATCAATTAATAATATAATATTTGTTTTAGAAACTGTTTTATGTCAATTTTGACACTATTTAATAATTGATTTTTTTAAAGTCTTAAAAAATTTATTAATTAAAAAAATTCATTTAAGCAATAATAACATGTCATATTAACCTATAAAATTTTTTATGTCATAAAATCTTTCAGATTATATTTATTTTAACATTTATAATACTAATTATTTGATTCCTTCATTAATACGGAAAATACTGCATCATTATTGGTTCATAAATAAATTTAATTATTAAATGTCTAAACAATATAAATAAAATAACATTATGTAGGAAATATTTTTATTTTTTCAATTAATATTTATAGTCGAATATATAACATATATAACCCTATGTAATTTTTTTTTCTAAAAAATATATTCTTATGTCATTTTTGTATTCACTTTAACTTAATTAATATAATGTGTCATTGCCACTTACAAGTGGATCCATGGGGTCCCCAAATCGACCCAAAGATTCCCATGGTTGGAAATGTATCAACCAATAGGGTTAGGACACGTTTTAGGGTAGTTTATTATGATTATAATATTATTTTTTACCCTTATTTACCAGATTTACCTTTTAACCATGGTAAATAAAATATTTACCGAAGTAATTATTCAAAAAGTCTAAAAATAAAAGTTACCTATTTACACAATTTGGAACTCCTGATTGTAAATATTGAATCCAATTTTCAAAATAAAAAACACAGAAGTGTCAGAAATTAATTTGAAATTAATTCCTATTGTTAAAACAAAAAGCGTGTTTTTAAGAGATAATAACTATCAAAAGATTGGCACTTTCTTATGTCCAGTATAAATATGAAATTATGTACAATGACCAAAATTATATTAAATGGTAAAAATATAATATAATTATATTCTAAAATCACTCAAATTTATAATTTATCACTATTAATTATTTCGATTAAAAATTTGTTTTTAATTAATATTTAATAATTTTCACTATTCATCAAAATATGAAAGTAATCCAAAATGTACCAAAAATTATCCCTAATCTAATTTTGATATTCTGAATCCAAATATTATGTCCATTTTGAATGATAAAATGTATAAAATTTCAAAAAGTGGGTATAACTATTTATAACAGCTAGTTTGAATGGTTGTGGTGTGTGTTAGAATCTCGAAGTTGCCTATAATGCAAGCTATTATATTCATTAAAGGGAAACATACTGTGGAAGCATGGGGTGTTACATATAGTGCATAGATGAATAAGGATCCCATGTATCATTCCAAGTTCAGTGATATTGAGAAGGGTTGTATAAAAAATTTAAAAATGTTTGAGAATATAAAAAGAAGCACAATGGCGAAAAAGAAAACATACAATTTTTTAATATAATTTTGAACATATGAGGAAATTTTCATTTGATAATAGATTTTGGAAATGTGTCACGTCTGTTGAAAAAGAATAATTTTTTTACTATTATATCTATTTATTTCTAAAATTTTAATAAATAAATTTGGATAAAACATCAAAAAATAATTAAAAATCATAGTCAATGGACAAAGGAATAAGTAGAAATTTTATTAAATTTTAAATCACTTGAATTGAATTATGGAAGATGTGATCATCAAGGTATTTCCAAAAATAATTTTCTTCAAATTTATTAAGAGTATCTGTTGTAAAATATAAATTATAAATTTCAAAATAATAGGAGTGATCATGTAGTAATTTTTGTTTCAAGGGTCCTTTACAAAGGATTAATGTGTGAAAATACAAATATTTTGGATAATGGTTTCTCATCAAAAAATAATATAATTTTTTTTGTATAGAATTGAAAAGTGTGATAAATTTAGTCTAAATTGTGGGGATGATTTATTCAGAAACATAAAATGAATATAAATTACTAAAGTAAAACTATAAAATACCTCTAGAGATGGGTTTCCCTTCATTGACAGGTTAAGATATAACTCATTGTGTGTTCTTTAATTGAGTAAAAATAAAAATTAGGAGATATTTATAGAAAATAGATATTTAATTAGAGTGTTAAACATTGGAAATATCATCGTTATGGAATTGCATCCCTTGGGAAAAAATAAAATTAGAGGTCTTGTTTATTATGTTGTTATGGGAATCTATCCCATTTTAAATAATGAACAAACAAACTTCTGTTCAGTTCTTGAAAAAGGGAATATTGAGTACAAAAGTCACAAATTAAAGAAGATAAATACATAAAGGAATCTTATGAAAATTAAATTTAATTTTTATGGGCCTATGTGTCTAAAATAAACCTATATAGATACATATTTATTTAAAAATACTAATTATTTCTATCATATGACTTAAATTACATTTATGTCAATTAAATCATATTTTATTACTTTTTTTAAAGTAAATAGTATAGTTATTGAAATTATATATGGATATGTTACTAAGAAGTTTCAATTTAATAATGTATGCAAGAAAAAAATGAATATTTTGACATATATAATGAGAAACACAGTGTATGAAATTGAAATACCTGTTTATATAAACCTATAAAAGGGATTATTTGTGAAGACCCAATTATTAAAAGTAATTTTTTTAATTATTTGGTATTATTATGAGTTTTTGAAAATTGATGGTCCATGATTATAAGGCCCGGTGTGCCTAGAATGAATTTCGGAATTTTTTAGGAGCGTTCAGTAAACACGCGGGCATCGTTTTATATCTTTTGAACTGGTGCTCGGAATAAAAATTAAAGAGCACCGTTTGATCCTCAACATTGGAATTCTCTTAAGGGAAGCTTCACTTTGAACACAGTTGGTTGTGAGAAAAGGATAGTTTTTGGAATTTTTAAAGAAAAATTAAATTACATGTAATTGTTATTATATTTTCTTTTTCTCCAATGGATGAGTGATAGTGGTAGGACCGGTGACTTGTCAATCCATTCAATGTCTTGGATAATCAACTATGTAACTCTACCTTTGTAAAATAAAATAAAATAATTTATTTATTTAATGAAACTCACTAATTATTCAATGTGTTACTCACCATTCCGCCACCAATTTACGTGAGGCTCGAGGTGGAGTCTTGACCAGACTTTTTCAATCGATGAACCTCTGGCGGGGTGACGCAACAACTTCCACCCATGGAGAAAGAAACTCGGGCGGTAGTGATATGGGGATGACGAAATTCCAACACATTTCTTCCTTAAAGAAGAACAACAGATGCCCGCGACGAACCACCTAGAAGATGGGACCGGATTCAGCGAGCAATGATGAGCTCCACCAAATCAAAAACCAACAATAATGATGGTGGTGGTTTTGTCGATTGTTGTCAGCAGACGTCTCATCCAGGCAGGGGGATTATGTTTGTATTTGTCTTGAAATTATTTAAATTAGCTTATTTAATCTTTAATGTTAGACAATTATTCCCCTACTTGTTATCATGTTAACATAGAGGGCGAGGGGAGAATGAACAATGGCTGGATCCTACGCCTCTTAGTTCATTTTGTGTTCTTCAGGAATTAATTTCCTCAATTTTGATGGCAACACAAGATTTAGGGTCACGCTATGATGACGACAGTTCGTGTGTCTTGTAGGCATAGACGACACCACAAACAGACGACCGGATCACCTCCGGTGGCCGCAGAAATTACCGACGACACACCATTCCGGCAACAGCCGGCGGTAGCTGGAGGAGGCCCGTGGAAACTGGCCACAGGCGGTGGTTAGATGGTGTAACGTCACACGCCATGGATTCCATAGGTGGCTGGCCTAAGTCGGCCATGCGGGAGAAGGGTGGCACCCGCAGGAACAGGTAGCGACAGTAGCTGCGGCCCGCAGGCGGCTGCTGGAGGGTGAGGCGCAGACCCCCACCGCGTCGTGTCAGTCGAAGACCGGTCGGCCAGCAGGTCGACCATTTCATGCAGTGGGGCAGTGCCCCACTGGTTAGATGAAATGGACCTGTGTACGTGGGGATAGCTGAATAAATTCATCCTTAAGGCAGATAGGGCCAGACCCGCGACCCAGCGGTCCGGTGCGGGTGGGCCAAGCCTCACCCGACATGCCGGGCCAAATGTGGCCAGAGCCCATGAACCAAATGGACCGACCCCAATAAGCCAGAACCTGGCAGGCTCAGGTATACCCCAAGGCCTATTGCGTCAATCCTACCTGACTCAGTCAGACCGGGCCTAGACCTAAACAGCTGCCAAATAAAGAAACATCTGTAACTAACGAACCGTGAGTCTGTTTGACATGCCGTCAGTGGTGTTGGGACCCCTTTTGGGAAGAAGTCACTTTGGCATATTCTGCTGGGTGTCCCATTGACACATGGGTATAAAAAACTAACCGAGCCAGACCGAGGTGCGATCACCCCCGTTTCAAGGAAAGGGGTGTAACTAACAGACCGTGCGTCTAATCGACAGACCATCTATGGCATAAGGACCCTTGTGAAAATTCGGCCCTTTAGAGACACTCTTAGTGAGTTTTGATAGATTTTGAGATGTTACATGGGTTGGATCAGACTTGAATCCAGCTGAGCCTTTTATACCAAAGTGCCCATATCTCATAGACCCAGGGTCCCATCGACTTGCCAATTGTCACGATGGGACCCCTATGACGGGGTGGTACCTTGGGTTTTCTTTTTACCAGACTTTGAAACGGTTGATATATGATCGAGTTCATGAGGAGTAGAGTCTTTTGGATATCAGGGGTGCTTTGTGATGGAATCTAGTGGATGGATGTGACAATAAGAAGAATAACTACCAATACAGGTGAGTGTCAAAAACTCCAAAGTGGTATGATCTAGATGTACGACTAATCATCCCTACCTATGTACCAATGATCAATGTGGGTCATCACCATTGACCAATACGGGTCACCACCAGCGACCAATACGGGTCAGCACCATCGACCAATACAGGTCAGCACCAGTGACCAATACATGTCTGCACCAGTGACCAATACAGGTAATCATTTAGAGACCAACATGGGTAAGCATAAAATGAGTTATACAGGACATACATAGAGTTACTATGGATAGGATAATCTGGATTTACAACTAGTCATCTATATCCTAATAACCTTGAAGTTATACCATTAGAGTGAGCCATCTCTTCTTCTTTTTTTCTTTATGATTTAGATCATTCTTGTGATATTAACTCTATTGTATTTCATGTGATGTTTTCCTTTGTGAATTACTAATATACCATTGGGGGTACCAACGTCCCATACTGATTTGTTATACTCACCCCAACATGGTCTCCACCTGCACATGTGTGTATGGTGAAGACTGCTGACACTTCGAGGCAGAATTAGGTGGTTTGGGACATTGTGGAGCTTAATGAGATGAGAGAAGTGGAGACCCTATTCTTTGAAATCATACATACAGAAAATAACGTCTATGTAGATCTCCAGGTAAGTGGTGAAAACTATTTACTTTTTTTAGTTTATAGGGATTTTATTCCAGCCCGCTGTTGTCAGTTTATAGTTGTAATTGTTGTTTTACTTTACTCTTGTGGTTATACCTTGATTTTGTTGGTTATGTACCTAACTGTACCTTTATGAGTTTTTACATATCTCTATGAAAATGCCCTCCCTATTCGGGAAAAGCCTTCAGGTGAAAGTCACCATCCTCTGGCCTATGGAAGGTGGGCTTGGGGTAGTCACGTCCGGGCCCCGTGGGATGGGTCGTGACAAAGTGGTATCAAAGGGCAGTTGGTTATTCCAGAATAACTAAGAGTCAAATTTAAATGAGGTAATGGTGTAAAATATCATTTGTTTAGTTTTCAATATAGGGAGTCTAGTGTTGGTGCGTCGGCCGACATATCCCTACACCAGGACCATGAGTTCTATTTTCCGACTCGGTACAAGAAAACATCGGTTGGTAGTGTTTTGAAAAGTATTCATGATCTTTCATGAGTTAGCTCACTAGGTATAACTTATTGACTATGGGGAATCTATTTCTTATAGGATGCCTCTATGAAGACAACCAGCCAGGATTCCAATTTGAGATCATGATAGTGGACCACTAAGTGACGACGTGTCAGTACCGGGACCAATCACAGTGATAGCACCTTCGGGTGGTGAAATACCAGCACCACCACCCATTGAGAAACAAATGCTACAAGTGGATCATGGACACCGAGTGAGCGCATTTCATGAGTTCTAGAGATAGATTCCTCCATATTTTTGAGGCAAGAAGGACCCCCATGAAACAGAGGACTGGTTTGAGGTCGTTTCACGAGTATTTTTCTTAGTAGAGACACCCAACGAGCAGATGGATATCTTGGCCGCTAGCCTTCTTCAGGGATCAGCAGGACAATGATGGAGCTCGAAGCTCTAGGTGCATAAGGAGATGACCCTAACCTTGCCAGAATTTTCGAGATTTTCTGGGCGGAGTTCGTTCCAACGACACTACGCTCTATGTGTATTCAAGAGCTGCAGCATTTTTAGTACGGTAGCCAGACTATGGATCAGTACTAAGAAAGATTTAATGACCCTTCCTGATACTCCACCAATATGGTACAAGACCCTTACATCAGTTCCTATAACATTGACCAGGGGATCCGAAGTGAGATCAAAACTGCGATAGTTTCTCTCCGCATCTCGACACAGGCTGCGGTGCTAGAGAGAGATTTGGTGATGGAGATATTCCTTACTGAGTAGGAACTGACAGTGAAATCACCTACCAGAAGATAGGTAGTAGAGAAATTTGTAGCTGGTAGAAGAAAAATGATGCAAAATCCCAAGAAGGATAGACCTTCTATAGGGAGACCCCGTGAGGCAAGGTTAGAGGTTCGAGGCTTGAGTGGCTGAGGGAGCCACCAATGAAGAAGGATCTGTTTTTTCTATGGTGGATAGGTTCTGAGATCTCGTGACTATTTGGATCCCCGTATGGAGGATTGACAGATGGTGGAGGTGGCATTGAGTCAGGAGCAGTGCCAGGAGCATGAGCATCAGCTAGGCGACAGACGATGCAAGGGAGAAATACATGCAGTGGGAGGTGGTCGGAGTCACCAGGCACTACCACCACCACCCACAGGTGGTTCACCATGATCTTACAGAGAAGGTGTATAGGGAACAAGCCTAGTTTCATGTAGTAGAGGATCATGATCCTGACGTCCCTGAGATGATACGAGGTACAATCTATATCTTCTCTACATTAGCAGTAGTACTTGTCGACATAGGTTCTAGAAATTCTTTCCTTACCATGAACTTAGTTTGGGACTCTGAGATTCTGATTGAGCCTCTAACTTGGCCTTTGTTTTTGGATTCTCCTACAGGGGGAGATTCATCTATCACACACTAGTACATACATTGTGATATTACTCTAAGGGGAGAGAGTTTTAGATGGGATCTTATAGTTTTCGTGTGGAAGCCTTAAGACGTCATTCTAGGAATGGACTAGCTATCAGTAGTTCCAGCACAGTTTTAATTCTTGAGACGTACATTGCGATGTAGGCACAAAGATGAAGGTCAGTTTTCCTTTGTTGGTGAGAAGGAAAATAGAGCATCACAAGCAAGACTTGTGGTTAAGAGGGTGCATCCGATTACATATCAGCTGGCTTGACTGACATTCGACATAGTTGATGAGGCGAGTCCACAGGTCCCTGTGGTGGTGGATGAGTATGAGGATGTCTTTCCAGAAGATGTCCTAGGACTAACTCTTTATAGAGATGTAGAATTCTGTATTTAATTGTACCCATGAACAACATCGATATCTATAACAGCATATCATATTTCCCCTATAGAGCTCTAGGAGATGAGGTTATAGTTGTTGGACTTACATAGGAAGGGATTCATAAGGCCCATTATTGCACCATGGGAAAACCAGTGTTGTTTTCCATGAAGGCAGACAGATATTGGAGGCTATGTGTGAACTTACAACACCTAAACCAGGTGTTCATGAAGAACAAGTATCCTCTATTGAAGAATGATGATTTGTTTGGTCAGTTTAATGGAGAAAAGTGGTTCTAGAATATAGACCTTAGATCCGGCTATCACCAGCTCATGGTATGAGATGAAGACATACTATAGAAAGCCTTCAGATGTCTGTATTGCCATTACGTGTTTGTGGTGATACCTTTCGGCACAACTAATGCTACATTAGTGTTCATGGTGCTCATGAACACGATATTCCATCCATACCTTGATCACTTCATTGTGGTATTCATTTATGAAATCTTAGTGTAATCATCGTCTGAGGAAGAGAATGATGTACACTTGAGGATAGTTATGAACACGCACCTGAAGAACCTTTTATATGGGAAGATCTCGAAGTGTGATTTTAGGATATGGATGGTCCACTTGTTGGGACACATCATCTCAAAGGCTAGAGTTGACGTGGATCCAGTGAAAATTGAGGTCGTATTTGCTTGGGAGCCACCAAGGAGTGTTACTGAGGATTGGAGCTTCCTTGGATTAGAAGGCTACCATCCTAGGTTTGTAACCAATTTCTCTAGAGTACCAACACCTATGACTACCTTGATGAAGAAAGGGAAACCATTCATATGGTCAGAGACATGCCAACAGAGCTTTCAAAACCTGAGGAAAATCTTGACTTATTCTCCCATCCTGAGGTTACCAAGGGAGGGCACTAGCTATGTGGTTTACTATGATGCATCATGGACCAGAATCAGTTGCATCCTGATGCAAGAAAGATGTAGTGATTTCTTATGGATCATGATAGATGAGGCCTCATGAGCAGAATTATGCAACTCATGACATGGAATTGTTAGTAGTAGTCTTCGCACTGAAGATGTGGAGACACAACTCGATGAGAGAGCAGTTCATTGTTTACTCAGACCACAAGAGTCTCAAATATATCATAACATAGAAAGACCTGAATCTGAGACAACAGTGTTTTCTAGAGTTCCTCTAGGACTATGACTTTGATATAGTCTATACTCTGAGTAATCTGAACGTATAAGCATATGATCATAGTCGGAGATTGAGTTTTCAGCTACTAAACGAGGCTTCAGAGTAGTTAGCCATGCTCTATATATCCTACATTGATAGAGATGAGACAGTATACCTCTAGTCAATGGTAGTTTCCACTACACTACTTTAGAAGGTCAGGGAGGCACAACTCGGAGACAGAAGTTGCAAGGATACACGTTCTTAGATATCCTCATGCCATGCAACTTATGGATATTCTGATGTTGTGGAGCACACTATCCTTTTCAGAGAACGTATAGTTGTACCAGATGCGCTAAGAGAGGAGGTGCTAAGAAAGTTCCATACATCCCCATTGGTAGAACAAACAGGAATGATGAAGATGTATTAGGACCTATTTTGTCAGTACTGGTGGCCAGAGATGAAGAATGTTGTGGTAGTGTTTGTTTCTAGACGCCTCACTTGCCATCAAGTGATGGCAGTGCACTACGTTCCAGTAGGCTTGACCCCACCCCTTGAGATAATAGAGTGGAAGTGTGAAGGGATATTGATGGAATTAGTGATGGGGTTACTACATATGTCTAGAGGGCATGATACCATCATGGTGATCATTGATCGACTCACCAAGTCGGCCCACTTTCATTCTATTCAAGATAATTTTTCGGTAGAAAGCTTGGGATGTCTCTGCATTCAGGATATCATGAGACTTCACGGGGTCCCATCGACGATTATCTCAGACCCTGACATACACATCACATCCCGGTTATGGAATAGATTGTAGAAGGATTTCAGGGATCATCTTCGCTTGAGCACAACTTTTTACCTACATAAAGATGCTCAGAATGAGGAGACCATCCAAACCTTAGAGAACATGCTTCATGGATGTGTCGAAGATTTGGGTCATAGTTGGGAGGACCACCTACCCTTGGTGGAGTTCATGCACAACAATATATATCTCCTCACCATTGGTGTGCCCTATTTTGAGGTGTTGTATAGATGATAGTGCAGATCTACCTTATGCTGGATGGATCGAAGAGAGCCATCACTCATGGCCCAGAGATGGTACAAGATACCACTGAGAAGGTGTAGTTCATATGAGAGTATATGAAGACTGCACAGAGCTGAAAGAAGTCATATGATGATAGGCGATGGAGACCACTGGTGTTCTTGGAGGGGGACCACATATTATTACGAGACTCCCCTCGATAGGGACTATAATGATTTAACCGAGGTGGAAAACTCTCACCAAGAATTATAGGACTATTCCTGGTACTTCGGAGGATTGGAAAGGTGGCGTACCACTTGGCACTACCGCCACAGTTTGAGAGGTTTCATGACATCTTCATAGTATCTTAGATGAGGAGATACGTGCATGAAACATCTCACATTTTCAGCCATTGAGAGCTAGAGATTGATGACTGGGTGACATTTGTGGAGTACCTGGTGTAGATAAATGATCTACATGAGAAGATCCCTCATGGGAGGTCGATACCACTGGTGTGCGTTCTGTGAAAGCATATGAATTTCTAGTAGAGAACATGGGAGACAGATGCTCATATGCATGCCCAGTACCCCTCTTGGTTTGTGTAGCCTAGTTTGGAATTTGGGAAAATAAATCCCCAAGGTGGGGATAATGTTAAGACCCAAAATTCCATCTATTTATTTAATTAGTTGTGATTATTTATAGTCTGTGAAAATTAACGTCGCCTGATTCCACGGCCCGGTGTTCCTAGAATGAATTTCTGAAAAATTTTAGGTACATTCAGTAAACATGTGGGCCACATTTTCTATCTATTGAAACTATACTCGAAATTGAAATCTGAGAGCACCGTTGAATCTACAATGCCAGGATTTGTTTAAGGGAAGATTAAATTCGACCGTAGTTGTTTGGGATAGAATGTTAGTTTTTGTAATTTTTAATGAACAATAAAATAACATGTAATTATTATTTTATTTTTTTCTCCAACGGATTATAAATGGTTGTGGGACCGGTGACTTGTCAGGATATTTAATGTCATGAATCATCAACGTCGTAACTCTACCATTGTTAATTAAAAGTCGATCATTAATTCATCTAATGAACCACATTATTTCTTCAATGCATTACTCACCTTTCCCACTCCCATTTTAGTGAGGCTCTAGGTAATGTCTTGACATGACTTCTTCAAGCGACGAACCTCTGGCAGAGTGACACGACACTTTCCACCGATAGAGATGAAGGATCGGGTGGTATTGATCCGGGAATGATGAAAAAAAACATATTTCTTCCTCAATGAATAATGATGGACGCCGTCAAAGAACTACTTGGAGGATGAGACCAGATTCAGCAAGCGGTGAAGAGCGCCCCCGAATCACCAACCGACGACAATGACGAAGGACGTTCCGTTGATTGTCATCAGCAGACATCTCATCCAGGTAAAAGGATTATGTTTCTTTTATGTTTAATATTATTCAAATTATTTTATTTAATATTTAATGTTAGATAAATATTCTCCCTCTTGTTATCATGTTAACTCGGAGGGAGTAGGCCAAACGAACAAGGCTCGGACACTCGGCCTCTTCGTTCATGTTGCGGTCTTCGTGAATGACTTTCCTCAATATTGATGGCAGCGCGAGGTAGAGGGTCATGCTATTATGGACGTAGTCCAAGAGGATTTAGGCACATACAACACCAAGAATGGACCACAAAAGCACCTCTATTGGGCCAGGGAAAGAACCGCCACCGCGCCATGACGGAATCCACCAGCGGTGGCCGGTGGAGGCCCACAGAAATTGGAAGTGGGAGATGGGAAGGCGTGAGCCATCGTGCGCCACAGAGGCTGGCCAGATGTGGTTGACCTGAGCTGGTCGCACAGGAGAATGGCAACACCCACAGGCCCCACCGGTGGCAGTAGACCTGGCCAGCGGGCTGCTGCAAGAGGGGGTGATGCTGCCCTATGTCGCGATACCTCGGCTAAAGACCAGTCGGCCAACGGGCAGACCATTGCACGTGGTGGGGTAGTGCCCCACCAACCAGATGAAATGGCCCCACGTCTACAGGGCTAGCTGGAGACAGCCTTCCTTGAGGCGAATGGGGCAGGATGCGGGCCGGGCCAGACCCATGGCCCAGCGGGACAACACGTGTGCGTTGAGCCCCACCTGGATGGCCGAGCCAACTATGTCCCGGGCCCAAAAACCAACCGGTATGACCCCGATGCGCCGGAACCAGTTGAAGTTAGGTAGACCCTGAGACATATTGCACAAGGCTGACCTGATCGAGTCGGACTGGGCCCATACCCAACTGACCCCCAAATAAAGAAACGCCTGTAACTGAAGAACTACGTGTCTGTTGGACACCCCGTCAGTGGAATTGGGGCCCTTTTTTGGGAAGCATTCCATTGGTCATATTCCAACATTCCCAATTGAGTCGAGTAGGACCGAGGTGAAATATCCGTCGTTTCACGGAAAAGGGTGTAACTAACAGATCGGGTGTTCGATTGACGTGTCGTCTGTGGCATAAGGACCCATGTGACAAGGCGGTCTATTGGAGATATTCTTTGTGAGTTTTGGCGGAGTTTGACGTGCTACTTGGGTTGGATTAGACTGGAATCGAACTAGGCTCTTTTTGCAAAATTGTTCATATCTCATAGACCAGGCGTCTAATCGACGTGCTGACAGTCACGTTGGGACCCCAATGATGGGGAGGTCCCATAGGTATGCTTTTTGCAGGGCTTTGTACTAGTTGGAATATTAATGATGGATTGAGGAGGAGATTCTTCTAGAGATCAGGCATGCTTCGTGCGGGAATCGAGTGGCTGGATCTGACCTGAAGAAGAAAAGAGATTAATACTGGTCAGCATCAGAAATTACAGAGTGGCATGATCTAGCTATATGAATAATCATCTATACCTCTATACCTATGAACAATACGGGTTAGCACCAGCGACCAATACAGGTATTCACAAGCGAACAATACATTTTAGCACAAGTGACCAATACGGGTCACCATCTAGCGACCAATACAGGTCGACATACAATGAACTATACGGGTCATTAGTAGAGTTATTAAAGATATGATGACCTGGATTTATGAATAGTCATATATATCCCAATAACCTTGATGTTATATCGTTAGAGTGAGATATCTCTTTTGTTTTGTGCTTAATTATTTAGATCATTCTGATGATATTACATTTTTTTATTTCTTGTGATGTTTTCTTTACTGGATTACTGAGATACCTTCAGGGGTTTTGGGGTCCCCTACTGAGTTGTTATACTCACCCCTACACGGGCTCCTCCCACACATGTGGGTATGATTCAGACTACTGACACTTTGAGGAAGACATGATAGGTTCGAGACTTGGTGGAACTTGGGGCTATGGGAGAAGTCGAGATCCTCTTCTTCAACATCATACTTACAGCTACTACCGTCCCAGTAGAGCTCCATGGTGGAGGTGACAACTGTTTACTTTCTTTTCAGTTTCTTGGGCTTATATTCTGGCCCACTATTTTCAGTTTTCAGTTGTACTTGTGGTTGTAATTTACTCTCGTGGTTATACCATTATTTTGTTGGTTATTTACTATGTTTTCCATTTTTGAGAGTGTATATATCACTATGGAAATTCCTTACCTATTCAAGAAAATCCTTCACGTTCTAGTCACCAACCCTTGGTCTATGGAAGGCGGGTTGGGGGTAGTCCCTTCTGAGGCCCGTGGGACAGGTTGTGACATTAATTGAGTGAAGAAATTAAGGGTTTTTTATAATGGATTAATGATGTTATCATTTCAAAAAACATTGAATTATTTGTAGATATAATAAAAAACACTGATGATCAACATTAAAAATTAGTGCTTAATTTGACTGAATTATATCAATAAGACATATGAATTATTGTTTTAAATGGAAATAAAATTATAGATATAGAGATTGTTTGGAATCAAAATTTTAATTTAAATTAATGGAACTGACTTTTTAATTTTTGATATGTAATTTTAAAAGGAAATTTTTCATTGACTTATTCCAATTAGAAGGTGTTATTAGTGTAATAACTAAAATCACATGAATATTGCAGAAAATTTTTATTCCATTTTATTAGACAAATATAGTTATAAAAAATATCATTTTCATTTGAATATGTGATTAAATATGATCATGGGAAAATATAAATTAATATACTATCATCCATACCAGTGTGGTGGATTTTAATGGTCATAAAGATAATTATATTGTATTTAATGATGAATAGTTCATGAATACATTACATAAGTACTAAAAAAATAAAATCCAAATAATATTATATGAAAAAATTGTTTTTGAATCAAACTCAAATTACTATGAAATTTTACTGTAATATATAATATCATGTTCTTATGTGAAAATTGTGATAAAGAAGATTTATGACATTAGAATTCTATATATTTTATAGAATAATAATTAAATCAAATAGAAAATAGTTACATTTGGTAATTTTTTCATGTTATAAGAAGAATGATGGGATATTAATCAATTAATGGTGAAAAAAGATTAATTAGAAATGTGAAGCATCACATTATAATGATAATTTGGTTTGAAAATAATATCCTCATAATGTTTTTATTAACATAACAGAGAAGTATTCTCTATTTTAAATATCAAAAATAATATAAATATCTCTTGAAATATTTTTTCAAAGAAAAATGAAAATGCATAAATTAAATGTAATGTTTTTATTATCAAATGAGTTTCATAATGAGGGAATATATAATAAAAATTGGAGGGATTTATTCTTAATGGTCATTAAAGTCATGCATGTAATTTATAGAAAATATATAACTTAATTAAGAATTCACATTGAAATATGTGTTCAATTAATTAAATCCATTTCATGATCATTAATTTTTAGAGAGGAAATTTTTATAAAAGTATTTATATTAATGAAAAATGTATAAAATAAATCAATGTTATTTTTTTTATTAATGAAATTGTTTTTAAAAATAATTACACAAAATATTGTGAATAATTTCCTACCCAAAAGAATAAATAATTTGAGATTTATGAAATTTTATTCATGTATTTTTTCTATATTTTCAAGTGATGCATTTAATGGATTTTATTTTCTTATCACTAGAAATATATACATATGATTATTTGGGTTTTTTGAAAATAGAATATTTGAAGGAGGTATCTACTCTAATATCAATTTGTCCAAAAAATATAAATGGATTTTGATTAAATAGGTTTTGATACAAAATTATAAGAATATTGACTAAAATTATGTTATACACAATGTTGTTTAGATGTAAAATTACTTTAGTTACTACTTGATATGTGAAAATATCAAGTACATATGAAAATAAGTACAAATAAGTACACATGAAAATATATAAAAAATATTTATTGTGTATTTAGTTATGGTAAGATTAAATTGATTCGTATTGATGTTTTAATGAATAATTATTTGTTGGGAAATTTTGGATATAAGATGTCAACTTCTAGAAGTGTATAATTTATTATAGAAGAATAAGATTCATGGAACTGAAAATAAAAAAATTTGTAATTCTTATTATATAAAAGTTATTTTAGAGTGACTTCATAAGATATAAATCAAATTATATAGATTAAACCAAAACACGTGGAGTTGATAAAAAAATTTTTATAATGATTAGTGATTGGGTGTGAAAATGAAAGTGTAATATATATATATATATATATTAATTCTGTGAAATATTATCAAACAAATAATATCAATATGATATATAATTTTTATTGGGAAATATCTTGCTGTTTTGAGATTAATTATGTTTATATTTCAATAACGATAAAAGTCGTAGATATCATGATGATTACCTTGAAGAAGGGTTCATTCCAAAATGTGTATTTTTTTGCAATAGAATTTTCTCCCAAGTTAAATATGAGAGTATTCATTAACTTTTACATCCTAAATTTCAATACATTTTTTAAAATGAGGTTATTTAGGAGGGTTTCCCATGTAAAGGGGGATAATTGCTAACTGATAATGGGGTAAAATATATAAAAAACCACGAGTTATCAAAGGTGGAGACACTCATTATGAAATTAAATGTGATAAGATCTTTAATAAGTAGTTTTAAGATTAAATTTAATTTTTTTAAAAAAAGTAATAAAATACCTTCATATTTTTAATTCAGTTTTCATTTTCAATAAAAAAATACAAATAATTAGATTGAAGATCATTTAATATGTCTAAAGATAAATGGGTAGGTTGATGATACATTAAATGTTAATAATACTTATTCAATGATGTATTTTTATTTAAAATAAAACATGGATTTCACTTACAAAAAATTAATATATATTATAATCTGGTTTTCAGATAAATCTTAAGTTGGGGTTATAAAATTTACTTGTTTAGTAGGATGATGATTCATGATTTCGAATCCATATTTGATGTGGTGTTTATTTTTAATATACACATGTTATTTGATGATATTTTTATATGTTTAATAAGATGAAATGAAATTAATATTATTACTAAATTTTAAAAAACATATTGTTGTTGAGGACCAAACACATCATATTTTAAATAATAAAAATTATTGTGGTGAAGTAAGAGAAAATGTACATAGGTATGGTCAAGGTTACTGAAGAAGAATAGTAAATTAACATAATTACATAAGGATTAAAAACACTTTCTATTATATGAAATGTTTTAATAGTAGAGGGGAGAATCATTTTTGGTTTAGAAAAAAAGATAATTGAGATAGGTGCTAGATTTATAAATGAAAACACACATCATGGCCAGGATGAAGTCATATCAAGGTTATAGTTAAATCCCTAAGATATAATTTTTAAATGGATAAAATATTTTATATATGGATGATATATCAATGATTTTATTAAGATTTATGATTATACTAGTGACATAATGTTATGGAAAATTCAATCATATAATATTTTTTTGTTATCAATTTAAAGTTATAGGTTCACTTTTATGATATATAGATATCTTCCAAAAAAATTAAATATATTTTCAGAGAAGAATTGGATGTTTTTTGTTAATAGAAAAAGTTCACTCTTCAATTGATTATTAAAAACCCTTGTGAAGGAAGGATGAAAATTTTTCTTATAGAGTTATTATTAATAATTAATCATTCATTATATTGTTTTATAATTATTATTAGGTAACATGTGAAATTAATTCTATGAATTTTGGGGAACTTCATTTTTAATGGGTCAAATATCTTCCCTTACCCAAATTTTTTCTCATTAATAGAATGAAAAATATTGTGAGATATTTGATAATAGACTGTGATCACAAAACATTTTCCACACATAAAAATTTGAATAAAAATATAAAAATACTAGTATTTGTGTGACTATTTTTTCGCATTCATCATGATTCAACATGTTAATAAGTTGTTCATATGTAGTCACTGGTAGTGATAGAGAAATATTTTAATGGAATGTTTTTATTAGAACTGATTCACCTCCATCACTTTTCAATAAATATCTACATTGAAATATAAAAATTTAGTGTTTATTTATTGTATGGATAGTTGTTTGAACATAAATAATCTTATGTAAAACCATTCCTTGATTATAATTGGAAGCTTAATGAGTATATATTCATAATTAATTTTCTGTATATATTTGTTGTGTGACCAAATGAATTTTAATTATATTTAAAACAAATAATAAATAATTTAAATGAATTAATATGATATAATTGAATACTAATAAAATGATTTAATACTGTAAATATTATATAAATAATTAGTTCCTAATTCATTATTTTGTTATGAGAGATAAATTGACAAATTAATATTATAGTTTGTGAATATAATAATAAATGTTTCCTTTTTAGGTTGAGAAAAACCAATGTATGATTAACATAAACGAGTATTTATTAATTTTTTATTAAATAACTATTTTAGTTTATAATTTTATTCTATAAATTATGATGAATTGATAATGCATGTGATTTAGAATATAACTAGGGTGATTGTTTTCATATTATGGAAATTGTTTAAATGAATTTTGTATGGTATATGAGATGATTTTATGATATTTAAATGGCACAAGAATTATTTTTAATTTTTTATGGTAATGAAATATATTTCTTGTGATTTTTAGGTAATATAATATCTTAATTAGTTTGGTTATGTACGATCCTGACCCTGACATAAGGTACATCCTTGGTTGAATTTCTAGTTTATAAAATGTTTATAGAGAGTAGAACAAGTCAAGGGGGTGTGTTGGAGGTTCATGGAATGAAAAAAATGGAAAAGTGCCCTATCTATACTGATATGATGGTTGGAATATAGTTAGTAGTAACCTTACTCTATGACTGTGATGTTTGAAGAATGGGGGTACACAATTAGGGAAACCATACAAAGTGAATATAGGAGACATTGTGGATTGAGCTGTCATTGGATAATGGTGAGAGCACAACCAACACCCGATTTTTCAAACACTATAGGGGAATTCTAAAATTTTTCAACTTGGTTTCATCTTGGATAGAGGGAACCACATAGTGTTCTAACAATTTGTAAAATAATTTTGAAAAACTGTACACATAATTTAATAATGGGTTTTTACCATTTCCCTCCCAACCTTAAATGTTTATTCCCTGAATTTCTCTCTCATTTGACCCCTATAATCATGGTGATGAACAAGGAGCTCATCCCCCCTTCATGGGTGATTCTACCTTGTTACTTAGTCATTTTTAGTTTCCATGGATTCGAATAAAAGTTTTAGGTAAGTCTCCAATGCAATTTCCTTCAATTTTCTAGAATATGAATGGATGAATGTTTTGTTTATTTTAGAATCCATGAAACCCTATTTTCCAGCAGATTTTATGTTTTGATGTCAATAGGTTATTTGGTTTTTTTCAAGGGTTATTGTTTGATGAGAATCATGAGGTATGTGAACCTAAATCCTTCTCCCATATTCTATATGTTGTATTCGTGTTAATCAATGTTCCAATTTACTTCCTTGTAGTGTTTTTATATCATTACTAAGGGAAGTAATTTTGGTGATTAAATTGTAGTGTGAAACCCTTCATATATCCCGTTGGGTTATTTAATAATGTGAAACCAAACATAGGGCTACCCATGGGGTATGCCAAACCCTTGAAAGTAGTGAAACGAAGTGGTAGAGGCTGAGATAAAGAAATTATGAATGAAAATAAGATGTTAATTTTAAGTTGGTATCCAACTATAGATAATAGGATGACTAAAACGATTATACATTTGAATTATTGACATTCATAAGAGGGTTTTGAAAAGGTTCAAATGATATGTTATCGACTTATATCAGATTTCATTTTTTAATGAAGGAAAATAATGTTTAGAAAGTAAAAAATGATTAAAAGGAGGTGTTGATCTCAAGTCGATTCAAAAATAAGGTTTTCTTATTATATTTAAAATTATGTTTTGAAATGAGGAAATGGAACCCTTTATTGTGAAAATGATTTAATTTCTCTTTTGAATGGTTGGGAATGGAAATTAAAACATTAGGTAATCGTTTAGTTTTTAAAAAGAAGACACATGTTTTAGAGGATTTCTTCAAGATTGTTTTTAAAATAGTAGTTTCCTTAAGTGTTTCACAATATGCTATATTAAAGGTAAATGAGTAATAGTATAAATTATAGGTTTGGGTTAACGTGAATAATTAAATGAGTTATAGAATTTAATGGCTAAACATGATAAATGGTCAAAGATGCATGTACACGTGGGTAAATGGAATGGTTGGTGTGTTGGGTTGAGGTTATACTCCCATAAGTTAGGATAGAATAATGATCCTCGCACCACCTATGTATTGGTGTACTCGGATGTTAGAATGTGGCTCTTCATTGTTGCATCGGATTGGAATGATAATATATGCTCCCATTATGTATTTTATGGCTAGATTATCGGACTTAGTTTCCTCATCTTTGGATCAGGATAGATTGATTCATAAGTCTGCACCATGGGTTCTATAACTACTGTTTCAGAATGAATCTCTTCTTCTTTGGGTTAGGATAGAATGATTATCAAAGCCCAACCAATGTGTTGTATGACAAGAGTATCAGACTAAGGCTACTCATATTTATGTTTTGATAGAATGATGGTATAGGCCCCACAAATGTATTTCATCAGTTAGGACATCGATCTTAGGCACTATGCTCCTAAAATTTGGACATGACAGGATTAACTGTTTAAGTCCCGAAGATTATATGTTAAATTTAATTAGTCAAAAAATTATCCATTGAAACTAAGTGTTTTTGACTTCTTATGACATGGTTTATGCTTCCTGTGTTACTTGAGTGGCTTCGATTGGGTAGATTTCAAGATAGATCTTATTTGCTAAATGGTTAATGAAAAATTGTTCAATTTTGAAACATGCTTTCTTTTGATACCCTATCAATTAGTTTCACCTTGATTATTTTTATACATTTTTTTATAAAAAAGTTATTACTATAGATTCCATTAGTGGTGTCCTGATTGAGTTTCACTCACACCCCGCATTGGCTGCCAGGGAACTTGGGTTCCCAAAAGGTAGTACTTGTTTTCTAGTACTGGTTCAGGATGGGGACCTAGTGTTTGGTCTGTGAATTGGCTGATAGGATAGAGCATGGAATGTCTAAAACAGGTTGGGAATCGATTACATGTTGAATATATATTTTGGTTTATGTATTAGAGTCTTTATTTGTATGAGTGTTTGAAATGTATTGTTTTCATCCTATTTTTATCACATGTTTATCTTGGTTACTTTTTGGCTCTTGTCGCACGTTGTGCACTTATTTATCCTTCTTTTTAATAAATATGTTTATATTAATTAATATTTTAATTTACTCTACGTCGTGGGTATAGTCTCCTCATTGTTACCCTATAGACCCACACTACTAGTTGGAAGCTTCAAGTAGACATAGAGGCACACCAGATGTCATCTAGTTACCTGGATTATAGTGGCTAGAAGGTTGTGGCGTTTCAAAGTGGTATCCGAGATGGTGTCTTTTTTCATACTATTTAGGAAAGGTATATAGAATACTAAGATCATATTGGGCCTTGGTAATGATCTCATACCTAGGTTCATGTAGCCCCATGCATAGGGCCAATCTCAAGTTTCTATGAGTGGGAATTTATTTTATATTTTGTTCTTTTATAGATTATTGATACATCAACCTTTAGTTGAATACATGGATGTGACGTTATTAATTTACGAGGTTTATTTTTATTACCTGGTATGACATTGGTAGATTTTTTGGGTTCATACATAATTCTATTTACATAGGGTAGATAAGTCATCCTTATATTGCATATGATAGGTATTTTATTGGGATTTATATGATTGTAGTGTATTTTTATATGTGAAATATTCCTATAGATCTCTATTTTGAATGTTTGTTAATGAACATGTTTTGAAATTTTAATTTTAATTAATGTTGTTACTTTTTCAATGTTTTGTAACAAAAGATTTTGGAATTTTGAATTTTCATGTTTTCAAAATGGTAATGTTAATTAAAGAATAATATATAATAATGGGACCGTTAGAGAAAACAGTAAGGGTATCCCTAGTCTTGTGATCGGACCACGAATGTGGGTAGTTTGGTTAGTGAGAGTGTGTTAGTTTTGAGGCCATTAGTTATAGGTTGTGAGACCTCAATGGGTTTGATGTGCTAGATATTGCACTATTTCTTATTGTGCCTTGGGTTAGGGGGTGACCTTAAGGTTATGGGATGTAATTTGATAATGTAGACATGGTTATTCTTGTGGGTTGAGACAATGTGAGTAGTATTTTAGAAAATATAGTGGATTTTTGTTTCATAGTGTTGATGTATGTGCATGTATGTATCTTTGGAATGTGACCTAGAGTAAATAGTCACTTGATGAATTAGATGTAGTGTGTTTCCAAATGGGTAGGAGTGCTTCCTATGAGTAGTTAATTGTTTAAGGTTATATGTGTATGGATTAGAGAGAGTTTAAATATACATTAATATAGATGAATCTAATCTAGGGATTTTATAATGATTGAAATTCGATGTTGGCCTTTGAGAGGGTTTGTAACACCCAAGACTTTTATTTTATCATCAAAGGAATCTTTCAATACATACTAGCTTGGCTTACTTTACACCCAATCGCGACCTTCCTCGATAGCTTGCGTCGTACGCAATACCGAGTTTCACTAAACAACGATATGCTATTATTAAAACTAGCCTTTATGAATAGTAATAACAACTTTTTGAAATTTTATAAATTTTATCTTTCAAAATGGACTTCATTTTTGGATTCAGAATACCTAAATTAGCCTAGGGTGAAATTTTGGTATTTTTCTGAAAACTTTCAACTTTTGATGAATAGTGAAACCACTAAGTGGTAGGTTAAAAACTGAATTTTGCATAAAACTTAATTTTACCACTTCTGTGAATGGAATTTCTAAAATCCGACAGACACGGTTGATATCAGTAAGTAAAATGTGGTTCAATGAGATAAAAATAATTTTTTGGTGAATAGTAACTTTTTACTTTTTTTACCGCGGTTAATAGTAAATAGGGTAACTAAGGGTAAATATGATATTACTATTACCCTAACACATGTCCTAATTCTACTGGATAAGTGTAATTCGACCAAAAACAAACTTAGGAATAAAATATGACCATTTAGGCCAACTTGGGTTAGATTAGGACATTTATTATTAATTTATTTAAAGAAGGGTTAAAATAGTTAAAATCAAAGTTTAATAAGTAAATCATTTTTAATATGGGGTTATACATACGATAAATTCGACTATAAATATTCATTAGAAAGATAAAAAAGGTTTCATACATAATGGTATTTTATTTAAATTTTTTGACATTAAATAATTTAATTTATTTATGACACAATGATGATGCAGTAATTATCTTATTAATAAAATATTGACATAATTGATGTTATAAACACCAAAATAAATGTAATTTGAGACTTTTTATGAATTCCACTAATTTTCTAGGTTACTATGATATATTAGTGTTGATTTAATAAACTTGGTTTGAACATATAATTCTGTTATGACTTTCACAAAAATCATAAATCAAATAGTGTCAAAATTGACACAAAATAGTTTTTAAATCAAATATTATATTATTAATTGTTATTTTATTCCTCAAAATCTAAGGTTCGTCCAAATGACTTAGATAAGGATATATATATTAATAATAAATAATTTGGGGTTCGTTTGTCATGTTATTGTAAGTGTATTAACCATATAGTGTAAGAAAACAAAAAGACACGGTAAAAGTTAAATTATTTAACTTAGAGTTAAATCTAATTGATAAGGTTAAAATAATACCCTAAACTTGTCTAAATCCTATTGGTTGATAGGCTTTCGACCCATCCCCACTTTAGCTTCTAAATAAGACCCTTTGGAACCATTATAAACCGATTTTGACTATAATATAAAATAATATTTTGAGATATTCCTAAGGTGCCCCTCTCCTCCCTTATAAAAGGGCACCTCCTCCCCCTCCTCCTCACACCAATTTGAGCACTCAAGCTCGGCCAACCCATGCCATTTTCTCCTCTCCACTTCCCTAGAATAATCCTAGAGGTCTTGGTCTTCTTCAAAGACCAATCTTAGTTCCCTAAGTGGAGGAATCAAAGAGGCGTTCCAAAGAAGAGGTAATATCCATTACCGATCTTTTCAATTTCTTTCTTCTTCAACTTCTTCTTCTTTAGTTGTTTAATTATAAAGTAATAACATAAGTATTACTTACATACTGATATGTTATTATAAATATGAAACAACCCTAATTCACCTTCTATCCATCCTACGGAAAAATGAAATCACCGCGCGTGCGTACGTACGGAATACCGTCTCCACGCCGTGGTGTAATCTATTTTCCACCACCACCTTACAAGGATGGGTATAATGGTGTAATGAGTAACTATTTATGATTATTATAATGTAATATTGATACTGAAAAAATATATATATACTCAAATACAATTCCACGATCATAGGAACGATATCATCACTCGTGCGTACGTACGGAATACCGTCTCCACGATGTGATGCGACTCGTTCTACATGATCATCATTACATACTAATTATATAAATGAATTGAATGAATAAATATGATATATGTTACACTAATACCATTCTGGATATAAGGTATCTATAACCTTAAAATAAGAATACGAATTTATTCGACAAAACACGCATAAGAACAAAAGGAAATAAAGACCCGAGTAACAAATAACAATGAAATATTACTAACAAGAAGCTAAGAATATGACAATATATGATATAATATAAATATGTATGATTCTGTAATAAGTCAATAACATTATTTAAACCATTATACAAGAGCTTCAGACACGTACAAAGCAAATCGGACCTAAGGTAAGTGAAATATCGCAATCTCGTTTTTATCCGAGATTGTTTATTCGTAAGTATTTACTGGGGTATATTTTATCATCCACATCCATGTTTCATCAATATGTAATATTATTTCAATCCACATACAATTGTTTAAATCCATTTTTACCCTTCGGTGAGTTTTTAGTAATATCTATGAAAGGAATCTTTTGTCGTACGAGGTACTTTTTGACTTTTCCGACAAAAGTACGAAGAATGTTTTTTTTAACTTATACGGCAAGAATGGATTTTTAAAACATTATTTCCAATAATTTTCCTTTATAAGTTTTCATGTTTACTTTTAATCAACTTCTTTTAGTTTATAATTTTATGACATGTTAAGAAAAGAAAAGTGTTTTTGAAGTAGAAAGGATATTTTCCTCAAGAATGAAGTTCAAGTATTTTATCAAAATTATTTTCCATCTAAGATAATAAAAGGGTTCTATTTTTATCCCTATTATTACATGGATTTGATTATGTTGTGATGGAAATATTTTTATGAATTCCTTTATCTTATATGAATTGTTTTATGATGTCATGTTGTTTAAGAATCACATTTTTATTTCATGGGTTACGCTATGATGTATGGTTTATGATTATGTGGCACACATAAGAAAGGATTCATTATAAGATGGGTGGGACCTATATCTCCCTCCAATGAATTGGGTAAAGATTTTATATCTCATGAGATAGACATGGCTGGAACGGTAGGTTATACCGGTTCAGTGAAACAGGACTGGAACGAGGGTGACTCGGTTCAGAAAGGGACTTTGTCCACTAAGATAGTCTTGGCAATGAGTCATGACTAACAAGAAATGATTTTCTATGATTATGTGTGCATGCCACAAAGATTTCAAGTTTCATGTTATGATTATGGGGATCTCATTTTCACTTCGATGATTTATTCCTTGTTAAGATATTATGATCTCTTTTGCAGGTTATGATTTTCAAAAAGATATGATATGATTTTTATTTCCTTTATTTGCCCTTGCTGAGCATTTGAGCTCACCCTCTTATGTTTTCTTTTCCCCAGGTCAGGAAGATGGATATTAAGTAGAATATGTTAAAAAGGGACCCTAGATATGATGAAATAAATGGGAGACACTGTAGAAGATTTATGAACCAGTTGTTTATGTTTCCCAGTTTCTAAAGACACTATACCTATACGGTCCTTTGTGGTTTTGTCATATGTTGTAATAAGTGTGCTTCAATTTTAATGTATTAACAATGTATGTAAAGTATGGGTCATTATAGTTGGTATCAGAGGAAAGGTATAGTCAACCATTGGAAACTAGGATGTGAAAGCCTTAGTAAGAACCCTAAGGATAAGTATAAGCATAGAACACAATCTTAGTGTTTTAGAAATGGCCATGAATACCCTAGGATAAGACCTTAAGTGTGAAATTTTATCCTTGATTATGTGGTTTTCCTATTATAATTAGTGTTGCTCACACTATTCTTCTTGGTTTTAGTCAATGGCTGGAACCCGGAGGAACCGTGTTAATGCGGAATGCGATGGGAAATGCAATGATTGTCCCCCTGAGCAACCAAACGATATGGGAGCTGGAATGCAAAATCTTGTATCCATGCTCACACAACTTTCTCAAGCTATGAATCATGCAGGACTTCCAAACGAGCAAAGGAAGGAGCAACATTCTGTTGAATCCTTCATGAGGCAGCGTCCACCTTCTTTCAGCGGGTCTACTGATCCATTAGTTGCTGAACAATGGATTAGTACTACTGAGAAGATATTTTCAGTTCTTCAATGTTCTGAACATGATAAAGTCATCCTAGCAGTGTATCGTTTGGAAGGAGATGCTGATCAATGGTCGAATCTTATTAAGAATATGAGGAAAAGGGATGAAATTGAGTCTATGGAATGGGACGAGTTCAAGAACTTATTTTTCAATAAGTACTTCCCTCGTATTCTCCGAACAAAGATGGAGAAAGAGTTTCTTGAACTGAAGCAAAGGGATGATGAATCTGTTGGTACCTATGAAGAAAATTTTACAAGACCGGCAAGGTATGCTTCTGGTATTATTATCTAACCTGAGAGTAAGATCGATCGATTCTTTAGTGGCTTAAAACCAAGTCTTCGAAGGGCGTTATCCATAAGGGACTTCAATAGCTATGAGGAAATCGTTCGATGTGCTCTCAAATTCGAGATGGAGATTGGAGTAACCCATCAGTCACATGGGTATGATAAGAAGAGGAAGATGGAATTCAAAGGAAAATCTAAAGAGCACACTGAAAAGAAGATGAGCTTTCCCTTATGCTCAAAGTGTGGAAAGAAACATGGAGGGAGTTGTCTTAAAGGTACAAGTAAATGTTTTAAATGTGGAAAGGAAGGTCATCGGGCATTTGAATGCCGCGATAATGGGAAGAAGATGTCTAATGATGCAAACAAAGGAAGGGATACACAGAATGAACCTACTACACTTCAATGTTTCAAGTGCAAGGAGATGGGGCATTATGCCAATCAATGCCCAAATCCAAGGGTTGATGATGATGGTCAACGTTAACAAAATCATAAGGCTAAAGACAAAGGAAAGTCACATGCAATTTCTATCAGTGATGTGGAGTACGATAACGAAGTGGTGAAAGGTACACTTACCATCCACTCTAAAGTAACAAATGTTTTATTTGATTCTGGATCCACCCACTCTTTTATTTCTGAAAAATTTTCTAAGGGTATCACCGTACTACCTCAACAATTAGATGTTGAGTTAGCTGTGACAACACCTAATGGCACAACAGTCGCATCAAAAGTTTATAATTCTTCTCCGATCGAAGTTTGTGGGAATGTGCTTCCTGCAAATCTTGTGATCCTTCCTTTAGTGGAATTTGATGTGATTCTTGGCATGGATTGGCTTTCTCTACATGGAGGTCATATCAATTGCCAAAGAAGGGAAGTCACATTTCATATTCCAGATCAATCTACGATCATCTATCAATGCAAGGATGAATATAACCTTCCAGTGGAAATTTCTTCCATCTTATGGGTCTTGATTCCACTAAATGAAGGTTATTTATCTCAAATGGTTGGTGAGAAACTCAAGATTAAGAATATGCCCATTGTACGGGAGTTTGATGATGTCTTTCCGGAGGAATTACCGGGTCTCCCACCAAATCGTGAAGTTGAGTTTTCAATATAACTTGTACCGGGTGCTTTGCCTATTTCAAAGACACCTTATAGAATGGCCCCAATTGAGTTGTAGGAATTTAAGAAGCAACTCTAGGAGAATCTTGATAAGGGATTCATACGCCCTAGTGCGTCACCTTGAGGAGCACCTGTTCTATTTGTTAAGAAGAAAGATGGATCAATGAGACTCTGCATTGATTATCGAGAACTTAACAAGATCACTATCAAGAACAAATATCCTCTCCCACGCATTGATGACTTATTTGACCAACTACGCGGAGCTCAATACGTTTCCAAGATTGATCTTTATTCAGGGTATCATCAATTAAGGGTCAAAAGGGAGGATATACCAAAGACGGCTTTCCGTACAAGGTATGGACACTATGAATTTATAGTGATGCCATTTGGTCTTACTAATGCCCCTTCTATCTTCATGGATCTAATGAATAGAGTCTTTAGAGACTATCTTGATCAATTTGTGGTAGTCTTTATAGACGATATTCTTGTCTATTCAAAGAGCAAGGAAGAGCATGAAGATCACTTGAGAATTATATTGAAGACCCTGAGAAAGGAGAAGCTTTATGCCAAATTTACCAAGTGTGAATTTTGGCTTCAAAAAGTTGCATTTTTGGGTCACATAATCTCAAAAGAGGGGATATCTGTGGATCCAGCAAAAACAGAGGTTATCGAAAGATGGTCAAGACCAATAACAGTAACTGAGATCCGAAGTTTTCTTGGTTTGGCTGGATATTATCGACGTTTTGTAAAGGATTTTTCACGATTATCTAATCCACTCACCAAGTTGACTCAGAAAGGAGTTAAGTTTGTCTGGATGGAAGAATGTGAAGATAATTTCAAGGAGTTGAAAAGAAGGTTATCCAGTGCACCTGTGCTCACACTACCTTGTAGTGGAGAAAGGTTTGTGATCTATAGTGATGCATCCAAGAAGGGATTGAGGTGTGTTCTTATGCAAAATGATATGGTGATAGCTTATGCCTCACGACAGTTGAAAATCCATGAGCAAAATTACCCAACTCATGATTTGGAGTTGGCGGCGGTAATCTTTGCATTAAAGATTTGGAGGCATTACCTTTATGGTGAAAGGTGTGATATTTATACTGATCATAAAAGTTTAAAGTATATTTTCACACAAAAGGAGTTGAATATGCATCAAAGAAGATGGTTGGAGCTGATTAAGGATTATGACTGCTCAATCCATTACCACCCTAGTAAAGCAAACAAGGTGGCAGATGCATTAAGTCGACAAGACCATGCTAGTTTATCCATGATGAGGATCACAAAAGATCCAATATTTATGGATTTACAAAGGATGGATCTTGGAATTATAATGGAAGGGGAAAAATCTTATCTTTCTCAAATGAATGTTCAACCATCTATACATGTGAAGATTAAAGAGGCACAGAAAGAAGATGTAGAGTTACAAAAGAAGGTGAGAAATGTTCCTGAATTCAACCTTGATTGTGATGGGATAATAAAGTTCAGGAATCGGGTTTGTGTTCCTCCCATCCCCGAATTAAAGAAGGAGCTGTTGGATGAGGCTCATAGTTCATCATTCTCTATTCATCCTGGAACCAAGAAGATTTATAGGGACCTGAAAGAGTACTTCTGGTGGGATGGCATGAAAAGAGATGTTGCTGAATATGTCTCTCGATGCTTGGTTTGTCAACAAGTTAAAGCTGAGAGACAAAAGTCTAAGGGGATGTTACAACCATTACCCATACCCGAATGGAAATGGGAAAACATCACTATGGACTTTGTCACAGGACTTCCTAAAACATCGAAAGGCAATAATGCTATTTGGGTCATAGTTGATCGTCTTACAAAGTCTGCACACTTCATTGCTATTAGAGAGGATTTCTCTGTAGACCAGCTTGCCAGGATATATGTAAAGGAAGTGGTAAGATTACATGGAGTACCACTTTCTATTATATCTGATCGGGATCTGAGATTTACCTCGAAGTTCTGGCGAAGTCTTCAGCATACTCTAGATATAGAGTTGAGTTTCAGCACTGCTTATCATCCCCCGACAGATGGTCAGTCTGAAAGAACAATTCAAACCCTAGAAGATATGTTGAGAGCTTGCTCTATGGATTTAAAAGGAGGCTGGGATCAACACCTACCTTTGGTGGAATTTTCTTATAATAATATCTTTCACTCCAGTATTCATATGGCTCCTTATGAAGCTCTCTATGGAAAGAAATGCAGGACTCCAACTTGCTGGGATGAAGTTGGGGAAAGAAAGCTATTAGGACCTGATCTCGTTGATGAAATGGCAGAAAAGTTCAGATCTATTCAACAACACATAAGAGCAGCTCAGAGTCGACAGAAAAGTTATGCCGACAACCGAAGAAAAGACCTAGAGTTTGAAGTGGGTGATAAAGTGTTCATACGAATATCTCCCTGGAAGAGGGTTATGAGATTTGGAAAGAAGGGGAAGTTGAGCCCCAGATATATCAGTCCTTTCGAAATACTGGATCGTGTTGGAAAGGTAGCTTACCGATTGGTGCTTCCACCGAATCTCTCTCAAGTTCACGATGTGTTCCATGTATCTCTCCTGAGAAAGTACATACCTGATCCTTCACATGTACTTAGCTCAGAAGTTATACCACTGGAGCAAGATCTTTCTTATGAAGAACAGCCGATAGAGATTCTGGATCGTAGCGAAAAAGTCCTACGAAACAAGACCACTCGCTTGGTGAAAGTTTTATGGAGGAACCACCAATTAGAAGAAGCTACATGGGAGCTTGAGGATATGATGAGGGAGAAGTATCCTCATCTGTTTGTTACAAAGTGACGAATTTCGAGGGTGAAATTCTTTTTAAGGGGGGTAGAATGTAACACCCGAGACTATTATGTTATCATCAAAGGAATATTTCACTACATACTAGATTGGCTTACTTTACACGCAATCACGACCTTCCTCGATAGCTTGCATCGTACGCAATACCGAGTTTCACTAAACAACGATATGTTATTATTAAAACTAGCCGTTATGAATAGTAATAACCACTTTTTGAAATTTTATAAATTTTATCTTTCAAAATGGACTTCATTTTTGGATTCGGAATACCGAAATTAGCCTAGGGTGAAATTTTGGTATTTTTCTGAAAACTTTCAATTTTTGATGAATAGTGAAACCACTAAGTGGTAGGTTAAAAACTGAATTTTGCATAAAACTTAATTTTACCACTTCTGTGAATGGAATTTCGAAAATCCGACAGACACGGTTGATATTAGTAAGTAAAATGTGGTTCAATGAGATAAAAATAATTTTTTGGTGAATAGTATCTTTTTACTTTTTTTACCGCGGTTAATAGTAAATAGGGTAACTAAGGGTAAATATGATATTACTATTACCCTAAAACATGTCCTAATTCTATTGGATAAGTGTAATTCGACCAAAAACAAACTTAGGAATAAAATATGACCATTTAGGACCACTTGGGTTAGATTAGGACATTTATTATTAATTTATTTAAAGAAGGGTTAAAATAGTTAAAATCAAAGTTTAATAAGTAAATAATTTTTAATATGGGGTTATACATAAGATAAATTCGACTATAAATATTCATTAGAATTCTAAAAAGATTTCCTACATAATGGTATTTTATTTATAATTTTTAGACATTAAATAATTTAATTTATTTATGACACAATGATAATGTAGTAATTATCTTATTAATAAAATATTGACATAATTGATGTTATAAACACAAAAATAAAATTAATTTGAGACTTTTTATGAATTCCACTAATTTTATAGGTTACTATGATATATTAGTGTCTATTTAATAAACTTTTTTCGAACATATAATTCTGTTATGACTTTCACAAAAATCATAAATCAAATAGTGTCAAAATTGACACAAAATAGTTTTTAAATTAAATATTATATTATTAATTGTTATTTTATTCTTAAAAATCTAAGGTTGGGCCACATGACTTATATAAGGATATATATATTAATAATAAATAATTTGGGGTTCGTTTGTCATGTTATAGTAAGTGTATTAACCATATAGTGTAAGAAAACAAAAAGACACGGTAAAAGTTAAATTATTTAACTTAGAGTTAAATCTAATTGATAAGGTTAAAATAATACCCTAAACTTGTCTAAATCCTATTGGTTGATAGGATTTCGACCCATACCCACTTTATCTTCTAAATAAGACCCTTTGGAACCATTATAAACCGATTTTTACTTTAATATAAAATAATATTTTGAGATATTCCTAAGGTGCCCCTCTCCTCCCTTATAAAAGGGCACCTCCTCCCCCTCCTCCTCACACAAATTTGAGCACTCAAGCTCGGCCAACCCCTTCCATGTTCTCCTCTCCACTTCCCTAGAATAATCATAGAGGTCCTGGTCTTCTTCAAAGACCAATCTTAGTTCCCTAAGTGGAGGATTCAAAGAGGCGTTCCAAAGAAGAGGTAATATCCATTACCGATCTTTTCAATTTCTTTCTACTTCAACTTCTTCTTCTTTAGTTATTTCATTATAAAGTAATAACATCAGTATTACTTACATAATTATATGTTATTATAAATATGAAACAACCCTAATTCACCTTCTATCCATCCTACAGAAAAATGAAATCACCGCGTGTGCGTACGTACGGAATACCGTCTCCACGCCGTGGTGTAATCTATTTTCCACCACCACCTTACAAGGATAGGTATAATGGTGTAATGAGTAACTATTTATGATTATTATAATGTAATATCGATTCTGAAATAATATATATATACTCAAATACAATTCCACGATCATAGGAACGATATCATCACTCGTGCGTACGTACGGAATACCGTCTCCACGATGTGATGCGACTCGTTCTACATGATCATCATTACATAGTAATTATATAAATGAATTGAATGAATAAATATGATATATGTTACACTAATACCATTCTGGATATAAGGTATCTATAACCTTAAAAGAAGAATAAGAATTTATTCGACAAAACACGCATAAGAACAAAAGGCAATAAAGACCCGAGTAACAAATAACAATGAAATATTACTAACAAGAAGCTAAGAATATGACCATATATGATATCATATCAATATGTATGATTCTGGAATAAGTCAATAACATTATTTAAACCATTATACAGGAGCTTCGGACACGTACAAAGAAAATCGGACCTAAGGTAAGGGAAATATCGCAATCTCATTTTTATCCGAGATTGTTTATTCGTAAGTATTTACTGGGGTATATTTTATCATCCAAATCCATGTTTCATCAATCTGTAATATTATTTCCATCCACCTATAATTGTTTAAATCCATTTTTACCCTTTGGTGAGTTTTTAGTAATATCTATGAAAGGAATCTTTTGTCGTACGAGGTACTTTTTGACTTTTCCGACAAAAGTACGCAGAATGTTTTTTTTAACTTATACGGCAAGAATGGATTTTTAAAACATTATTTCCAAGAATTTTCCTTTATAAGTTTTCATGTTTATTTTTAATCAACTTCTTTTAGTTTATAATTGTATGACATGTTAAGAAAAGAAAAGTGTTTTTGAAGTAGAAATGATATTTTCCTCAAGAATGAAGTTCAAGTATTTTATCATAATTATTTTCCATCTAATATAATAAAAGGGTTTTGTTTTTATCCCTATTATTAAATGGATTTGATTATGTTGTGATGGAAATATTTTTATGAATTCCTTTATCTTATATGAATTGTTTTATGATGTCATGTTGTTTAAGAATCCCATTTTTATTTCATGGGTTACGCTATGATGTATGGTTTATGATTATGTGGCACACATAAGAAAGGATTCATTATAAGATGGGTGGGACCTATATCTCCCTCCAATGAATTGGGTAAAGATTTTATATCTCATGAGATAGACATGGCTGTAACGGTAGGTTATACCGGTTCAGTGAAACAGGACTGGAACGAGGGTGACTCGGTTCAGAAAGGGACTTTGTCCACTAAGATAGTCTTGGCAATGAGTCATGACTAACAAGAAATGATTTTCTATGATTATGTGTGCATGCCACAAAGATTTCAAGTTTCATGTTATGATTATGGGGATCTCATTTTCACTTCGATGATTTATTCCATGTTAAGATATTATGATCTCTTTTGCAGGTTATGATTTTCAAAAAGATATGATATGATTTTTATTTCCTTTATTTGCCCTTGCTGAGAATTTGAGCTCACCCTCTTATGTTTTCTTTTCCCCAGGTCAGGAAGATGGATATTAAGTAGAATATGCTATAAGGGACCCTAGATATGATGAAATAAATGGGAGACACTGTAGAAGATTTATGAACCAGTTGTTTATGTTTCCCAGTTTCTAAAGACACTATACCTATACGGTCCTTTGTGGTTTTGTCATATGTTGTAATAAGTGTGCTTCAATTTTGAAGTATTAACAATGTATATAAAGTATGGGTCGTTATAGGGTTAGACCTATTTTCTATTGTTTTTTGGTGTGTTTGGCATAGTTGAATGTTTTTTACATCATTAGTAGTGGGTAGACTGTTCTGACTACTCTATGTTTTTACTGTAGATATAATTGAGAAATTCAATGGTTTTGGAGAGGCGTCTTGTGTTATGGTCATGCATCTGTGGTTTTTTGAAATCAAGGTTAACCTCGAAAGAGTTTATAACATTGTTGTAGGTGCATAGGAATATGAAGAATGAGTGGGTGCTTCAGAGGTGGAATCGATTCATGGTGGGTACCATAAATATTTGTTAAAGTGCATAGTTTTGACATGATTTCTTTCTTTTAGAAGCACATGAGTGATTTTTCTTGGTTATGAGGCCATTTTCAGAAGATCCAATATTGTTTGTGTGTCTGATTAGATTATTTCATGACGATTAATAAAGGGATCGGTGTTGAATTTTTATGGAATGGAAAAAGGTGACCAAATTGTGGATATACATTTATGTAGGGGAGTGACACTAAAAGAGAGGGGTTGTTATTTGATACAGATTGTTTGAGCGAGTAGGTGTTGGGACAATATTTGTTGAAGAAAAACTCATGTTTTCTAGAGTTGGGTTTTGTGAGTGGTATTAGGAATGTGTGTGACCTATAGTGTTCTGATGAGGTTTAAATGTGGGAACATGCAGGAGGGGTGTGATGCCATTTGGGATGTGTGAATGTGTCTTTTTGGGATAATCACATGCCATCTTCTTATAAGGTCAATGTGGGGATCACTGGATATGTGAGAGACTATTTTGTTTTGGATCAGTTTTTATTTTTTCATCGCCAAAATCATTATGTAATTTTAGAATCTAGACGATCATACCTAATATTTAGATATTTTAGGGGTATGCTGAGAAAACATTTTCTATACACCAAGCAATATAATTTTTTTCGTGTGATAAATGTACTTCTTTAAGTTTTTCCATTATATAAAGTTTAATGTGAATTTGTTTTGTGGGTGGTGCACCACCGACCATCTAAGAGTGAGGTTCATGGGGTGGTTGCATGTTGGTAAAATCCAAAGGCGCCATTCTCGAATGCCGGGGATTGGTGATGATTAATGATTTTTTCACTATACTAAAAGAGAGAGATGGCCATCAAAACTTCATTGTCTTTGTAGTGGTGGGGTTTTGAGACGTAGTGGTTAAAATATATTTAAAAATTAAGTGAAAACAACACTCTTTATTTTTGGAGAGATGTGTGAAATGTGGATATGTGAATTAGACTATGGATTGGATGCGGTGTAATTAGGATCTAAAAAAAATTGAGGTACATGTTTTCCTTCATTAGGGAAGGATAGGTGGTCTTGTAGGTTGTGGTTTATTGAGCCGAGAGTTGGATTTGGGAATAATGTTTTTCGTAGTTAATTTGATGTTCTCACATTTAAGGCATTGATGGGTGAAATGGGATGCGAAAATAGTTTACAGTTAATAGAGGTTTAGTGCTAGATCCACATCAGGAGTTGGGAATGGACTCTAGTAGGTGTGTTTTCATGATATTTTATTTTATTAAAAAATAAGGTATTATGTAATGGTAACGTTGTTATATCTCAACAATTAATTTTTGGAATCAATGGGATGAGTCGACTGGGGATACCCCACTTAGATGTCTAAAAAGGAACAGATGTGATGAGTTGTAAGCCACCTCTGGTTGAAGAGTTCAAAGGGAAAGTGATTTTAAATAATGGAATGGAATTTTGAGTAAATCAATATTATCCATGGATATGGATGGATATTGGATTCATGTTCATTATGGATGGTTTTGATAGTAATATTGGAGGACAATGTTTATTGGTTATCTTATTGATGTTTGGGTTAGATGATTTGGGAAATGCATCATGTTTTTTTGGAATATGGGGTTATAGGTTTTAGTTGTCATTTTCCAATGATGGAGCTTCTATGAAATAAAATAAAATATCTGTTAGCTAAATAATATGGTGGTGATAAATATATATGTAAAGTGTTTGGTTGTTTGAGTTACCCATGTTTTGAGTTAGATAGGCCTCTGTAAAATCCATCTTGATGATGAGTATTATAAATGGTCTTTGGATTAGGATTTGACCATGTAATTTCTCGAGATGAGTGTTGTGAATTTGTTATGTTTCAGATGATCAGTTCTAGAATGTTGTGGTTGGGCCTTGATTTGTGGATCTAGGTAGGTCAGGGAGTGTGTTCATTCAATAATCCTTGACTGATGCTTGGTAGGTTGGGACACTTGAGAGTTGTAGAGAGATTCAGACTAAGTGTGTAATGATCGGCTCTCCCATATAGTTTTATTAAACTTTTTATGTTTTATTATGCCAAAATTTAAATATCAATTTCTTGGTTATCTCATGTGGTTCATAGGGTTGGGGTTGATGATGTTGATTTGGGGATCAGTGCATCCTTTAAGGTTTATCATAATCATGTTGTGGACCACAATGAGAAGATTATTCCCGGTTGGAATTTTTAAATAGTCTGAGTGTTGTGTGGTAATGGCCATGTTTAATAGGAAATATATGATATGAAAGGCAATAAGTTGTCCTGGTAGTCTAATAGTTTGTCTTGAAATATTGGTAATGATGAGGAATGTATCTCTATGAGGATTTGATAAAGGGTGGTGAGGTTTTAAGACCAAATACACAAGACAAGGTATGTCCTCAATTTAATATCAAGTTTGTGAAATGCATATGGTTATTAGAAAAGTCCTCGAGGGAGTTTCTTGGGTTCAAGGTAAGGAAAATAAGTAAAATAGGAAAATATATGTTGATATCATGGTTGAAAAGACATTAGTAGTAACCATGCAACATATCCTTGTGCCTAGAATTCAAAGGGGTGCACTGTTAGGGAAATCATGTCAGGTGCCTCCAGGAGATCATGTGTCTTGAGTGTGCTTTGGGAAATAGGTGAGCACACAACCACAGCACAAATTTTAAAAACATGTGAGTGTATAAGAAAAACCTTGTGGCCCAGTTTCCTCATGGTTAGAGAGAACCAAAATGTTGGTGCATATTCTGGAAAACTGTGCAGCAAAATCATGTGTCTCATTAAACATTGTGTCTTTACCATTTTCCCACTCGGCCATAAATATGTTCCTCTATTTTCTTATATATTTGAACCACTATATAAAGGGTAATTAACCAAGTTCTATACCCTCCTATATTGGTGATTCTCTCTCATTTCATAAGAGTTTTGAGTTCCATTGTTAGCGAATCAAAGCTATAGGATAGAATTTGACTTTGTTTCTATCCATTTTATAGTAGATTTAGGGTTTAATGTTTTCTCTCCTTATGAGGCCCAAAAACCCTCTTTTTATATCATAATATAAACATTGTTGTAAAATGTTCATTGGTGTAACGATTCAGCCATCGTTTCCAGAAGTCAGTGCCTTATTTTATTATATTGCTAGGAATATAATGAAGATTCATCCTAAAGGTTTTAATAGTTTAGTAGTTTTGCAAAAAATTGATTCAAACATTAGTTCAACATACTACTTGAAATGAAATAAAATACGAAAATTCAACTAGAATCATCTACAACTCATAGATTATCCATGGAAGTCATTCATAATAAACTTCTTTTGCATCCTGGGGATAAATATAAGACAAGAAATGGGTTATCTCAGATGTTAAGTAGGGGTAACTAATAAAGAATATGCAATCATAAATCTAAACACTATGCATGGGGGAAACTAAAAACCCATGCCTTTAAACATATACTTGCACATAATATGGCAGGAATAAAATAATAATGAATAATGCCATAATAAAACATAATCATGTACATTCTACTAGTCTAATAATCACACAGACTTTCACATACTTGTTTCAGAACGAGGTAATGTATAATGTTGGAGATCATAACCTTTTTTTGAAGGCCTCATGCAAATTCTAGATAAATATGGGTTAAAACCAAAACTTGTTTGTCAAATGAGACCTATCGATGCACTGAGGGGCTTTAGAGGGTGCCGCCCGAATCTAAATATGTCCAATTAATTCCTCATATGAATGTGGTGAAACATAAAAAACATATACTTTAATATTCAAACTAACATATGAAATGTAAATCACATACTCTATCAGTAAACATAGTACTACCCATACGAAGTAATATGGTGAATGGTTTCACGATATTACATCCATAGTAAAACAAATCACAAACCATTAAATAATACATGGTAGATGATATCATAAAAATATTTATCCCAAATAAACATATGAATCAACAATAATTTTGAAATAAATGAAAATACTCTTATAAAATCATCATGTAAATCTTGAAAGAAATAATCTTTTACATTGAAAATAGGAGTTATTTTGGAAAAAATATTTGATACAACTAGAAATAAATTAATGTACATTTTTCATAATAATATCAATGATTTTAGAAATGTAATGGTGCCTTAAAAATTATTATATAATTCATATAAAAATAGGTAACAACCCAAAATTTTCTTTTAAAACGGGATTGTTTATCTGGTTGATTTTTGGGAGGATCATTTTAAAACATGTAACTAACCATAAAATAAAGAAATATTATAAATCGTAAAAATATAAAAAGAAATAAAACTAAATTTATGAGGGGTAAAAAAATAATAAATAATAATTTAATTTAGGTAAGTAGATAATAAGAGTAACCCGAATGGAAATGAAGGATCAGGTAGAAAACCCTTACCTTATGTCTGAATGTGTTCTGCACTTGACCTTAAGGTCATTGAATATGAAATTAGACCAATTAATAATTTAGTTCTAAACTTATTAAAAATTCATATAATTTACATTATTTTTATTAAGGTCAATTATATCCTTTTGATAAGTTATGAGATTGAACTCTGTCATTCCAGAGTGTTTGTTTATTGATATTTATAATTAGGTCACTCGATTATATGTATGGAAGTTCATGTGCAATGGATATAATTTTATAGGATTGAATTTATATATTATTAATGAACATATATATTTTTAAACCATTATATATATAATTTTTTTTCATTGTATGAAGTTGAATACTTAGATAAGTCATTTAGTGACAATCACTTAGATATTTACGGTGGTTTTTTCGATGACAACACACTAGTTTTTTTCTAATATTTAATATCATGTACAAATTATGGTTCCAGAATCATTAAATAATATATGATACATATTTTATAATATGTTTCAAACATGAAAAAAAAATCATGACCAGACATTAACGATAAATTGAAGCACTAATTTTTGTCGTCCACGAAGGTTGTAAATTAACACCTCCCGGACAACGATTTCAATTATAAATAAAAGAGAGAGAGTAATGAGATTTATTATGTATATTATACTAACATGATATAATTATAGTACATATAGGATACTAGAGTTACCATGATCATTAAGACATAGGATTTTCGGAGATAATAAGAAATAAATATGGAACTTTAAAAGAAAATAAAAGGAAAAGGGAGAGGATTCTACCTCTTGGATACTCCATGAGAATCTCTTTAAGGGGATTGATTTTGGTATTTTGGCGAGATCAAGAGCTATAGGAAATGGGTATAGGCTAGGGAAGAGTATTTTGGAATAACTTCTACCATATTCAAGTCTTATATAAGTGAAGAAAAGATGGATTGAGGGGTGGTTTCTATAGTGTAGGAGAGGGTGATTTTTGAATATCTTATTCATTATTTTATTAATTTTCTCATGATAAGAAATAGTTTTTTATTATTGTGAAAAAATAGTAAAAATTGAATTTGAGTTAGAAATAATGGATGCATAAATCATCCATGATTCTTGGAATAGTGTATCTATCTTATAGTGTATTTATACCGTAAATTAACGTAGTTTACTATTCACTAAAATTCTTGTATTTTAGAAAAGTCCCAAAATTAGACCTAACATTTTTTCAATTTTTCAAATCCAAAAATAGAATCCATTAGATCAAAATAATTTTATAAATATCAGAAATTTAATTTTTAGTTAATATCATAATTTACATGAAAAATACAGTTTTTAAAATTAAAACATAATTTTATAACACCCTAAACAATGAACTAAGGTTGTGTTAAATTATCATAAAATCATAGGGAGACAACATATTTATTTCTAAATACATGATATAAAAATTAATTTTCTTTTAAATAAATTTATTAATTATAAATTTCTAATTAAATATCTCTTTCTAACAAAAAATACCATCATTTAATTATTTTTTAAAATATTCACTTACACATACCATTATATCATACTTTCATTTATAAGGTACCTATATTTTATTTATACTCTCATTGGAATTGTTTTTATTCATAAGGGTACATTACTATTCAAAAGGGTGTATTACTATTTATATTTGTGAAGTAACTATTCACCAAAAAAGTAAGTTGATCCTATCAGACTATAAATAACTTACTGAACTCAACTATATATGTCTGTTTTTATAAATTCAAATCACATAATTTGAAAAATTAGGTTATAAATAATTCTTTTAAATCCTTGGGGTATTTCAAATGTTATTATATCAGGGAATAAATATTGATAAGAAGTTGTCTATGAGAATGAGGTAGGTGGTCTTAATGAATTTTCCAATAGTCTGGAAGATTAATATGTGTATGTACATGTTTGAATTCACTAACGTGTTTCATTTTTATGATGTGACTAAGGAAAATAATTTTGGGCATTAAATTTAGGTGTAATACCCTTCAAATAACTCATTGTGATTGTTAATGATGTGTGACCAAAACATCGGCTACACATGGGGTACTTCCATCCATTAAAAAACAGTGAAAATAACTAGTAAATGTTTATATAGGGTAGTTATCAAATTGAATGGGATGTGAATTTTAATTTTTTATGTGGGCATGGTTAGTGGGATAACTAAAAATATTATACATTGGCTTTTTTGAACTTCCTAAGAGGATTTTGAAATGGATCAAATGATATGCTTTGGCAATGGATCTAGTTTTGGTTTTCAAAGAAGTAATATTGCATTTTGGAAGTGGGTAATGTTTAAAAGGAGGTGTTTACCAAAAGGTGATTTGAAAAATTGTTTTATTAATATATTTGAATTGACGATTTGAAATGATAGAATGGATAACTTTCTTATGAAAATGATTTAATGGCATGCTTGAATGAATGGGAATGGAAATGAAAACCACAGGGAAAGGATTATTTTTTCAAAGTAAGACCCATGTTTTAGAGTGTTCCATTGAGATGTTTTAAAAATGGTAAGTGGTGGTGATAAATTAAAAGGAAATGAGGAATGTTATAAACATGATTTTTTGATTTACTTGAAGAGTAAAATGAGTAATGGAACATAATGGTTATATGTGATAAATGGTTATAAAATCATGCACATATGGGTAAATGGTATAAGACAGATATTGGAATAAGCATATACTCCCACTGTTAATGCTAGAATAATGCTCTCAGAACCATTGATGTATTGGTAAACTGTGATGTTGGACTAAGGATCCTCAACTCTGGGTGAAACTAGACTGATGTTGTAGTCCCCAACAATGTGTTTGTTTGATTAGAGTATCTAAATGAAGCTCCTAATCTTTGGGTCAATATGTACTGATGATCTAGGACCCACCAATGTGTTGTATGACTAGGGTATTGGACTTATATCCTCATCTTTGAGTCATGATTGACTGATGTTCTAGGACCTACCAACGTATTGTATGACTTAAGCATTAGAATTGGGATCCTTATCTTTGGATTATGCTAGAGTGATTCCCTAACTACCATCACTGTATTACATGTGTTATAATGTTATACATAGGTTCTATGATAATAATTTTTGGACATTATTTGATTACCTAGATTGAGGCTCTAGGGTATGTTGTTAAATTTAATTTTTTAGGCAATTCCCCTTCGTAACTAAATGTATGTAACCCATTAATACTGTGGGATGGGATCCCAGCATTGCCAGAGTGTGTTAGGTTAGTTGGATTTCATGGTAGAACTTAATGAAAAAAATAGTTAATGAATAGTTATTTAAATTTGAAATATTTAACATTTCATTTCCATGTTGTTTTGTTGAGACATGATTTTATTCATACAATATTGTAAAAACATGATATTTCATTAGATACTGTTGGTGGTGGATTATAGAGTTGTACTCCCAGCCTGCCTTGGCTTCCATAGAACTTAGGTACAAAAGAAGACACCACCTGTTTCCTGGTATAAGTTAAGGAGATCATCCTGGTGTTTGTTGTGTGCATGGAGTGATGGGTTAAAGCATGGGATGTCAGAACATGTTTGCGACAAGGGTCCAATTTGTGGGATCTTATATGGTTTTGGTATTGGGGATTTTTTTATGACTGCTTGAAATATAGTGTATTCATCACATTGTTATCGTATGTGTTACTTGGTTACTTATTTGAACACTCTATATGATGTCCACTTATTGTCACTTATTTTTATTATATCTCTTGATATTATTTATATTATTGTTTTACTGTAATATGTGGGTATAGTATCATCATTATTTTTCCATAAACCCACATTACTAGTCACTAGCCTTCTGTGTATGCGGAGGCATGCCTGAGGTTATGTAGAGACTCGGCCTAGGGCACTGGTTATAATGTCTTCTGGGTTAGGGCATTATAATGTAATCATTCATGTATTTGTGAAACAATTCATTATGAATTTGAAAGGGGTGTTCAGTTATAATTTAAAGATAAAATATTAGAAAAATAATTATTTATGTAAAATAAATTTTAATTTTGAAAATTTTATACTGAAATATGATATATAATATTTGAAAAGGCCAGGTTTTTTGTTTTATTATAATTAAACATACCATTTTTTCCTATTATTATAAATAATCCATATATTTGGCTTATTCACGAGTTTGAATTTGATGAAAAAAATTTCCTAGTTTCTATAAAATCCAATCTATTGGATGATATGAAATATAACTATGTGTTTGGATAAGTTAATAATTAATAAATGTGGTTTTACATGATATAATTTTACAGATACACCGACTTTATTACAACATTTTTGAAAGAAGGTAAAATATTTTTTCAAGGTTGATTAGTAAACTCGTGAACAAATTTTAGGTTTGTTATTTGTAATAGAAAAATTCATCATATAGAATTTAAGGATTCACATGAGATCGTGTTAGGATCTAAGAAATGTTTAACATCTCTTATAGAATCACAATGAAATTAATTATCATACCATATACATTCAAGTCTTTCGAAATTATATTATTCAATAAAATTTATAAATTTAATGTAAAGGACCTCATGTAATAGGTAGTTTGAGAAAATCATCTTATTAATGATTTCATGATGGGATTGGGAATTTTGTAGTGAGATATTTTTTTACAATTATTTGTTTTATTTTTAATATATTTCACTATGATAGATTCACTATAGTAATGATTTTCTAATGTATCATTTTAAAGAGGTCTCTAAAAATACTTTTTTAAATAGAAAATACAATATTGTTGAAATCTTGGTTATCTCTATATGTGATCATATTTTTATTTCAATTCAATCAATTATTATGTTTTAAAATCATTTAACATATAAGATTATAAATAATGGGGATTGAATTTTTTCTGAATTAATTATCAATAAATGAATGATCTAATAATTAATCAAGTTAAATGTGAAAGAAAGTGAAATAAAGAGAATGATTTGATGAGACAATCCATTTATATGTAATAAAATATCACTTCTATGGTTTATTATTATTCATGATTATGAATTTATATATACATATTTACAAATATATATATGTCATTGGTAAAAATATATTATAATCAACTAGATACAAGTAATTTATTTAAAAATATTTTTTTACTTTATGATAGAAAATTCATTTTAATTAAAGGAATAATACATTTTCATAAATTAATTTCTTTTATGATAATTTATAAATGGATATTTATGTAAATTATATAAATTAATATTGATATTATTTATTATTAAAATCATAGAAATAGTTCAATCAAGGTATTATGGGAGAATATGTTTTTTAATTTGAAAAATAAATAGTTTTATTCTAAATAAATGGTTTGTCCACGTATTATATGATTTCATGTAGTTGTAAAATTTCAAAATTTTAAGATTATAATTTAATAAAATTAACTTATCTTTTGGATTTATTATATAAAAATTATATTCGGAATAATGATTTTTGATTTTTCTGACATGTTCTATTTTTGGTTGAATAGTGAAAACTACAGTTTTTACGAATATGGTAATGTTTATGACAAAATAATTATATAAGGGTGGATTGAATATTTTTAAAAACGATTAATTGAGAGAATATATATTTAAGGGGTGAAATAAATAATTTTAAAATAATATTTTTAACATAGAAACCCATGTTTTGTCATTTTTTGGACGTAAGTTGTCTTAGTTTTGAATAAAAATTATATTGGGATTTTATTTTAATTAAGTAATTACATTGTTGCATTCAGATTTTTATTGTGTTTAAATTTACATAAATATAAATTTTTTATTAATAAACCATTAAATTTTATGACAATAAATTATATTAATTAGTTTGGTGTAAATTTATTTTATATGCTTAAAATGATTAAAAAATCTTCTTTTCATTCTGTTTTACGTATTAATTTTAAAATAAAATTTTACGACCTATATAAATTCAATATGAAAAAATAGATTTTTTATTATTAATAATAAAATTAAAATTATGAATTATGGTACATTTTGTTTTATTTATACATAAAGATAACTTACCATAGTAAAAGTTGGTCACCACAGTAAGGGTTAAAAGAGTTTAAAAGGGTTAAAACTATATATTAAGATTAAAAATATCAAAAAATCCAATTAATAATTTGATTATATGCGTTTATTTCAACATATCCTATATTAAAATTGAATTTTATTTTATGATGTTCCATGTAACATTGAGAAAAAAATTATTTTATTTTTATTTTAATAGTATTTATAAGGGTGTCACTCCCCTCACCCATGAAAGTATCCCCTCACTATGTCACTTATCCCCACACATTTAGTAATTTATCCAGACTCATTTATTATAAAATGAATTATATACACCCAAATACTTGACCCATAGGTTTTATTATCACCAAAAGAAAAACCTAAGAAGGCTTAATGTGAGATCCAAATGTTAATACCCAATGAAGATGAAATCGTCAAAACCAACAACATTCAAATTTATTTCTTCATCCACATCCTAATAATATATTATTAAAAAACTAATATAAATAAATTAGGATCATTATTATAATAAAATATTTTTATTTTTTACATAAGAACCATTATCTACCTCCTTTCATTCCATTGAAAAATGAAAATGTCACCCGTTTAAAAGTGGGGACCACAACCTCCATAAAGCGACACATTTCATTTTTCATCACTGCCTCACATAGATGGTTATAAATATTGGTTTAAAAAAATATATTATATATATGAAAATTATTATGATTCTATAATATTAAATTATTATATTTTATCTTTTCCTCCCATCCATTAAAAAATGAAAATGTAGCATGTGTGTAGCCAGGATTACCGCCTCTCAAAAGCGACACATTTCATTATTAATTGAAAACATAAAAACCTATTTATATACCTAGATTTAATGAATAAATATTATAATTAAAACATTATAAAGATAATATAAAATTTATATTAAAAATACAAAAAAATGTTCTTACTAAATAAACAGTTATAACTTGTTCTTATTTTTGTCATTTTTTCCAACTAAAAAACATTATTATAATATTTATGTCATGAATTATTAATAAATGGCATGTCATCATAATATTATTTAACATTAATTAATTTATGATATTTATAAACTATATAATGGTAATACTAATAAATCTATATATTTTTTAATATATTTATTACAAAATCAACACTTTATGCGAATTTTTTTTATAAAAACTGGATTTTTCAATATTTCGATGGGAATCATCACCATAAGTCCCATTAAATATATATGGAAATAAATATTCATATAAAATAAAAATATAAAATTTTAATGAAATTTATGTTTGTGACAAAACCATGTCCATTATGTCTGGACCAAAACTTTCGATTGAAAATATGCATGGGAAATATGATAGTTAACACATAAATAATTAATTTTCTAATAAATAATTAATAAATTAATAATAAAAAATAATTAAATAATTATCTCAAAAAATATAAAATAAATTCATTCTATGAAAAATTAATAAAAAATCTAAATTTATTATATAATAGTTTATATTAGATGCATCCAAATGGAAGTTTGAGGTAAGAAGAATCTTAACTCAATTTCATTTTATTATTTTACACCAAATCTATATTTACTATTTTATTACAAGATTATGTGATTTATTAAATATTATAATTTTTTATTTTGTTTTAATTTTAATTTTAAAAATTTATATTTGTTTCAAATAGTCAATTCATCGATATATTCTACTTAAAATGTTACGATATTTGTAAGGATTTTCTATATTTCCTTATATTGTGATTTATTCTATATTCACAACCTCCAATATTTTTTTTTGTTTTATATAAAACTGATGAATTTATTTTATGAAAATTTTCATTAATTTTATTAGTATTTAAAAATCAATATAAATTTCATTGATATGATCTTTGATTCAAATGTTACCAAGGCGGTAATGATTTTAGATAATAATTTCTATTCCTTGAGGAATGCTTCATAGTGTGAAAAATGTTATCATTTATTTGATGTAATTACTACTAAATGAATATTATTTGACATATTATTTCATTTAATTCATGTATTTTATAGAATCATATCATTTTATTCCATTCAATGGATTTTTTTTCAAGCATTAAAAAAGTCGTAAGTTTTTTATCACAATTTTGCTTCTTTGAGACATTTTTCCAAATATAATTTATTTTCACTTATATGTATTATATACTAAAACTTTGAAAAAATATATCATGACTCTATTTTTACTCATTATATTTTAAATTTATTATCATGTTATTTATTTTTGAGGGGATTTTTATTTTAAAATTTTCATGGGCTTTTATTTTAATACATTTGTTTAAAAGTTTTGAATCATTTTTACCTAATATTTTTATTACAAGTTCATATTCTATAATTATTTTTTAAAAATATTACTTTCAAAACATAAATCATTTTTAATTTTATTTTTATTTTTCTTTTACTTTCCCTTAAATGGTTTTAAATGGATTTCTCTTAAAATTTTCAATACAGAGTAAATTTTACCCGCTTTACAGAAGTATGAGTTGAACGTTTTTAAAAATTAAAACATGATTAATTTTAATCATAACTATGTAAATTATTTATTATTAATAATTTTTTTACAATTTTATAAGCTATTGAAAATATAATTATATTCCCATTATTTTTTTCATTTTATCATTTACAGAGTTCACTAAATGAAGAAGGAATTTATTCGTGTTTTTTGATGTATAATTCATATAATTTTATAGATTTTGTTTTCATTTATCTATTAATAATTTAGTTTTTAATTTAAAAATTGTAGGATATATTATAATTATACCATTCAAATTATTTCACTATATTGAAGAAGATGATATATTTTTAGAAATTTTACAGAAACACATTTATTTTCGATCAGGTTAATTAAGTTATGATGAAATATTTAATGTTTTAAGAGTTTATGACCAAAGGGAATGATTATAAGTGTTTTAAAAATTATAGCTCTCAAAATTTTTTATTATTAAGTTTGTGATATATATAAACCTTCAATTCATTTATTAATAGTATATTTTTTGGGGAAATTATGTTGGAATTAATTAGTCATGTTCATCCATTGTAATAGTGATTATAAGGGAAATATTAGTATAATTTCCAAAGATACCTTTCTTGTTTTAATATTCAATCTATTATTGTTAATGGTTATCTTGAGAAACTATTTAATTCACATGGATCATTATTATCGATTCAAATGTCTTTTGTATTTTTTTATTCTAAAGAATTATTCTCGAGGTCATGATTTATGATCCATGCATTTTTAGCCAAAATTACACGAGATTGCTTCATATACTGTGATTATATATTCATACCTGCATGATCATATTATCATCCCTTATTATCATAGGCCATTAACACCAATGTTTAAGCTTACTTTGTATTTGATCTAACCCTTATTTTGTTTATGTTATCCCACGTTACAAAGATATGTATTATGTTTTATTTTCCTAGAAGGATGTCGTGTGTGGAGAATTTTATAAGAGATGTTGAGATCTTATTGTGAAATATGACGTTTTCATTATATAGGGGAAATATTCCTTTGTATGATAATGATATGGGTTTTTTAGTTAATATTTTTTTCTAGTTCTCTATGACATTAAACCTAAAAGGAATTTTGAACGTAAGAAACACAATATTTATAAGTCAAAATATAATTATGGATGGTTAAATTTTGGGGCATCAGAGTTATTATCAAATCTTGTATGTAAGTAATATTTTTTAACACTTGATATGGGTGTATAAGTTAAAGGAAGCACATATAAAGGTATATAATTGTTGTTTGGGTACATATTTGGGAAATACTTATTATATTTAATTAATATTTCTTACTATTCAATTATTCAATTAGAAAAAAATCCATAATCAAAAACCTATCAACATAGTATTACTTAGAATCTAAGAGGCACACACTAAGACATATATATATGATCTATTACCAATATAAGTTGATTAATTAACTAATAATTTATTGGTGTCTAAATTTTTACTGAGTTACCATTGTTCATTAATATATATAATACATTAATAGAATTTAAATTGTGTAATTTGTGGATACTCACATGAAATTTATTAGAAATAAACACAATAATTTTAATATGATAATTATATTTTATAAAACAATTTGAATATTTAAACAATCTATGATAACTATACAAGAATAAATAAATCTTAAAAAAATTTAGAAAACAATCATAGAAATCATTCATGTATAAAATATCCTATGAATAAATGGAATAGTAAGAAATAAATAGTAATAATGCCCAAGTGATTTTCGATATCCCATTCTCCTATAATTAACTATTATATTTGTAGTCTTTCATCACTATTATATACTTATTTTAAAAATTGTATGAAAAGATATTATTATATTATTTGATTATGAATTAATTGTGATATAAAAATGACATATATAGGACCTACCTTCATATATTTTTTGAGGATATTGTTGTGTCTTTATACAAATTTTTCATACATTGAATTGAATATCACAATAAATTAATTCATAATTATTTTATGAATTTTTCATTGCACCAATTACCTTCTATGTTAGTTTTTATGATGATTTTGGGCCTCATTCAATAACATCTGGTGAACTTATAATAGTATTTTTGTCAGTTTATTAAAGATCATCAAAAAACAAAATCCTATAGAAATTGGATGTGTTATGATTCCATTGAACTCATCATATTATAAATCTGGAACATAAACCCATGGAATGATAGAGTTCTATGACACATTCAATTACAACTGAATATGATGATCATGTAAAAATATATATTTATTCTATTATATGGGTGTTTATAAATTCAACTCGAATATGTGAGGAATGGATGCAGATTCTACTTTATGAGATTTGGTGGTGATACAATCATGTTAGAGTTAATATTATCTTAATGATTGATAGATTTAAATTTTAAATTTTCTTTCTATTTGATTGTAATATGATCTCAATTTAGTATTTATTTTAAATATAAATTTTTTAGATTTTATATTTATAATTTCATTTTTTCTGATGACTCATGACCTCAGAGCTAACAGGTTATAGATTTTGGAATATATAACCCATCAAGATCAGGAATTTATTGAGGTTAGAAGAGAAATTTTATTATAGATTATCAAGGAACTCCAATAGAGGAATTTTTTCAGATGATGAGATTGAAGAGGATCTCAAAGATAGAGTTTCCTATTAAAAATGATGAAAATATCATTGAAAATGTTTTATTATATTGAACTTGTACCTTTTGGGAAGTTTTATGTTGGGGAAATTTTGTTTGAGTAAGTGGAATATCAATATTTGGTTTAAAAATCATCCAACATCATTTAAAAAAGAAGGTTTCATGGGAATTTTATGTTTTTAGGTGAAAATATAATGTTGAATTATTTTAATTTTTATTTAAAACTCCAAGTATTTTCTTATATTCTTATTTCTATTTTAAATTCTATTATGAATATTTCTTTTTTTGTATCTTTTTTAACATATAATAAATTTTTTATCACCATGTAAATGTTTCTATATATTTATACTATGATATTTTTTATTTAGTAAAGAGATATGTTATTTGATTAATTGAAATCCTTGAGTTGGATGGAGAGTTTTAAGTCATGTTTTTTTAATAAAATTCATCCCCAACATAGAGTTACATATCGTTATTCCATATTGATTAATTATCTATATCAGATCCAATCTCTTAATATCTAATCTAGAATTCATGTCTGAGAATGTATATATAATTTTTATTATCTATTTTTTTATCAAAATATATAGACGTTTCTGTATACTAAAAAATAGAAGAGGAAAGAAATTTTGGTTTTAGATTTAGAAGAGATTATGGATATTTTAATATTGTAAAATTTGAATCCTAATTAACCAACCATATATAATGGATGTGAAGATAGATACAAGGGATACTATTTGGAAACATATGTTATAAATAATGGCATGGAAAATTATAAAATTCTTACTATAAACTATTAGTTTTTATGAACTAAGTATCTATAGTTACTTGAGTCGAATGAATTAATTTTTTAACATACAATTCATATAAAATTACATTAAGTTATCCAAATTAAAAACCCTAATCAAGTTTCTCATTTTTATAAAACAAGTAAAATATAGAAGAAACTAGTGATTACTCATTTTGGAACTACTAAGATTCTATAAACTCAAAGGGAAATATTGAGACCTGACTATTAGAGTATTGAATTTTGTCTGGTGATTTTGTTTCAGAAATGAACCAAAGTTTTATGATTATAATTAATATTACTCATTCTTCTAGAGAAATATAATTATCATATAATTGGATTCTTTATTAAATCATTGATATTCAAAAAAAAGGGAGTCATTGGAATCATATATTAAAGATCTAAATATATTAAAATTCAAATTTTAGATAAATGTATTCTAATATTTTGTAATATGAGATTATACATAGACGTGATGTAAAAAATGATAAAAATATGTTGAAAGTTTTACCCACTCTTTTTATTTCAAAGCATACAATACTTTTGAGGTGTGAATTTTCTCAATGATTGAGTGATTTTGATTATAATTTTTAATTATGTGGGATTTTGAAAAGATTTAAATTCGGTAAGTACTTTCATTAGAAAAATATTAGTATTTATTTATTTTTATTTTTTTGAAACCTTTTCATAAAATAGGGTCAAGGTTATGGATGATGGATTATATAATCCATCATGATTAAGATGATTCTGAGGATGGATGTGGGATTGTAAGGTAGTTTTTTTATAATCTCTTAGCGTAGACTTAATATCGATCATGATATCAAAGAGGAGCTTACAAAAAGAAATTACCATTTATATGTGGTTATAATTAAAGATATTACAGTCTATGGTCCTTATACCTTGTCATATATTTAAAATCAATTAACATCAATGTGTTAAAGTAAAATAATTAAGATCATGTTTATCGATATTCATACAACATTTGATAAAAATAATGGATTCTAGTAAACTTGTACTAGTCTAGTAATATTTTTCTCAAGGATTATTAGAATTCTTACTCGATACTCCATTAATTTCTTTATGTTTAAACTTTTTTTTAGTTTTTTTTGTGATTAATCTTTTTAAAACAATGTTAACAACAGATAATTTTTTTTGCTGTGTACATTATTTTGTACATTGATACACTAATATATTTGATTTGGTTGGAATATATGTTTTCTGATAAAGTGAAAAATGAGGTGCTATAGAAAATTTAATGTCTCATTTTAGACTATAATCCACACCCTCAAGCGGTTCTATATGTTTATAATTTATGGACAGATAATATTTTGTTATCTTCTATTATATTATCAAAACAACATATCATTGAATTGTGAGAAAATATTATATAATAATAATGGTCTTATCATACAAGATTATTAATTTAACAATAGATAATGATTCACCTTTAATGTTTTCCCAAAGTGTAAATGTAACACCACAAGACTTTACAATATTTTCTTCATAGAATTAATTTAGTTTTTTTCTTAGCATGATTTATACGCAACATAATGTTGGCTTGTGTTACACAAAATACTGAGTTCATTTGATAGTTTATAAGAAATGATGACCAATATTATAAGTGAATATAACATTCCATGATTTTATGATATAATTAGTTTTATATTAAATTTTGAATAGTTTTTTTGAATTTCATCTAATAGATTTGATAGAAGTATGATAATAACAAATTCATTTGTAAAAAAAATTATTTAATTTTCTAAAGGATATTTTTACACCTTTTAGAAGTGCACATTTCACGAAACCATATTTTGAATCATTTATATTTTTTTCAAAATTAAAATCACTTTTGAATTTAGAATATCAAAATTTTCTTATGGTGAATTGTAGTTTTCTACAGAAGGTTTATTTTTAGTTGAAAAATTCAGTTTCAATTAAATAATTATTATCAATAAATTATAATTTAAATTTTTTTTAAAGCGAAAATAGATAAATTAAAAATATCTGAATGAAATTTAGGTTATTTAAAAAAATTATATTGAATATATATATAAAAACATAGCTATTTTTGACCATTTCACATTAAAAACATATTTACTCACCACGTCTGCATGATTATATTTAAATTTTATTTTTCCACTTATGTGAATTGAATTTTTAAAAATAATTATACATAGATTTAATAAGTATAATATTTTTATTCCAATAATATTATAGTTAATTTATTTTTCCAAAATAATTAATGAAATTAGATTAAAATAATTATTCTGACTATGGTAAAAATTAGTTTATGTAGTGGTTAAACACTAATCTAAATGAAAAAAAAAGACCAAGACACTTGTTCAAACCACATTGGATGAAAATATTCAAACAATAGCTCCTTTTTTCTCAAAATGTATGAGTTATTAGAATAATATTCCATTAAAGTGAACATTATAATATGTTAAGTCAGGGAAACGATAAAAAAGGAACCTTCTTTACCTTTATCGTTTATAAATCATTTATATTTGAAAACAAAAAAACATTAGTTCGGTTATACACATTATTGTAAAAGGTAAATGAGTTATATTCATCTTATTAATTTATATTTAATTTTTAGGGATGAAGTTGTTAGTTAAACTGATTAATGAATTCCAATGCAGTAATTTTTTAGTTAATAATTTACTAAAATAAATGATACAAAAAATTTTAAAATTGAAATAAATTGATTAAATTATAGCCTTTTCTTATTATTTTATATTAAAATATCTTTTTATATAGGTGGTAACATAATATATTTAAATTTAAAAACAGGCTTCATATTTTTAAAATTTAATTAAGTAAATAATGTCAAAATTTACATTGTTGTTTTTTTATTAATGGAGTTTTATTAATACATTTAAAATTACAAAGAGATATATTGTCAAAATGTATTTTTTAATTATAATAATTATAAAATATATTCTATTTATGCACCACTTTATCTAATATAATAATTGTATTTACCCTTAAATAGTAAAAATAGTGTTAGAATAAATCATGTTAAAATCTTATTTTTGAGTGTTACAAGTACTTATGTTAAATTTAATTTCTAAAACACATGGGAATTTTATTTTCAAAATTAGATATTATGTATATAATTAATTGTGTATATATTTTATAGTAAACATCACTTCAATTATTTCTTATTGATTTAATTACCTATGTTAGAAAATTAATTACTTTAGTGAAAACCAAAAAAGATAATTATTGGGAAACTTAGATAATATGGATAAAAATGATAAAAATACTTTTTTGGAGCTGTGGAGATATCATAATTTAAATTTCATCCATTATTTTACAATATTGGAGGAAAATTAAGTAAGAGAGACCCTTTAATAGTTTTAACATTTTATATTTAGAATAATGTAACTCCCCCCACAAATTCACAACACAGAAGACATTTGCATCATAAAAAACCTTACAATATAATCTATTGACATCCATTAAAAAAATCCTAAAATCCTCACATTAAGAATAAAATAATCCAAATAATTATTTTGGCATAAACCAAAATGAGTCACCTGAATTAGAGGTAATGTTCTTCAATGGGTTCTTTTTTTATTTCATCCACCACCCCTTAAATTATTTTGAAATCCTGATGATAAAATAAAATTATTTTAATAAATACTATAATGTTTTTCATTCTATGTTTATGAGTTACACTTGTATAAACAAATGTAAAATGGGATTGCAATCATTATTCGGGTTTATAGAAGAATACCGCCTTGAGAACTAATGTCATTCATTCATACATTACTACCTTTCAATGATGGAATACAGATTAATTTAATGATTATATATTATATATTTTATATTTATTATTTATTTATGATTTTTTAATTTTTATATAAAACATACCTTCAAAATTTCTATTTTTGGGGAATCTGATAACTTTGTTTGTGGACGTGTAGAATACAACCTCATCAAAGTGATGTGATTTGTTCATGTACTACATGGAATGAATTAAAGAAGGTTTTAATTAACAGATGTTATGAATATGACATTAAATTTATAGTGGATTTATAATATATATATATATATATATATATATATATCATTTACTTTTCTTCCTTTTACCATGATAACTAAATGGAAGTAATATTCATGCGTACGTACAACCAACCGTCTACATGAACATTGTATTTAATTTCCTATATGTAAACATTATGTAAAACTATAATTAAATATATAATGAATATATATAACATTTAAATCACGTTATAAATTATTAAAATGATTAAATAATCGTCTAAGTAATAGTGAAAAAATAACACGTCAAAACAGACTCGAAAAACAAGGCAGTAATCACCTGATACAATGAAAATGATGAACGATTATTAATTAACGGGTTATAATATGTTATAAATAGAATATATATGATATAATTAAAATTAATATGGTTCTGGAATAAATTAAAAATATCATTCAAGGAATTATTCAAGAGGATAAAGAGTTTTCCACCAAATGAGAGCATAAGGCAATAAACATTCATATCACCTTTTTTACAAATGTGTGATAAATTTCTTATTCTCCACTTACTTATTTTGTGTGGTTTATATAATTTTCCTTATGATATAATATATCATGAGTCATTTTATCTTCATGTTAGTTAATGTTTGTCATTGAATTATCTCTTTCAAGGGGTTTTAACTTGATAATTTCCAACTGGTAAATATTATCTTGTAAGATCACTTTCTTTTGTGATTATTAAATTTCACTTAAAAAAAATTAATTTATTATAACAATATTTCATTATATGTTACATTTATTAGTGGTATATATTTTATTTTATGATGGATATGATCATTTCCTAAACCTTATACCATTTTAAATATTATTTCTACATTGAATGTTATATGAATTATTATGGAAATATTTATTAATGGTTATCCATTACCCAATATGAATATTTTAGGAGGAAAGTTGTTGGTAATTGAAATTGATCATTAAATATGTAAATAATGTTTTCAAAATACTATATATGGGTTGGGTACTATTTAATGAAATCCCCTAGATGCATCAGTAGTCTCGAGGGATGAAATCAATTAGCAATAAACCCTTCACATTTTATAGAGCAATTTCAAATTATTAGGAAGATTGATATTGACAAAAATTAGATAGTTTTATAACAATAATTTTATATAATAATGAGGATAGATATTAACACTATCTATCATTTAGATTGATATTGAAATTCTAGATATCCAATATTATGCATTTAATCATTCTTATTATTCCAAGTGTCTATTTGAGTAGCTAAAATAATCCATAAGCTCATGTGATTATACTTATGATTTTATCTGATCATATTTTATTATTTACATATTTGTTCGTTATTATTAATTCGTGATAACATCCATCATACATTACCCTGACTGATCATTTGATCTTACCACTATTTTTTTCTTTTTCTAGGTTATTAAGATGAATTATTTGAATGAGTTTCAAGGATATTTATCATTTTATTTTTTTTATTATGATTTTTATTCACAATTTAAAATCAGTTATATTTAGGTAGTCTGGTTTTAATAAAAATGATAAAATTATTGGCATACTAGGCTTCTATTACTTGTAATCAGGGCAGTGTAATTATATAATTCTTGGGCTCTGTGTCTTTCAGGTCAGGGTCCTTTAGTTTTTATAAGTATAAGTTTAATACACAACATGGAAACTATATTTTTAAAATCATATATTATGAAACATAACTATAATATAGAAATTGACGATAAATATAGAAAATACCTATAGAAACAGAGTTAATTATAGTGATATTAGCTACGAATAATTTGTTTTCAATTTTTGTAAATTATTTTACTAGTTTTTGGATTACACATTATGTTTCATAATGACAGGTCCTAATTTTTTGTATGTTGAAATTTAGAAATGGAACCTTTAAGATGGTTTGTGACCCTCACCAATGCACCTGATCCAAAGTGTAATAAGGATCATATATTTTATGGTCTTAATCAAGTATTTCAAAGGAAACTAATATCCAAAAAAATTTTGTCTTATGAGGACATAATATCATGAGCAAAAGAAATATAGGAATATTTATCTAATTATTATGGATTTGGTGGGAAGCACAAGAAGAAGAGGAAAGATGGGGGAAATATTGATAATGGTAAGAAGGGAAATAAATATTTTCCCACATGTGGTAATTATGGAAGGAATAACCCTTCTAAAATCATGAATGGATTTGAAATTTTTTATATGTTAAGAGAAAAGGATCACACATAAAAATAATTCAAAGGGAAGAAAAAAAAGAATTCTATTTTGTGTTTCAAATATAGTGAAATTGAGAACTATGAAAATAAATTCCCCATGATTCAAGATAATATACCTCAGAATAAGCCAATGGTACATGGTAAAAATAATTATATTACCACAGATGAAGACTAATGACTAATGTGTTTATATTTAGAATCATCAATTTTGCCAATTTAGTATTTTATAAATGATGTTCTGGTTATAAGATTTATGTAATATATTATTCTTAAATTGTATTACTTTTTCATGAAGGATTTGAAAATATATATTAAACGTAAAAGATGTACAAGAAAAACAATTCAGTGAAATGTTTAACATCATGGAAAGCATATTGTTGAGGAAAAAACCCTTAATATCCTCTTGATACTTGGATAATGATGTTGAAATAATAATATGATTGATTTGAAAAAATTACATTTGATAGTATCGACTACCTTTGAACAGATTAATGATTTAATGGAAATGTTCTTATTCTGTCCTTGATGGATTCTATGATATTTTTTATTTAAGGAATATATCCAATATCCAATGTTTTACATAATTAATAAGTAAGTATGAACGTTTTTAATGAGGTTTTATGATAAATCATCTTATTATAATTATTTATGAGAATGCATGAAAATTTTATTCACATGTTAGTATGTGATGATTTATAGCCACTTTATGTTATTTGATAAGTTCATTCTTGAAATTCATTGAACTTATTTGTAATGTTCTGGGTCAAATTATTTTGGATTATTTAACAATTTATGAAATGTTTTATGTTGATATTTGGACATGGTTTTATATGTTATTGTATTAATTTACCATATTATGCAACATTTGCTATGAGATGAAGAATAAATAGATCAAGGCAGAACCAAAGGATAATATTGTGTTTATAAAATAGAATATTATATTTACTTATATTATTATAGAGTAAAATAATTCCTCAACTTGTAAAATGAGACATAAAAAAACCTTTTTCCTATTATCATTATTGTTTATTATGTAAATGAACTTTTCTTGATGTCTAGTTTATGGCTTTGTGGTTAAAACATTTCTCATGAAAATGTTCTATAACACTCTCTATCAGAACATAATAGTTAGATTTTTCATCAATATCTTTTTTTTATTTCCAACCTATTTTACACTATATGAGAACCTAGTTATGTTACCATTTTTCTATCCTTTATCTCTTATTTAGTGGTTATTTCATTAATCATTTTATGATGTGGGTTTTCCAAAAATGTAATTTTCAAGTATAAATCCCTAGATTACTATGATCAAATTTTAATTGTGAGGATGAAAATAATTTAACATTGGTATAATGTCACAACCCAATAGTTTACAATATTTTAATTTTATAATAAATTTAATTTTTTCATTCATTCTTCATACACAACCTTAAGTTGTCCAATGTATCACTTAAAACTGAGTTCCTTCGATAGTGTAAATGGTATGCCAGAACAAGTTCTGAAGTGTATATAACATCCCAATACATTATGACATATTTAATTTGATATTATATATTCAATGAAATTCTTTGAAATTTATCCAATAGTATTGATATACCTATGATGATAACAAATCCAATTTTACGCATAAAAAAGGAATATTTTTCAAAAGGATGTTTTGAATCTTTTTAATAGAACACCTATTTTGAAACAAAATATTGACCATTTTATAAATTTTAATTTTAAAAATAAGATTCATTGTAGAATTTTTTAATTTCAGAGTTGTCTTTGGTAGAATTTTTAAAAAAATTCTGAGTAGATTCATTTTTTTTATGAATACTATAAAATACTGAATTTTAGTTGAAAAACTCATTCTCATTTAAATAATTATTATTGTTAAATTATATTTAAAATTGGTTTTAATGTAAAAGATATCAATAATGTAACAATTATTCGAAATTAGGTAAGTATAATCATGTTTATTTTGATTTTAATTGTTTTAACTCATTTTTAAATAAAATAATAATAAATGTCTTAATCTAATCCAACAGGACCTAAAGGGTCATATTTTATTCCTCATGTTGTTTTTGGTCGAATTAAACTTATCCAATAGAATTTGGACATGTGTTAGGGTAATAATAATATCATTTTAACCCTTAATTACCACACTCACTTTTAACTTAGGTAAATAAAAGTAAAAAGATACTATTCACCAAAAATTATTTTTATCTTATTGAATTACATATTACTTGTTGATATTATCCATGTCTCTCAGATTTTTGAAATTCAACTCATAGATGTGGTAAAATTATGTTTTGTGTAAATTTGTAAAAGCTCCTAGGAGGTGGGTAAAAGACGGTAAAAAGTTCAATAAAAATTTTTATATCTAAAATTAATATAAATTGACTCCAATTAATTACATTGAACTTATATAGGTATTGTGTATATATTTTAACATAAAATAAATTTAAAGAAAATAAATAATTATTTAAATAAAAGGTCTGTTTTAACCAATAACTCAGTGTTTTTCACTATTCATCAAAAATTAAAAGTTTTCAGAAAAATACCAAAAATTCACCGTATGATAATTTTGATATTCTGAATCCAAAAATGATGTCTATTTTACCAAATTCAAAACATAGAAGTATAATTAATTAACTTATAATTATTTCCTGTTGTCAAAACCAAAAAGCGGGTTTTTAGGAAATAATAATTATCAAAAGATTTCCACTTGTTTATGTGGAATTTCAAAGTGAAATTACTCTCAATGAACAATATTTAATTAAATGGTAAAAATATAATATAATTATACTTTAAAACAACTAAAATGTTTAATTTAACACTATAAATTATTTTTATTTAAAAAGTGGTTTTTAGTTAAAATTTAGTATTTCTCACTATTCACCCTAATATGAAAGTTATCAGAAAAACATCAAAAATTCATCGAAACTAAATTTTTATGTCCTGATTCTAAATAAGAAGTTTATTTTTTCAAATTCAATATATAAAAGATTCATGTATTGAATTTAAGAAGGGTTGACCATTAAAAGGTAGTAAAAGTGCATTTTATTAAAAATACTTCTTTTATCTGAAAAAATGAATTAGTTCTTACATTATGTCTAAGAAACTCATAATATGTATTTTAAATTATAAGGATTATATAATGTTCAAAATTCAATTAACACTATTCATAACCTCTTTTGAACGACAAGTTTGGTATGTCGTGATGCTCTTGAACTCGGTGTTGCATGTAGTGCAAGTTATTTTGTTACGTTGAAGAAATAACATACTATGAAATCTTAGGGTTTTAAAAATAACATAAAAAAATTAATATGGATGTGAAACTTACAAATAAATATGATTATCATATGAATAAAATAATAAATTTATGATAATTTCAAAGATAAAAGGAAAGAAAGAGAATGAGTATAGAAGGGATACAAAAATTGGGTTTTTGTATAATTCATCCACAATAGTAGGGTAAAATTACATATTCTTTAATATCAAATTCTTTTGAAGGAAATTGTAATAAATAGTGTAGGAAATCAAAAAAAATGAATATTTTTGATGAAAAAAGAGAAATTTATCAATTAAAAACTAGATAATTAATTAAAATGAGTTCATATTAATGAGAAAATAAATTTCAGAAGTAAAAATTATAATAATGAATATTATTACAATATTAAAAATTTCTATAAAGTTAAAGGGAAGTTACCGACATAATCAAGGATGAGAAATCATCTATCTAAATGGGAAAATTTATCTTATGATGGATAATGTAATGAAAAATATAAACAATCATATGATGATGGTGGTCATGATTTTATTTCTCTATCCAAACCATTAATGAAAACACCAGTGAAGAATAAAAAGTTTAATAACATGATTATAGGAAAGTTTACATCTTGAGAATCATACTCATAGTATAAATCATGAAAATTTAAATTCTAGAAAAGTAGTATATATATTTTTAGAATATCATTGATTCATATGATACCAAAATAGATGTTGAGAAGTATAAAGAATTATTTCAGGATGATTTTGAACATTAATGTGTTTCTTTACAAAAGGAACTATATAATTGACTACATGAAATCCCTCTTTCTTTGAGATAACATGAAGTACAATATACTAATAATAAGTTACTTGAATAAAAAATTTCCCTCATGATATATCAAAATGTTTATAAGAATTTTTTTAAGGAGTGTGAGAATAATTTAAACATACAGTGAAAGTTGTCAATGTGATAATTTGACATGATGGTTGTCTGAATATGAGTTCTTCACAACCCATGGACACACATGTATGTGAATAAATTGAATGTATTGGAAAAAATAACAAAAAATAATATTGATTTCATGTAATAAATATATTTAGCACATAATTTCATAAAGTTATTGTGGTGAAAATTAGAATATATGTGGTGCAAGGATGAAGAAGGATCTAATTTATCATTCCAAGTTCAGTGATACTGAGAAGGGAAGTATAAGAAATTTAAAAATATATGATAATATAAAAAGAAACCCACTATTGAAAAGGACAAATCCAATTTTTAATATAATTTTCAACATATGAGGAAATATTCATTGGATAATATTTTTTGGTAATGTGTCATCTTTGATGAAAAAGAATAAAATTGTTATTTTGATATCTACTTATTTATAAAATTTTATGGAATAAAGATCATTAAAACCTCAAAAAATAATTAAAAATCATCGTCATCTACCCAAGTAATAAGTAGAAATTTTATTAATTTTTAATACACCTGAGAGGAGAATTATGGAATATGCGATCATCAAGGTAATTCAACAAATATTTGTCTTGAAATTTATTAAGAGTATCTAATGTAAAATATAAATTATAAATCTCAAAATAATAAGAGTGATCATGTAGTAAATTTTGTTTCAAAGGTCACTTATAATGAATTAATGCATGAAAATACATATATTTTGGATAATGGTTTCTCCTCAAATAATAATATACATTTTTTTGAAGAGAATTGAAACATGTGACAAATTTTATCTAAATTGTAGGGATGATATATTCCGAAACATAAAATGAATATAAATAACTAAAATAAAACTAAAAAATACCCCCCGAGATGAATTTCACTTCATTGACATGTTAAGATATAACTCATTGTGTGTTATTTAATTGAGTAAAAAGATAAATGATCAGATATTTTAGAAAATAAATATTTAATTAGAGTATTAATCACTGGAAATATCCTCATGATGGAATTGCAGCACTTGGGAAAAAATAAAAATAGTGGTCCTACCTATTATGATGTTATGGGAATCTATCCCATTTTAAATAATGAACAAACAAACATCTTTTGTTCTTGAAAAAAGAATGATAGAGTACAAAAGTCACAATATAGATAAGATAAATCCATTAAGGAAACTTAAGCTTATAAAATAAAATTTTTATGGGACTATGTGTCTAAAATAAACCAATAGAGATACATATTTATTTAAATATACTAATTATTTTTCTTATATGACTTAAATTCCATTAATGTCGATTAAATCATATTTTATTACTTTTCTAAAGGATATAGTAGAGTTATTCAATTTAGGTATGGATATGTTGTCATGAAGTTTAAAATTGATAATGTATCCAACAAAAAATGAATATTTTGACGTTTATCACGAGAAACATGGTGTATGAAATTGGTATACCTGTTTATATACACATAAAAGAAGGGATTTGTTTTAAAGACCTTAAAATTTCAAGTTGTTTTTTAAATTTCTTTGGGATTATTAAGAGTCTATGGAAATTGAAAACGTGTGATTCTAAGGCCCAACATGCCCAAGATGAAATTCTGAACTATTTTTTGGTACGTTCAGTAATGGAAAGGGAAAAATCTCTTATCTATTGAACTGGTTCATGGAATTGAAATCTGAGGGAACTGTTGAATCCATAGCACCGAGATTAACTTAAGGGAAGCTTCACCTTGACTGTAGATGGTCGGGACAAAAATATTGTTTATAGACTTTTTGAAGAATAAAAAAATAACATTAAATTGTTTTTTATTTTCTTTTTCTCCAACGGTTGAACGACGGTGGTAGGACCGGTGATTTATCAAGCCATTTAATGTCTTGGCTCCTCAACTTCATAACTGCACCATTGTGAATTAAAAGAGGAGCATTATTTCATTTAAAGAACCTCACTAATTCGTTAATGAATTACTCTCCATTCCCCCTCCAATTTAAGTGAGACTAGGGGTGGAGTCTTGACACAGATTTTTCAAATGAGGAACCTCTAGCAGAGTGATGCAACACCTTCCACATACGGAGACGGAAGCTCAGGCAGCAGCGATATGGGACCGACGAAACACTGATAGATTTCTTCCTCAAAGAAGAACAATAGATGGAAACAAAGAATCACCTAGAGGACGAGATCAGATTCATGGAGTGGTGAGGAGCACCACCGAATCACGAACCAATGACAATGATGAAAGATGTTTTGTCGATCGTTGTCAGTAGAAGACTCATCCAGGTTGGGGGTTTATGTTTGGTTTTGGTTAAAAATTATTGAAATTAGATTATTTAATATTTAATGTTTGATAAATATTCTGTCGCCTGCTATCATTTTAACGTGGAGGGCACGGGGCGAACGAACAAGGCCTGGACCCTCCGCTGCTTCATTCATGTTGCGTTCTTCTGAAACGACTTTCCTCAATTTTGATTGAAACATGAGACAGAGCGTCAGGTTGTGGCGATGACTGCCTGAGCGGCTCGTAGGCACATACGAAACCACGTACAGAAAACTGGAGCAGTTATGGTGGCCCGTGAAAAGAACTAACAGTGCACCATACCGGAAGCGGCTCGCGGTGGCTGGAGGAGGCCGGTGGAAACTGGCTGTGGGCAATGGGAAGGTGGCGCATCATCGCGTTACATGGATTATAGAGGCAGCTAGACTGAGCCGACCGCACGAGAGAAGGGAGACCCCCACAAGCGCCGGAGGCAGCAACAAGTGCGATTGGAGGGATCGGCACAACCCCACTAGGATAGAGGGAACCAAATAGTTTGTGAATAGTTTGGAAAATGTGCAGAAAAATTGTGTGCCTTTTTAAATAGTGGGTCATTACCATTTTCCCACTCGACCATAAATTTTTTTCCTCTATTTTCTCCTCTATTTGACCCACTATAGAAAGGGGGAGGAACCATGTTCTATTCCCTCCTACAAGGGCGATTCTCCCACATTTAATATGAGTTTGGAGTGCCATTGGTTGCGAATCGAAGCCCTAGGAAAGTATTTGTCTTTTTTTCTATCCATTTTATAGAAGATTTAGGGTTGATTTTTTTCTCTCCTTATGAGGCCCTAAAACCCTCTTTTTCTAGAATATTATAAACTATGATGTCACATGTAGATTAGTGTAATGATCCAAACCTAGTTTTCAGGGGTTAGTGCCTTTTTTTTATTACATTGGTTGAAATATAAGGAAGACACATCATAAAGGTTTTAATAGTTTATTAGTTTTGAAAAAAAAGATACATACATAAGTTCAGTATACTACTTGAAATTTAATACAATATGTAAATTCAACTACAATTATCCACACCTCATAGATTATCCATGAAAGTCAATCTTACTATACTTATTTCGCATCTTGGTGATCAATAAAACACAAGAAATTGGTGATCTTTGATGTACAGTATGGGTAACTAGTAAATAATAATTAATCATAAATATAATCACTAGTCCTGGGTAGAAATGAAAAATCAATGCCTTTAAACATATACTTGAGCATAATATGGCAGGAATAAAAGATGAATGAATAATTCCATAATAAAACATAACCATGGATATTATACTAGTCGAATAATCACAAGGACTATCACACACTAGGTTCATAATGAGGAAATTCATAATGTGGGATATCATAATCATTTTTCCAAGGCCTCATGCCAATACAAGACAAAAACGGGTCAAAACCCAAACTGGTTTGTCTAATGAGACCAATCGATGGTCGGAGGGGAAATAGAGGCCCAACCCTACACATACTAAGTCCAATTAATTATTCATATGCAAGGGGTGAAACATAAAAAAACATATACATTCATATTGAAAATAATATAATAATGCAAATCACTTTTCTCTATAATTAAACATAACACTAACCATTCGAAGTAATATGGTGAATGGTTTCACGATAGCACATCCATATTAAAACTAATAATGAAACATTAAATAATACATGGTATATGATATCATAAATATATTTATCCTAATTAAACATATGAATCAACAATAATGTTGAAATAAATGAAAATAATCTTATATAATCATCATGTAATTCATGAAGGAAATACTCTTTTACATTGGAAAGAAGACATATTTTGGAAAATATATTTGATACAACTAGAAATATATTAAGGAACATTTTTCACAAAAAAATCACGGATTTTAAAAATGTAGTGGTTCCATAAAACCTATTATAGAATGCATTTCAAAATAGTTAATAACTCAATAATTTCTTTTAAAACGAGCTTTTTTATCAGGATGATTTTTCAAAAGATCCATTTAAAACATGTAACTACCCATAAAATAAAGACAGATTATCAATGGTACATATATACAATGAATTAAAACTAAATTTATAATGAGTAAATAAGAATAAATAAGAAATTAATTTAGGTAAGTAGAGGATAAGAGTAACTCGAATTAAAATGGAGGATCAGGTAGAAAACTCTTACCTTATGTCTGAATGTGTTCTGCACTTGACCATAAGGTCCTGGAATATGAAATTAGACCAATTAATAATTTAACTCAGAACTTATTAAAAATTTATATAATTTAATTTATTTCTATTAATGTCAATTATATCATTTTGATATGTTATAAGATATAATCCTATCATTCCAGAGTGTTTTTATAGATATTCATGATTAGATCGCTTGATTATAAGTATGAAATTTCATGTGGAGTGGATATAATTTTCTAGGATTTAATTGACTTATTATTACTGAAAATAAAAATGTTTAAACGGTTATATATATCATTTTTTATCATGGTATGATGTTGAATCCTTACATAAGTCATTTAGTGACAATAATTTAGATTTTTATGGCAGTTTTTTTATGACAACAGACTAGTTTTGTTCTAATATTTAGTATCATGTATATATGATGGTTCTAGAATCATTAAATAATATATAATACATATTTTATAATTTTTTTCAAACAAATTTTTTTTTTCATGACCAGACTTGAAGGATAAATTGAACAACTAAGGTTTGTCATCCACAAAGGTTGTAAATTAGCACCTCCCGGACGATTATATCAATTTAAATATAAATGAGAGAGAGAAATGAGATTGATTCTGTATCTTCAACTAATAGGATATAATTATATTATATATATGATACTAGAGTTACCATGAACATTTGGACATAGGATTTTAGAAGATAATATTAAATAAATAAGGATCTTGAAAAGAAAATAAAATGAAAAGGGAGAGGATTCTACGTCTTGGATATTCCATGAGAATGTCTTTAAGGAGATTGATTTTGGTGTTTTTCAAGATCAAGTGCTCATGGAAATGGGGATAGGATTGAGAAGAGTATTTTGTGAGAACATTTTCATAATTCAAATCTTATATAAGTGCGAAGAAGAGGTATTTAGGGGTGGGTTTTTTGGTGGAGGAGAGGGGTGATTTTTGAATATCTTATTCATTATTTTATTAATTTTATAAAGACAAGAAATAATGCTTTATTATTGTGAAAAAATAATAAAAATTGAATTTGAGATTTAAATAATGGTTTCTTACATCATCCATTATTCATGGAATAGTTTATTTAACTTATAATGTATTTATACCATAAATTACCTCATTTTAATATTCACTAAAAATCAAGTATTTTAGAAAAATACCAAAAATAAAACCTAACCATTATTGCAATGTATAGAATAAAAAAATGGAATCCATTTTATAAATATGATAAATGTAATTTTTAGTTAAAATTATCATTTACTTGAAAAATACAGTCTTTAAAATAAAAAATAATTTTATAACACTCTAAAAATTTAACAATGGTTATATTAAAATTTTATAAAAACATACGAAAACAAAATATTTATTAATAAATACATTATATAAAAATAAATTTTCATTTAAATAAATTTATTAATTATAAATTTGTAGTTAAATATTTCTTACTAACAAAAATACCATCACTTAATTATTATTTTTAAACTATTCACTTAAATATACCATTATATCATACATTCATTTATAAAGTACCTATATTTTATTTATAATATCATTATAAAGGTTTATATTCATAAGGGAAAATTACTATTCAAAAGGGTGCATTGCTATTTATATGGGTCAAGTTACTCTTCATCAAGATAGTATGTTGATCTTATCAGACAATAAATATCTTACGGAACTCAAATATGTTTTTCCGTTTTTCTAAATTCAAATCAAATAAGTAGAAAAATTATGTTATTAAAACATATTTTAAAATACTTTGGGTATTATAGTTGGAATTGTATCAAAGGATAAGTTTAATATGTGTATGTAGTTGTTTGAATTCACTAACATGTTTCATTTTTATGTCGTGACTAAAGAAAATAATTTTCTGCATTAAATTAAGGTGCAATACCCTTCACATAACACATTGTGATTATTAATGATGTGTGAAAAAATCTTTAGCTACCCATGGGGTAATACAAACCATTGAAAATGAGTGAAAATAATTAGTAAATTTTGATATAGGGTAATTATGAAAGTGAATGAGATGTTAATTTTAATTATTTATGTGGTCATGATTAGTGGGATACCAAAAAATATTACATATTGGATTCTTTGAACATCCTAATAGGATTTTAAAATGGACCAAATGATACACATTGGATATGAATCTAGTTATGGTTTTCAATAAAGGAATTTTAATTTTTGTAAGTGGATAATTTTTAAAAGGAGGTTTTGACCAAAACAGAGATTTGAAAAACGGGTTTATTAATATATTTAAAATGACGATTTTAAACGAGGGAAAGGATACCTTTTTTGTGAAAATTATTTAATGGCTATTTTGAATAATTGGGAATGGAAATCATAATCTCGTAGAAAAGAATTAAATTTTCAAAGTAAGACCCATGTTTAAGAGCGTTCTTTTGAGATGTTTTAAAAATGGGTAGTTGGTCATGTTAAATTGAAAAGAAATGAAGAATGTTATAAACATGATGTTTGGATTTACTTGAAGAGTAAATTTTTTTGTGGAACATAATTGGTAAATGTAATAAAAGGTTGTAAAATAATTTACATATGTGTAAATTTTATAAGAGGGGTATTTGAATAAGGATATACTCCCACGAGTTATGCTAGAATAATGATCTAGGACTAATTGATGTATTGGTTAAATAGGATGTTGGACTAAGGATCCTCATCTTTGAGTGAAACTAGACTGATTGTCTAGGCCCCAACGATGTGTTTTTGTATTAGAGTATCTGACTGAGGCTCCTCTCCTTTGGGTCAATCTAGACTGATGCACTACGACCCACCAATGTGTTGTATGACTAGAGTATAGGACATGGATCCTCATAATTTAATCATGATTGACGGATGTTCTAAGCCCCACTGATGTATTGTATGACTAAAGCATCAGAATGGGGCACCTTAAATCTGTATTAGGCTATAGAGATACCCTAAGTGCCATCAATGTATTACATGTGTTAAGACGTTACACTCAAGTTCTATGATAATAATGTTTCGACATTATATGATTACCTAGATTGAGGCTCTTAGGTATGTTGCTGAATTGAATTTTTTAGAGAATTCTTCTTTGTAACTAAATGTATGTAACCCATTTGTACTATGGTTTAGGATCCCAGCATGGCCAGAGCATGTTAGGTTAGTTGGATTTCATGGTATAACTTAATGGAAAAAATAGTAAATTAATAATTATTTAAACTTAAAATATTAAATTGTTCATTTCCATGTTTATTTTTTGATCCTTGATTATATTCATACAATATTGTAAAAACTCATTATTTCATTAGATACTGTTGGCGGTTGATTATAGAGTTGTACCCACAGCCTACCTAGGCTTCTGTGGAACATTGGTACAAAATAATACACCACATGTTTCCTAGTATAAGATAAAGAGATCACCCTGGTGTTTTTTGTGTGGATGGGATTATGGGTTAAAGCATTGGATGTCAGAACCGGGCTGAGTCATAGATCTATGTATGGGATCTTTTAAGTTTTTGGTATTTGGGATTTTTCTATGACGGTTTTAATGATAATTTAGTCATTATATTTTTATCATATGTGTTACTTGGTTACTTCTTTTAACCTTCTATATATTGTCCACTAATTGTTACTTATTATTATTATATCTGTTGATATTATTTCTACCACTATTTGGCTCTGATAAGTGGGTATAGTATCACCATTAGTTTTCCATAGACCAATATTTCTAGTCAAAATCCTTCTGTGTATGCGGAGTAATGCCTGAGGTTATGTTGAGGCTTAGCCTGGGGAACTAGTTATAATTTCTACTATGTTAGGGAAATAAAAGGTAATAATTCATGTATTTGTGAAATGATTCGTTATGAATTTTAAAGCGTTGTTTGGTTATTATTTGAAGATAAAATATTGGATTAATAATTTTTTATGTACTTTAATTTTTATTTGGAAAAATTTATACTGAAATATGTTATATAATATTTTAAAAAACTAGGTTTTTGGTTTTATTATAATGAAATATTCATGTTTATCATATTATTATAATTAAACCATATTTTATTCTTATTCACAAGTTTGAATTTGATGATAAATTTTTCATGGTTTCTATATAATACATTCTATTGGATGATATGAAATATAATGATTTGTTTGGATAAGTTACTAATTAATAAATATGGTCAGCCACAATTGAATTTAATAGATACACCAGCTTTCTTCCAACATTTTTGAAAGAAGGTAAAATATTTTTCCATGGTAGATTAGTAAACCCTTGACCATATTTTAGGTTTGTTATTTCTAATAGAAAAATTCATCATATGAAATTTTAGGATTCACATGCGATCATGTTAGGATCAAGGAAATGTTTAACATCTCTTATAGAATCATATTGAGATTACATATCATACCTTTTACATTCAAATCATTCAAAATTATATAATTCAACAATCTATATAAATACAAGGTAAATGACCTCAAGTAGCAGGGAGTTTGAGAAAGTTACCATATTAATGATTTCATGATGGGATTTGGACATTTTTAATGAGATAATTTTGTACAATTTTTTTTAATTTTAATATATTTCATTAATATAGACTCACTATGGTTATGATTTTCTAATATATCCTTTTCATGAGGTCTCCAAAAATAGTTTTTTAAATTGTAAACACAATATTGTTGAAATCTAGTTTATCACTCTATGTGATCATATTTTTATTTCAATTTAATCATTTGTTAAGTTTTAAAATATTTTCATATATAATATTATAGATAGTGGGGATTTAATTGTGTGTGAATGAATTATCAATACACAAATGACCGAATAATTAATCAAGTAAAATGGGAAAACAACTGAAATAAATAGAATGATTAGATGTGATAATTCATTTATATTTAATTAAATATCTATTTTATGTTTTATTACTATTCATGATTATGAATTTATATATACAAGCTTATAATAGTTATAAATATATATATGTTATTTGTAAAAATATATTTTAATAATATTGAAAAAATTATATATTTAAAAATATTATTATTTTTACATTATGATATAAAATGTGATTCATTTAAAAAAATAGTACATTTTCATAAACTGATTTCATATATGATTATTTATAAATGGATATTTATATAAATTATATAAATGGATATTGATTTTTATTATTATTAAAATCATAGAAATATTTCAATCAAGGTATTATGTGAGAATATGTTTTCTAACTTGAAAAATAAATAGTTTTATTCTAAATAGATTGTTTGTCCATGTATTATATGATTTCATGTAGGTGTAAAATTTAAAAATTTAAAGATTATAATTTAATTTAATTAACTTATTTTTTGGATTTATTATATAAAAGTTATATTAGGAATAATTATTTTTGATTTTTCTTACATGGTTTATTTTTGGTTGAATAGTGAAAACAACAATTTTTTCAAATACGGTAATGTTTGTGACACAATGATGATATAAGGGTGGATTGAAAATTTATAAAACATATTAATTGATCAAATGTATATTTAAGGAGTAAAATAAATCTTTTTAATATAAAAGTTTTAACTTATAAACCCATGTTTTTCATTTTTGGACCTAAGTTATATTAGTTTTGAATAAAAAATATTTTTAGGATATTATTTGAATTATGTAATTAAATGGTCACATTCAGATTTTTATTGGGGTTAAATTCACATAAATATAAATTTTTTATTAATAATCCGGTAAATTTTATGATAATAAATTATATAAATTATTTTGGTGTAAATTTATTTTTTATGCTTAAAATGATTAAAAAACCATTTTTCATTATGTATTGCATATTTATATTAAAATTAAAATTTACCACCTATAGAAATTAAATATTAAAAAATAGATTTTTTATTTTAAATATTAAAATTAAAATTATTAATTATTGCACACTTTATTTTATTTATTAATAAAGATAAGTTACCATAGTAAAAGTTAGTCACCACAGTAAGGGTTTAAAGAGTTAAAAAGGGATAAAACTATATAATAAGTTCAAAAATATAAAAAAATCAAGTTTATGATTTTATTAGATGAGTTTATTTCAACATATCCTATATAAACATTGAATTTGGTTTTATATGGTTTCATGTAACATTGAGATAAAAAAATTATTATTTTTATTTTAATACTATTTACAAGGGTGTTACTCCCTTCACCCATAAAAGTATATCCTCACTACCTCACCTATCCACACACATTTAGTAATTTAGCCTCAATCATTTATTTTATAATGACTTATATACACCAAAAATACATGACCTGTAGGTTTTATTACCACCAAATGAATAACCTAAGAAGTCTTAAGGTGAGATCCAAAGGTTAATACCCAAGGAAGATGAAATCGTCTAAACCAACAAAATTCAAATTTATATCATCTTCCACATCTTCCAAATATATTATTAGAAAACTAATATAAATAAATTAGGATAATTATTATAATTAAATATTATTATTTTTTATATTCGAACCATTATTTACCTCCATTCCTTCAATTGAAAAATAAAAATGTCACTTGTTTGTAAGTGTGGACCACAACCTCTATAAAGTGACATATTTTATTTTTCATTTCCACCTCAAATAGATGGTTATAAATATTGGTTTAAAAAATAAATATTAAATGTATGAAAATAATTATGATTCTAAAATTTTAAATCGTTATATTTTATATTTTCCTCCCATATATTAAAAAAATGAAAATGTAGCCTCTATGTAGCCGGGATTACCTCCTCTAGGAAGCGACCCATTTCATTATTAATTGAACAAATACATAAATATTTCTATAAATATGTTTAATGAATAAATATAATAATTAAAAATGTATTAATATACTATAAAATTTATATTAACAATAAAAAATAAAATTTTCTAACTCAATCAACAGTTATAACTTGTTATTATTTTTGTCAGTTTTACCAAATAAAAAATATTATTATAATATTTATGTCATTAATGATTAATAAATGATATGTCATTATAATATTATTTAATATTTATGAATTGATTATATTTTAAAATTATGTAATTCTAATTAAAAAAACACACATACACACATATATATATTACAAAATTAACACTTTATACGAAATAAAAAATTATAGAAAATGGAATTTCTAATATTTCCACAAGAATCATCACCATAAGTCCCATTAATTATTTATGGAAACAAATAATCATATAAAAAATATAAAATTTTAATGAAATTTATGTTGGTGAAAAAACCATGTCTGTTATGTTTGGACAAAAAGTGCTGATTGAATAAATACATGGGAAACAAGATAGTTAACACAAAAATAATGATTTTAGTAATAAATAATTAATAAATGAATAAGAAGAAATTATTAAATAATTATCTCAGCTAATATTGAATAAATTTCATTCTCTGGTTAATTAATAAAAAATATAAATTTATTATATAAAAGGTTATAGATGATGCAACCAAGTAAATGTTTGAGGTAAGAAGAATCTTAGCTCAATTTCATTTTATTTGGTTACATCGCTTCTATATTTACTATTTTATTCCATGAATTTGTTGATTATTAAATATTATTATTCTATGTTTTATTTTAATTTTATTTATACTCATTTATATTTATTTTTAATAGTCATTTCACCAATATATTTTACATAAAATGTTATGATATTTGTAAGGATTGTATATATTTCATTTTATTGAGATATATTCTATATTCACAACCTCCAAAAAAATTTATGTGCTCTATAAAATATGACTGAATGTATTTTATGAAAATTTTCATTAATTTTATTAGTACATAAAACTCAATATAATGTACATTTATATGATCATAGATTCAAAATATTCCAAGGTGGTAATGATTTTTGGTCATAATTTCAATTCCTTGAGGAATATTTCACAGTGTGAACAATGTTATCTTTTATTTGATGTAATTACTACCCAATGAATATGTTTTGACCTATTATTTCATGTTATTCATCTATTTTATATAGTCATATCATTTTCTTCCAATCAATGGATTTTTTATTCATGCATTAAGAAATCTGTAAGTGTTTATCATATTTTCGCTTCATTGTGACAATTTTTCAATTATAATTTATTTTACTTTATATTTATTATATACATCCACTGTGAAAACATATATCATGAATCTAATTATACTCATTGGATTTTAAATTTCTTATTATGTTGTTTCTTTTCGAGGGTTTTTTTATTTTAAAATTTGTATGGGCTTTTATTTTAAATCATTGGTTTAAAAGTTTTGAAGTCTTTTTACCAAATTTTTTATTACAAGTTAATATTCTACAAATTATTTAAAGAATATTATTTTGTAAACATAATTAATTTTTAATGTTATTTTTCATAGTCTTTAACTTTCTCTTGAAAGGTTTTAAATGGATTCCTCTTAACATTTTCAATATATGTTATTTTTTAATCTCTTTACAAAAGTATGAGTTGAATGTTTTTAAACATTAACACATGATTAATTCTATTCATAACTATTTAAATTATTAATTATTAATAATGTTTTTTCAATTTTATAAGGGTTTTAAAATATAATTTTATTCCCATTATTTTTTGAATTTTATCATTTCCGGAGTTCCCTAAAATGAAAAGGAATTTCTTGGTGTTTTTCGATTTATACTTCAAATAATTTTATAAATTTTCTTTAATTTCTTGTCCTAATAATTTAGTTTTTATTTGGATATGTTATAATTATACCATTTAACTTATTTCACTAGATTGATGAAGATGACATTTTTTTTACAAATTTTACAGAAACACAATTCATTTCCATTAGCTTAATTATGCTATGATGAAATTATAAATGTTTTTAGAGTTTATGACAAAAGAGAATGGTTATAAGTTTTTTAAAAATTATAGTTTTTGGATTTTTTTATGATTAAGTTTTCGATATATATATCCCTTCAATTCAAATAGTGATAGTATATTTTTTGGGGAAATTATGTTGGAATTAATTGGTGGATTTCTTCTATTGTAAAGGTGATTGTAAGGGTGATATGAGTATTATTCAGAAAGATACCTTCCTAGTTTTACTATTAAATATATTATTTATAATGTTTCTCTTGAGAAACTATTTATTTCACAAGGATATTGATTATCAATTCAAATGAATTTTGTCTTTTGTTATTATGAATCATTATTATTTGAGTTGTGATTTATGATCCATATATTTTTAGTAAAAATTACATGATATTTCTTAATATATCATGATTATGTTTTCAAACCTACATGATAATATTATTATAACTTATTATCATAGAAAATAAACACCAATGTTTAAGCTTACATTATATTTAATCCAACCATTATTATGTTTCTATTATCGCATGTTACAAAGATGAGTTTTATGTTTTATTTTCCTAGAAGCCAGTCGTGTGTGGAGAATTTTATAGGAGATGTTGAAATATTTTTTGGAAATATGATGTTATCATTATATAAGGAAGAATTGTTTTGTATGAGAATGTTATGGGTTTTTTGAGTTATTTTTTTTTCAATTTATCAAGGACATTAAACATAAAAGGAATTTTGTATGAAAGAAACATAATATTTATAAGTCAAAATATAATTATGTATGGTTAAATTTCGGTGCATCGCAGTTATTATCAAAACTAGTATGTAAAGAATATGTTTTTAACAATAGATATGTGTTGATGAGTTAGATGAATCACATATAAAAGTAGATAATTATTGGTTCATTCCATAGTTTGCTATCAATTATTATATTTAATAAATTGTTTTCTTACTATTAAATTAGTTAATTAGAAAACAATCCATTATCACAAACATACCAATATAGTATTACATGAAATCTAAGAATCATACATTAAGACCTATATATATGCTCTATTTCTAATATATGTTGATTAATTCACCAATAATTTATTGGTGTCTCAAATATTTCTAAATTTTCATTATTCATTAATATATATCATACATTAATATAATTAAAATTATGTAATTTATGGATACTCACATAAAAGTGAAAAAATAAACTCAAGAAATTTAATAAGTAAATTCTATTATATATATAAAAAATGAATATTTAAACAAACTATGTTAACTATAAAAGAAGAGAAAACCATTAAAAAATTATAAAACAATCATTGAAATCATTCATGTAAATAATACTCTTAATAAATGGGATAATAAGAAATAAATAGTAAAAATACCCAAGAGATTAATGATATCCAATCCTCCTATAATTCACTAAAATATTTGTAGTCTTTCACCACTATCAGATAATTACTTGCAAAATTGTACGATAAGATATTATTTTATTATTTGATTATAAATTAATTGTGATATTAAATGGCATATATAAGTATTACATTCAAATATTTTTTGAGGATATTGTTGTGTATTTGTACAAATTTTTCATACATTGAATTGAAAAATCACAATAAATTAAAGTAAAAATTATTTTATGAATTGTTCAATGCACTTATTATCATCTAAGTTTTTTTAGTGATGATTTAGGCCCTCATTCTTTACCATCTGGTGAACTTGTAAAATGTTTTTCAGTTTATTAATGATCTTCAAAAAAATCCTATAGAAATTGTCTTTATTATGATTGAATTGAACTCATCAGATGAAAATTTGGAACTTATACTTATTGAATGATAAATTTCCACGTCAAATGAAATCACAACTGAATATAATGATCTTGTAAAATCATATATTTAATCTATTTTATGGGTTTCTATAAATTTATTTCGAATATTTGAGGAATGAATGTAGTTTCCCATTGATGAGATTTGGTGGTGTTACAATTTGGTTAATGTGAACATCATTATAAAGCATGAGATATTTCAATTTTAATTTTTCTTTCTATGAGATTATACTAAGATCTAAATTTAGTATATATTTTAAATGTAAATGTTATAGTATTTATACTTATAATTTCATTTTTTCTGACCTCTCATGATCACAGAGCTGTCATGTCATGGATTTTTGTATATATGAACCATCAAGATTAGACATTTCTTGAAGATAGAAATGGTATTTTTTTATAGATTATCAATGAGATCCAAGATAGGAATTTGTTCTGATGATGGGATTGTAAAGGATCACAAAGATAGTGTTTCCTATTAATAATAATGAAACTATCATTGAAAAACATTAAATATATTTAACTTCTACCTTATAGTAAGAAAAAAGTTGAGGAACTTTTTATTGTGTAAGTAGAATATCTAATATTGAGTTTAAAAATCATCCAACCACGTTGAAAAAATAGAAGGATTCAAGGGAATTTTATGTTTTTAGGTAAAAATATCATTTGCAATTATTTTAATTTTTTTGACACTCCATGTATTTTATTTTATTTTTATTGGTATTTTAAATTCTTCTATGCATATTACATTTTTTTAATATGTGTTTAACATATTATAAATTTTTTATCTCCATTTACATTTTTATATATGTTTATACTATGATATTTTTGATTTAGTAATGAAATATTTTATCTGATCAATTAAAATCCTTGAGTTGGATGGAAAATTTTAAGTTATATTTTTTAATACAATTCATCCCCAAAATATAGTTTCATACCTTTATAACATATTGAGTAATAATCTATAATAGATCTTATCTCTTAATATCTAAGCTACAATTCATGTTTGAGAATGTATATTGACTTTTTGTTATCTATTTGTTTTATCAAATATTATAGATGTTTCAGTATACTAAAATATAGAAGAGGAAAGAACTTTTGGTTTTAGATATGAATGACATTATTCATATTAGAATATTGTAAAATTTGAGTCCTAATTAACCATCCATAATTAATTGATGTGAAGATGGATACAAGAGAGACCATTTGGAATCATTTCATATAAATAAAGGCATGGAAAATTATCAAATTCTTACTATAAATTATTAGTTTCTAAATAACTAATTATCTATAGTTACTCGTGTGGAATGGATTCATTTCTTTAACATATATGTCATATAAAATTACATTAAGTTATCTATATTAATAAATATAATCATGTTTCTAAATTTTATAAAACAATTAAAATATAAAAGAAACTAGTCATTACTATTTTTTTAACTACTATGATTATACAATCTAAAAGGGCTATATTGAGACCTGAATATAAGAGTATTGAATTTATTCCTGGTGAATTTGTTTCACAAATGCACCAATTTTTGAGGATTATAATTAATATTATTCACTTTTCAATAGAAAAATAATTAATATATGATTGTCTTCTTGATAAAAGCATTTATATTCAACAAAAAATGGGATTCATTGGGGTCATCAATTAATGATCTAAATATATTATAAATCAAATTTTGGATAAATGTATTATTATATGTTGTAATATGAGAGTATACACAAATTTAATATAAAAAATAATAAAAATATGTTTAATATTTTACCCAATAATGATATTTCAAAGCACACAATATTTTTGATGTGTGATTTTTCTCAAAGATTTAGTGATTTTGATTATAATTTTTAATTATGTGCGATTCTGGAAAAATTTAAATTTGGTATGTATTTTCATTATAAAAATAATATTATTTATTTATTTTTATTTTTTTTGAAACCTATTGATAAAATATGTTCAAGGTAATGGATGATGGATTACCTAATCCATCAATATTAAGATGATTTTGAGGCTGGAAGAGGGATTGTACGGTAGTTTTTTCATAATTTCTTTCTGTAGAATTAATGCCAATTATGATATCAAAGTGGAGCATAAAAATATAAATTCCAATGTATATGTGGTTATAATTTAATATATTATAGTCTTTGGTCCTTATACATTATCTTATATTTAAAATCAATAAATTTCATTGTGTTGAAGTAACATACTTAAGATCATTTTTATTGATCTTCATACAACATTTGATAACAATAATGACTTCTAGTAATTTGGTACAATTTTGGGAATATTTTTCTCTTGGATTAATAGAATTGTTACTTGAAACTCGTTTCATTTTTTTGTGTTTAATATTTTTTATGTTTTTTATTAACTTATTCAAAAAACTATGTTAACGGCTAATACAATTTTTTTAATATATACTTTATTTTGTACTTTGATACCCAAATATTTTTATTTCGATGGAACATATGTTGTTTAATAAAGAAAAAACATGAGGCAATATAGACAATTTAATGACACATTTTAGACTATAATCCACACCCTCTAGAGGTTCTATATTTTCATTCTTTTTGGACAAATAATATTTTGTTATCTTCCATTATATTATTGATAAAACATATCAAAGAATTGTGAGATAATCTTATATAATAATAATGTATTTATCAAACATGATTATTAATTTATTAATAGATAATGATTTTCCTTTAATATTTTCCCTAAGTGTAAATGTAACACCCCAAGACTTTATTATATTTTACTTTTATAATAAATTTAGTTTTTTTTCTTAGCTTCCTTTATACAAAACAAAAAGTTTGCTTGTGTTACACAAAACACTAAGTTCATTTGATATTGTATAAGAAATTATGACCAATATTATATGTGAATATAACATTCCATGATTTTATGATATATTTATTTTTTTATTATATTTTGAATATTTTTTTTTGAATTTAATTCAATGGATTTGATAGATACATGATATGAATAAATCCATTGGTAAACATAAAAAATTTTATTTTTCAAAAGGATATTTTTACACCTGCTAGTAGTGGAAATTTTATAAAACTAAATTTTGAATCATGTAATTTTTTTTCAAAATTAAAATCACTCTTGAATTTTGAAAAACAAAATTTTCTTTGGGTGAATTGTTGTTTTTTAGAGAAGCTTTATTTTCATTTGATTTTTTTCATTTAAATAATTATTAACATTAAATTATAATTTAAATTGGTTTTATATTCAAAATATATAAATTAATCATATATGAATTTAATTTAGGTCATTTAAAAAAATTTATATTGAACAAATATATAATAACATAGATAACTTTTGAACATTTAACTTTAAAAATATATTTTCTCACCACGTCGTCATGATTAGATTTAAATTTCATTTTTCCACTTATATGAGTTGAATTTGGAAATATATATATATATATAGTTTGAATAAGTATAATATTTTTATTCTAATAATATTATAATTAATTTTATTACCAAAATTATTAGTGAAAGTAGTTAAAATTAATTATCATGTTTAATGTAAAAATTAGTTTATATAGTGGTTAAGAATTAATCTTAAGGGAAAAAATGACCAATACACTTGTTCAAAGCCCATTTGATGAAAATATTCTGACCATATCCCTATTATTCTCAAATATTATGAGTTATTAGTATACTATTCCATTAAATTGACTGATAAAATATGTTATATAAGGGAAATGATAAAAAAGAAACATTCCTTACCTTTTTCATTTATAAAGCCTTTATATTTTGAAACAAAAAAACATTAGTTCAGTTATACAAGTTTTTGTGAGAGGTAAATGAGTTATATTCATCTTATTAATTTATATTTTATTTTTTGGGATGAATTAGTTAGTTAATCCATTTAGGGAATTCCAATGTAGTAATTATTTAGTAAATAATTTACTAAAACAAATGATACTAAATATATAAAAATTGAAGTAAATTGATTGAATTATCATCATTAATTATTATTTTAGATTAAAATATATTTTAATATAGGTGGGAAATTAATATATTAAAATTAAAAAACTCTCTTTATATTTTTAAATTTAAATTAATTAAATAATGTCAAAATTAACATTAATGTTTATTTATGAGAAATGATATTTTTTAATAGCTTTAAAATTAAAAAAACTATATTAGGAATATTTATTTTTAAATTATAATAAATATACAATATAGTCCATTTATGAACCACTTTATCTTTTATAATAAATATATTTACCCCTATATAGTAAAAAAAATGTTAGCATAAATGAAGTTAAACCTTTGTTTTTAGCGTTACAAGTGCTTATGTAAAAGTAATTTTTAAAAACACATGGGATCTTTATTTTATAAATTAGTTATTATGTATATAATTAAGTGGGTATGTACTTTATAGTAAATATCACTTCAATTTTTTCTTAATGGTTTAATTACCTGGGTTAGAGAATTAATTACTTTAGTGAAATCATAAGAAGATAATAATTGGAAGACATTGATAACAATGATAAAATTGATAAAAATATATTAATTTATTTTTTTGTAGTTGTCGAGATACCATAATTTATATTTAATCCATTATTTTTTAATTTTGGAGGCACATTATGTAATAGAGCCCCTTCAATGTTGTTTAACTTTTTTATATTTAGAATAATGGAACTCCCCCTCTACTATAAAAAGGCATTAAGTCCACCCAAAAATTCAAGACACATAGGAAATTTGGATCATAAAAAACCTTCCAAGATAATATACTAACAACCATAAATAATACTAAAATCCTCATATTGAGAATAAAACAATCCAAGTAAGTATTTTTTGTATAAACCAAAAGGAGTCACCCGAATTAGAGGTAACATTATTCAATGGGAACTTTGTTTTTATTTCATTAACCACCCCTTAAATAATTTTTAAATCATAATTATAAAATAAACTCATTATAATAAAAATACTAATATGTTTTTATTCTTTTTTTTATGACTTACACTCGCATAAACTTCTGTAAAATGGGTAAATCAATCACCATTCATGTGTATGGCGGACTACCGCCTTGAGAACCGACGTCATTAATTCATCCATTACTACCTTTAAAAGATGTAATAATGTTTAATTTTGTGATTTTGTATTATATACTTTATATTTATTATGTATTTATGCTTATTTAATTTTTATATAAAACACACCTTCATAATTTATATTTTTGGGGAATATGATAACTTTTTTGTGGACGTGTTAAATATTACCTCATCAAAGTGATGTGATTTGTTCATATAATACATGAAATTTATTAAGGAAGGATTTTATTATCATATGTTATAAATATGAAATTAAATTTATAATGGAATTATAATATACAAATATATCATTTACTTTTCATTCATTTACCATGATAAAAAAATGGAATCCATATTCATGTGTACGTACGACCAACAGTCTACATGAAACTTTTATTTCATTTCCACTATGTAAAATTTATGGAAAACTAAAATTAAATATATAATGAATATATATAATATTATAATCTCATTTTAAATTATTAAAATGATTAAATCATCATGTAATTAATAGTAAAAAAATTACACATCAAAACAGACTCGAAAAACAAGGGAGTAAACACCTGATACGATGAAAATAATGAAATATTATTAATGAATGGTTTAAAATATTTTATAAATGGAATATATATGATATAATTAATTTCAATATGGTTCTGGTATAAAATAATAACAAGATTAAAACCATTATTCCTTAGGTTAAAGAGTTTTCCACCCAAAGAGAGCAAATGGCAATGGACATTCATATCACTTTTTACATTTGTGTGATAAATTTCATATTCACCACTTATTTTGTGTAGTCTATATAAATTACCTTATGATAAATTATATCATGAATCATTTTATCTTCAAAATATTTAATTTTTTTTCTTTGAATTATTTCATTAAAGGGGATTTAACAAGACAATTTCCAATTGGTAAAAGTTATCTTTTAATATCACATTCTTCTGTGATTGTAAAATTTCTCTTAAAAATCCCTTTATTATAATCATATTTCATTACAAGTTACATTTATTGGTGATATATATATAATTTTATGATGGATAATATTATTTCATAATCCTTATACCATTTTAAATAAGATTTCTACATTGAATGTTATATGATTTATTAGGGAAATATTGATTAATGTATATCCTTTACTCAATATGAATATTTGATGAGGTAAGTTTTTTATAATTTAAATTTATTATTAAATATGTGAATAATTTATTTAAAATACTAAATATGGTTTGGGGACTATTTAATGAAATCCCCTTGATGCATCAGGTTGTCTCGTGGGATGAAGTCAATTGGCAATAAACCCTTCAAATTTGTTTCTGAGTAATTTCATTTTTTTATAAAGAAATATATTTAAACAAATTATATAGGTTTATAACTATAGGTTTAAACTATAATGAGGATAAATATTTGTAGTATCTATCTTTTAGATTGATTTGGAAATTCCATATGTCCAATATTATGCATTTCATCGTTATTATTATCCCCTGTGTTTATTCGACTAATTAAAATAATCCATAAGATCACGTGATTATCAATATGATGTTATCTGAACATGTTTTATTCATTATATATTTATTATTTATTATTAATTCACGATAACATACTTCATACATTACCCTGAATGATCATTTGAGCTAATCCCTATTTTTATTCCTTTCTCTAGGGTATTATGATGAATTATTTGAATGATTTTCAAGGATGCTGGTCAATTTATTTTGTTTTGTATTATGTATTTATTCCAAATTTCAAATCAGTTAGATGTATGTAATCTAGTTTTAATAAAAATGATAAAATTATAGGTTCACTAGGATTCTGTTCCTTGTAACCATGACAGTGTAATTAACTAATGCCTTGGCTTCGAGATTTTTGGGTAAGAGAGCTATAGTTGGATTAAGTAGAAGTTTAATATAAATCATGGAAACTCTATTTTGGAAAAAATATATTATGAAACATAACTATAAGATAGACATTGATGATATGTATAGAAAAAATATCATAGAAACAATGTTCATTATAATGATATAGATATAAATAATTTGTTATCAATTTGTGAAAATTATTTTACTAGTTTTTGGATTACACATTATGTTTCATAATGATAGGTCCTAATTTAGTATATATTAACATTTAGATATGTAACCTTGAAGATTTATGTGACCCTCACCAGTGCACATGGTCCAGAGAGTAATAAGAATCATATTCTTTATGGTTTGAAGCTAGTATTTCAAAGGAAACTAATATCCAAAACATTTTCATCTTATGAGGACATAATATCATGTTCTAATGAAATATAGGAATATTTATCTATGTATTATGTATTTGATGGGAAGAACAATAAGAGGAGGGAAGATAGGGGAAATATTGATAGTGGTAAGAATAGAAATATATATTTTCTCACATAGTGTAATTATGGATGGAATCACCCTGGGAAAAGCTTGAAAGGATTTGAATTTTTTTGTAAGTTCAGTGAAAAGGATCACACATACATATAACTCAAATGGAATAAAAAAAAGACTGCTATTTTGGGTTTCAATTGTACTGAAATGGAGAACAATGAGAATAAATTCCCCGTGCATCAAGGGAATATACCATAGAAGAAGAAAATGAATCATGGTCAAAATTATTCTATTACCACATGTGAAGTGGAATGACTAATGTGTTTATGTATAGATTCAAAAAAAATTCATTTGAGTATTTTATCAATGATATACTGGTTATAAGTATTGTGGAATATATTATTATTAATCTGTATTAATTTATCAAGAAGGATTTAAAATTCTATATTAAATGTCATCGATAAAGAAGAAAAAAATTCAGTGAACAGTTTAACTTCCTGGGAATCATATGTTTAAGGAAACAATAACCCTTAATATCCTTTTGTTACTAGGATAATGATGTTGGAATAAAGAGATTATTGGTTTGGATAGATTACAATTCATAGTATCAACAACCATTGAATAGTTTAATGATTTTTTGGAAAAGTTCTTATGCTGTCCTTGATAGAGTCTACGATATTTTTTATTTAAGGAATATATCCAATATCGTATGTTTCTCATAAGGAATAAATATGTATGCACGTTTTCAATGAGTTTTTATGGTAAATCATCTGATTATAATGATTTATGAGAATACAAGAAGAATTTATTCACATGTTAGTATGTGATGTTTAAGATCCACTTCATGTTGTTTGATAAGTTCATTCTTGATATCCAATGAAAATATTTTTAATGATCTAGGTCAAAATATTTTGGATAATTTAAAAGTTTATGAAATTGTTTATATTGATATTTTTACAAGGTTTTAGATGTTAGTGTATTACTTCACCATATTATGAAACATGTGCTAAGAGATGAAGTAAACATAGATCAAGGAAAAACCAATGGATAATATTGTATTTATAAAATAGAAAGTTATATTTAAATATATTCTTAATAGAGTGAAATAATCCCTCAACTTGTAAAATGAAACTTTAAACAAATCCTTTTTCCTATTATCATCATTGTTCATGATATAAATGACCTTTTTCAGACCTCTAGTTTATGGATTTGTGGTAAACAACATTTTCATGAACATGTTATCTATCAATCTCCATCAGAACATAATAGTTAGATTTATCCCCAATATCCATGTTTTTATTTTCCGCTTATGTTACACTACTTGAGAACCAAGTAATGTAACCAATTTTGTATCCTTTCTCACTTATTTAGTGGTTATTTCATTAACCTTATTATGATGTGGGTTTTTCAAAAATGGAATTTTATAGTATCAAACCCTAGATTACAAAGAACAAATTTAAATTTTGACAGTTAAAGTAATTTAAGGTTAAGAAAATGTAACAACCAAATACCTTACAATATTTTAATTTTATAATAAATTTAATTTTTTTGTTCATTGTGTATATTCAACATTAAGTTATCCAACGTCTCACATAAGACTGAGTTCCTTCGATAGTGTATATGGTATGAATGAACAAGTTCAGAAGTTTATATAACAACCCAATACATTATGATATATTTAAGTTTATATTATATATTCAATGAAATTATTTGAAATTTATCTAATAGGTTTGATAGCCCAATGATGATAACAAATCTAAATTTACGTATAAAAATGTATATTTTTCAAAAGGAAGTTAAGAGGTTTTTTAATTAAACACCTATTTAAAAAAAATTGACCTTTTTAGAAATTTTATTTTAAAAAATAATATTCATTGTAGAATTTATTAATTTCAGAGACTTATAATGTTGAATATTTCAATTTTTTTTGAGTAGATTCATTTTTTTAAAAAACTGACAAATAATACATTTTAGTTGAAAAATTATTTATCGTTTAAATAATTATTAATGTTATATTATTTTTAAAATTGGGTGTAATGTAAAAAATATCAATTATACATCTTTTAATTGAACTTAGGTCAGTATAATCAGGTTAATTTTGAATTTAGATATAAAAAATTGTGAACTTTTGGAACATTTTCATATTTAGAAACCACTTTCTCGCCTTGTCTGTGGGATTAGATTTAAATTTAAATGTTACAATTAAGTGAATTTAATTTTGAAAAATGTATATAAATAGTTATAATCTGTATAATATTTATATTGTAATAAGATATAATTAAATTGTTTACCAAAATAATTAGTCAAAGTTGTTAAAATTAATGACAATGGTTATGGAAAAATGATTTTACATAGCCGATAAAAATTAATCGTAAGGGGGAAAATGACCAATACACTTATCAAAAACCCATTGTATGCATACATTCTATTCATAAATTGTACTAGATCTAATTTTAGGAGTTATTGGGTTACTATTACATGAATGTATGCTATATAATATGTTTTGTAATGAAAAATACTAAATACGAACCTTCGTTACCCTTAACATTTATAAATCCTTTAGAAATGAAAAACCCCCCATAATCCCATTATAGACATTATTATGGATATTATATGATTTATTACCATCATATTATTTTATTTTTAATTTTTTATTTATGAATTAGTTACATAAAATGCTCAAGGAATTCCAATACAGTAATTATTTTGTCAATAATTAAATAAAATAAACGGTACTAAATATATATAAAGTGACATTAATTGACATAATTATTTTATTTAAATATTTTTTAATATATTATATCATTTTATATAGGTTTAAACGTAATATATTAAAATTTCATCATTTTTTTGATATTATTAAATTTAAACTAATTAAATAATGTATAAATTGATATTAATGTTATTTTATAATAAATGATAATTATTAAGTGATTTAAAATTACATAAGATATAATATTATTGAAAATAATATTTAAATTCCAATAAATATCAAATATAGTGTATTTTTGGACTAATTGATCATTTATAATGATCATATTGACCCATAAGTAGTAAAAAATTGTTAGCATGGTTCAGGTTAATGTAGTGTTTTTTGTGTCCTACATACGGTTCTGTTAAAATTAATTTCCAACATAGATGATATTTTTAGTTATTATATTTGATATAATATTTTTAATTCAGTTGAAATATATTTTCAAATAAAATTCATTTCAATTTATTTTTAATAATTAGATTACCTTGGTTAGAAAGTAAATTACTCTAGTGAAAACCAAAAAAGGTAAATATACGGAAAATTATAAGTTAAAAAACAAAATGATAAAAATACATTTTTTGTGTTTTAGATCTATTAATTGAACATAATTGAACATTTATCAAATATTTTTCAATTTATGAGGTAATTAAGGTAAGGGATACCTCTAATAGTGTTTACTGTTTTATATTTAAATGAAAACCACTCACCCTCCACTATAAAAATATATTCTGTCATGACCTGTCCCCCGAGGCCCATGTCGTGACTACCTCATGCCCGAATTCTATAGGACAGGGGCTAACGACTAGCACCAAAGGTGTAAATACATAAAACTGGGATGGCATTGCCTTTATAAAGTGAAAACACACACAATAGAGTACAAGCTGGAATTAAAAAAGTATGAAAAACAGTATACAAAAGAGTGTTGAAATGTAAAAGGGGCCAGAATACAAGCCCAAAATGAAAAATTAAAGTACAACTGAATAAAAGTAAAATAGTTGTTGGATCGTCCTCTAGGAAATCCTAACTGAAGGGTAGGTATAGATAGCCTCCACGACGCTCCACGTCCATCTATCTCCTCCGTGTACCGTCACGCCGTGTGGTCCAACTTCGAGTACTGGCTAGTACTGCTACTCTCGGCCTTAGTCAGCATTGTCCGTCATCTGCAACCAACACAATGAGGTGCGCGCATAGCCTATGTAGGTGTGAGTATAACGATACTCAATAGGGACCCCGATACCCTCAAGGTCTCACAAAATCCATCAAGGATAAATTAATGAGTATGAAATCAATAGATAACAACACTTAGGTATTTTCCCATACACATATCTATGTTATCAAGTAATCCATCATAGTCATGAGTTAAACACAAAAGTTACTGACACAGATCAACCTGGATTTTATTCGAGGGATAGTATCAATCTAAACCCTCGGCTGCTAGAGAACTGCTCCTCTATTGAGTATAGTGGGCATGCAATGTCACAGATAGGTGCTTCCCACTAACCGTGAGCTGCTGAGGTACTTCTACTATCATGTACCATGGGTCTGCCGCGTCAAACAGAGGAGCTTCCCACCGTGGGTCTATCGCATCACATAGAGGTGCTCCCCCTCATAGCCAGCTAAGATATTTTTTTTGTCGAGTACCGTGGGTCTTCCACGACACCTAGGCACTCCCCACTGTGGGTAGGCAACGACACCATGGATCTCCCCTCTGGGCTAGTAGAATCACTCTGAGTCAAATGGTCAGCAGTCGTTAGGTCTCAGCCAGCTACTAGGTTCCCGCAAAAATTCTTTCTCGTTCTTCTTAGATCCACTCCACAATGTACTGTTAAATGATACAAATGCCATGAAGTCCCATGAAGAATTATCTCAAAGGTCTGCCACATCTTATAGGTCTCAACGCAACTGACGGTGTGTCAATCAGACGCCCGGTCTATGTGTTTTTAGCCTTTTAGTAACAGGATCCCAATGGGATTTGTGTGTGATCCAAACTGATCGTATCTCAACTTTACCCCGAACTCCAGTGGGGTAAACTCAAAGGTACCGTTGTGCTCCATGAATACCTCTATCATGGAAGGTTCATGAAAAGTTCGTCTCGTGTCAAAGATATGGCCAAAAGAAAGTAAAGGGTCGGTAGTGGGCCCAGGTCCGGTCCAACCCAGTCGGACAGACCCGACCTGACATAGTTTGGACGGACCTCGTTCGGGTCGAGCCGTGCTGACCCAATGGGTCCGGACAACCCCGTTGGGCTGGCTGGCCCATTGGGATTGGCCCGGCCCACTGAGCCCAGGCCTGCTAGCCGTGAGGGCAGTCCGGCCCGGGCTCAGGGTCGGTTTGGCCTGGTGCACCGCGAGGGGACGGCTAGGTGCAGCTTGGCCCAGAGGGCAAGGCCGAGACCTGTTCGACCAGGGCACCTCAAGGGGGCCGGGATGCCGGATCGTCCGGGAGTCCGCGAGGATCCCTGGACACCGGCTCGGTCGTGTGGCCGTGAGGTAGTCGAGACGCTGGCTAGGCCGGTGGGCCATGAGGTGGTCGGGACACCGGCTAGGCTTGGTGGCCGCGAGGGATCATGGATGGTGAGGCACGCAGGGCGTGCAGATGCCAACATGCATGCTAGTTTGTGGAGTCATGTGGTGCATGCACGAAGGCCTGCATGAGGGCCGATTCAAGGACGCGTGCGGGGCGCGCCCAGAGGCCGATAGGCGGGCCGATTCAAGGAGGCGTGTGGGGTGCGCGCGGAGTCCATCAGGTGGGCTAGTGGTGTTTGGCCGGGCACGGAACGTCCAGGTGGGCCGGCGGCCGAGCATGCTGGTTCGGCATGGCTCAGGCCGGCTCAGGCTGGCGGTGTTCGGCCAGGATCACCAGAGCGCTGCAGGGCAGCGAGGTTTGCAGAGTCCATGGGTATCAAAAACTTTGTTATAAACTCCTTCGTCGATTTGTCAGATAATTGTCATGCCGAAGTTCATCATAAACAAGATCGGTGGAGGGGTCGGGCCCTGTTGGTTTCCCATGCACCCTCCGCGTTTAGGGTGGTATCAATTGGTTCATCAATGAATAAGAAATATGAACAACTATTGTTTTACAAAAATGAATAAATTCCTTTCCAATCTAAAAATAATGAAAAGGAAGGTTACATAAAATGAACGCCCTACCATTGATCATCATTCGTCGTTCATTAACAGAGTCCCGGAAAGTAGGCGAAGATGATCGTTGTTCGCCAAATCTGCTACGCACATCCAAACCCGAGATGTGTCGGCTAGATGATGACGATGCAGAATTCGGTCGTCAATGATGTCTCACGATGGTTGAAGATTCTAGGAAGAAGTCAAAGAAGGTTTTCATTCTTCATTCTTCGTTCTTCGTAGGGAGATGGGGTTCTTCGTTGGGAGCTTTCTCCCAATAATCCTCCACTCAAAGATTCCACCAAAAAGAATATTCCAACAAAATAATAGACTGAATTGTCCTATTAATTTGTTATCACAATATTCAGATTGGAAAAATTAATTTCCTAGGATCCCCTAATTAATTCTAGGGGTTGGCACAAGGAATTAATTTGGGGAGGTGAAGAGGCTCTCCCTCATTAATGAGGGAGAGTTGAGATGATTTACTCTCCTCCATCAATAGGGGGTGAATCCTCGTGTGGTCCACACATCGTAACCTCTCATGGGAGGTTATGTTCAGGTGGGACCCACCACCATAACCTCTCATGGGAGGTTAAGGTGTGTTGGTCCCACCTCAAACTTCTATGAGGATGTTTTAACCACCATACACCAACATGTCGGCTAAAATAAAAATAAAGTGATTCTCACTTTATTTGATTAAATTCCATGAAAACCCAAAAAAATCATCCATTCATGACTCACTGCATTCGAAGTAAAAGTCTACATAAGAGAATATCGATGTTGTGAGTTCAACGGTGCCCTCAGATTTCAATTCCAAGCACCAGTTCAAAAGTTATAAAAATATGCTCGTACGTTTATTGAATATAACTAAACAAAACCTCAGAAATTGATTCGGAGAACACTGGGACTCAGAATCATGCACCATTAATTTTTGCAGACACTTAAAATTCCCATCTATTTATGAAAAAAATTTGCACAGAATTTCTTGGACATTACATTCTTCCCACCTCAGAGATTTACTTCCCCGTAAGCTACAACATGAACTAAGGAAACAAGTGGGGGGGTACTAAGCACACATCTGAGCCTCCCACTCCCATGTGCTCTCCTGGAGGTTCTCATGCTACCAGTGAACGCACACCAGAGGTATCAACCTTCAACTTATTACCCGATCCTGTCGATCCTCAATCTCCTCTAAAATATCATTAAAAGTTGCCCCATCGTCGACTTCCATCTCTCCATAGTTAATGATGTGAGAAAGGTCATGAACCTGGTGCAACTGAGGTGGAAGAGCTAAGAGGTATGCCACATCGCCAACCCTGTTAAGTACCTGGAATGGTCCGATGAATCTCGGAGATAACTTGCCACCTCGGCCAAATCTCCGTAAACCTCATCGAGGTGAGACACGTAGAAAGACATGGTCACCATCCTCAAACTCTAGAGGTCTTCATCTCCTGCCAGCATATGAATTCTACCTGCTCTGTACAGTCTTCATCTGCTCCTGGAAGATCTTCCCCTTCTCCGTGGTAGCCCATACCATCTCTGGTCCCACTAATGCTGTCTCCCCTAGGTCTGTCCATCATAGTGGCGATCTGCAAGGTCGTCAGTATAATGCCTCAAAAGATTCCATCCCTATGGTGGAGTGATATCCATTTTTGTATGAAAACCACGCCAAAGTTAAGTGATCCTACCAGCTACGACCGAAGTTGAGGACACAAGCATGCAACATTTCCTCGAGGGTCTGAATGGTCCACTCAGTCTGGCCATCTGTCTGAGGAAGGAAGGTGGTGCTCAAACAAAGCTGCGTCTCGAAAGCCTCCTAATACCCCTTCCATAACATGGAAGTAAACCCTGCATCATGATTGGAGACAATAAATGAATGTACTCCATGTATCCGAACAATCATCTTCACATAGAGGCATCCCAATCTCTCTATAGAACCCTTCTCTTTGATCAGTAGGAAGTAGGCTGACTTGGTGAGTCGATCAACTATCACCCAAATCATGTCGTGACCCCTGGATGTACATGGAAGTCCTGTCATGTAGTCCATGGATATCCCATCACACATCCACTCTAGGACCTCTAAAGAATGAACTAAGCCTGCGGGTACCTATTGTTTTGCCTTCACTTTCTGAAAAGTGAGGCATCGAGAGACAAACTCCGATATTACCTTCTTCATACCTGTCCACTAGTGATATCGTCAGAGATCCTGGTACATCGTCTCCATTTTTGGATGTACCGCTAGAGTGGATGTGTGTAACTACCTCTACACTTCCTTCTGAAGTGAAACTGGTACCATGGTATGTCCTCTGAAGAGGATGATGTGCTCCCCACCTTCAAAAAATCAATCAGGTGCCTTCCCTGTGGATATCTGATCACGTCTTGTCTCATAGTCATCATATCTACATTGTGCCTCCCTGACTCAATAAAGAAGTGGAGGAGTTACTATATGAGACTGAAGGAATAATTCTCCATCTCTGTCCACAAAGGATATTTGTAAAGAAACCCCCTGCTCTGTCGCCTCACCTAGTAGCTGTATACTTGATCTCTTACTGATTACATCTGCTATAATGTTCCCCTTTCTAGTAGTATAAACTATCTCTAAGTCGCAGTCCTAGAGGAACTCGCGCCATCGTCGTTGTCTCAGGTTCAGCACATTCTGAGGGAAGATATACCTGAGACTCTTGTGATCACTGTACATGGTAAATCATTTTCCCATCAGATAGTGTCACCACATATTCAAGGAAAAGACCACTTCTGTTAACACCAGGTCAGGGGTAGCATAGTTCTACTCGTGTTGTCATAGCTTCCGAGAACCATATGTGATCACTGCTCACTCCTGCTTCAGGACACACCCGAGTCTGCTCCCTGATGCATCGTAGTAGACTACATACCCTACGCCTTCCTCTGGAAGCCTCAAGATGGGGGTGTTATTCACCCTCCGCCTCTACTCCTGAATGCTCTACTAGCATCTCTCAAACCACATGAAGGGTTGCCCTTTCTTTGTGAAGGCAAATAGTGGTACTAAAAATATGGAGAAGCCTTGAACAAATCTCCGGTAATATCCAGTCAAACCCAAGAAACTCCATACCTCTATCACACTCTCGGAGTGTGTCTTGTACTACCTGGAAATGGTAGGCATGCTCCTCCTCGGTAGTCGAGTAGATCAGAATGTTGTCGATGAAGACTATGACAAAGAGATCATGGTTTGGATGGAAAATCTTATTCATGAGTCCCATTAATACTTATAGAGCGTTGGTTATGCCTAATGACATAACCAAGAACTCGTAGTGGCCTTACAGACATCTGAAGGCCATCTTCTGCACATCCTCATCTCGAACTCTGAGATGGTGATAGCCTGATCTGAGGTCTACCTTCGAGAACCACTCTGCTCCCTTCAGCTGATCAAAGAGGTTTTCAATCCTTCGGAGTGGGTACTTTTTCTTCACGATCACTTGATTTAGGTGATGGTAGTCGAAACAAAGTCTCAAGATCCCATCCTCCTTCTTGGCGAATAGAATCGAGGCTACCCAGGGAGAAACACTGGGCCAGAAGAATCATTTCCCATGCAAGTCCTCTAACTATACCCGTAACTCACGAAGCTCCGTGGGAGCCTTTTGATTTGCTGGTATAGATATCGGGTCCGTCCTATGGTACAAGTCAATGTAAAAGTCCACATTTTCATGAGGAGGTAGACCTAGGACATCACCAAAGAAAAACATCTGCATGCTGGTCCACCAATACAAGATTAGTTGGACTATCGACATCAACTACTCAGAGGGTAAGGCAAGCCAACTAATGAGTGATCTGATTCACCCTCCGAGTATGTCTATCCAGTGCTGTAACGGCTCCCTTATCACATGTGAAGGTGAACCTGGTCCCATCCATGTAGACACAACGCACTTTGCACCTAATATAGTCGATCTGAGCATGGACTGTAGATAACCAGTCCATTCCAAAGATGATGTCGTAAGGCCTTGACGCCACTACTAAGAGATCCCAATTGAAGATATCGCCACATAAAGTAATCTCACACTGCCAGAACTAGTGCATAATCATCGAGTCGGCTCGAGTAGGAGTCTCAAGCTATAAGGATTGAGCCAACGGCTCTGTTAGAATCTTCGAGCTCCGAATGAGGCCAGAGGCATTGAAAGAGTTACTCACACTAGTGTATATAAGAACTGCAGCTACGATAGAGAAGACACAGATCGTAACTTGAATAATCTCTGGAGTTCCATGTTCATATGCTTCACCTTCCTGAAGCTGAGCCCTCACATATCCACATACTCCCTGTGGTCGGGGTGGACCTCCTGATGGTGGTGGTGCTGACACCTCGAAACGTTTCCCACTGCCAGCTACTCGACCAGCTCCTCTTCCATGTCCGCCTACATCCTACGGACCACCTCGATCAAATCTATGTCTCTACCTGGGAGGTCCTTAAACAATCTACTGATCATCCGAATGGTGGGTTGGACATTCACGAGATATGTGACCATACCCGCCGCATGTGTAACACTTACCTCTCCAGGCATGTGTGTCTCTGCGTTGGGTGACCAATACAACCGATCCTGAGTCTTGTGGTTGTCCACCGATGGTTCTATTCCTCTTGGACCTCTGCAACATCTGTCTACTACCAGTTGCAGAAGACTCTACTACATGTTGACTAGTGGTTGGTCTCGTAGCAGGAGACAACTCAGTAAGGAAACTCTCCACAAAGAGGGATTTCTCCAACACCCCTACTTGCATATGGATGATGAGGGAGATCATCGAAGCCCTAATCTCTCTACGGATCCCCTACTCGAATGTTTGGGCCCTAAATAATGGGTCCCACACCATATTTTTGGAGTATCATGAGAAGTCAGGGAACCTTGTTGAATATTGTGCCACCATCATACTGGCATACCGTAGATGAAGTAGCTCTAGTATGCGCACTACATGTAGGGTCGGTGGAACAATCTCTTCCCGAAACAGGATCTCGAAGTCTATCCATAGTAGCGTTATATTGTCGTGGACTTGGAGCATCAAGATCCACCATCTGCCCTCTGCTGTCTATAGAAGGCTGGCAGCAAGAATCACCATGAAGCCTTCTGGTGTCCCTACTAGTCTAAATACTATCCTCACAGCCTCAAGCCATTCCTCCGCTGCCTGTGAAACCGTATCTCTGCTGAAATTGTGTGGCCTTTGGTATTGGTACTCGAGAAACATGCTAAAGCAGTGTGCATCATCTTCTGCTGGGGTCGGTGGCATTGGTGGCCCAATGGGGAGTCATACAGCTAGTGTCTATGCTAGAAAAAGGTCTTGCACTGAGGCCTCATTGCTCGGTGGGTAGTCAGGGTGTATAGCTCTTGGGACTGTCACTGGTCGTCTGCGGGGAGGCATCCTAAATCAAACACATGCGACAAGGTAAAAATATTATACCTATTGAGATGACCTAGTTAAGATGACTTAAAGAAAACTTTTGAAAGCACACACTCAATCAGTGTATTCATGCACTGAGTCGGAAGTTAGTAGTCAGGATCCTGGTGTAGGGATACATCAGCCGCAGCACCAACACTGGACTCCCTGAACTGAAAACCACACTCAGTACCCATAACACTATTTCATCACAAAATATAAAGATCAGAGTCCTAAGTTCTGCGGTATAACTGACTCCTATGATACCAATTTTTCATGACTCGTTCCCCAGGGCCCGTGTCGTGACTTCCCCAAGCCCGCCTTCCATAGGCCAGGGGCTGGTAACTAGCTCCAAATGAGTAAATTCCTAAAACTAGGAAGGGATTACTTTTATAAAGTGTAAAGACACATAACAGAGTACAAAATGGAAGTAAAATACTACGAAAAACTGAATACAAATGTGTGCTGAAAAGTAAAAGGGGCCAGAATACAAGCCCAACAATAAAATAAAAGTACAACTGTAGAAAAGAAAAACAGATGCAGGATCTTCCTCTGAGAAATCCTACCTGAACGGTAGGTACAAATAGCCTCCACGATGATCCATGTATATCTATCTCCTCTATGTACCGTCACGCCATGTGGTCCACCTCCGGGTACCGTACAGTCCTTCTACTCTCAGCCTCAGTCAGTGATGTTCGTCGTCTGTAACCAACACAATGAGGTGCGGGCATAGCCCGTGCAGGGGTGAGTATAAAGATACTCAGTAGTGACCATGTGTCCCTCAAGGACTCAAGAAATCCAACAAGGATAAATTACAGAGTATGAAATCAATGGATAAACCCACTTAGGTATATGACCATACATATACCTAAGTTATCAAGAAATCCGTCTCAATCATGAGGTAAACACAAAATTTAATGACTCAGCTCGACTTGGATTTTATTCTAGGGGTAGTATCAATATAAACCCACAAATACTGGAGAACTCCTCCTCTATTGAGTACAGTGGGCCTTTCGCATGACATAGAGGTGCTTCCCACTATCCTTGGACTGATGAGGCACTCTCCTGTCGAGTACCGTGGGTCTGTCGCGTCACATAGAGGCGCTCCCCACCGTGGGTCTACCGCATCACACAGAGCTGCTCCCCCTCATAGTCTGCTGAGTTTCTTTTCCTATCGAGTACCATGGTTCTTCGGTGACACCAAGGTTCTCCCCACTGCGGGTCTGTCGCGACACCACAACACTCCCCACTGGGATTGTAGAATCACTCCAAGTCAAACGGTCAGCAGTCGTCAGGTCTCATCCAACTACTAGGTTCCCGCAAAAATGCTCGCTTGTTCCCGGTAGATCTGCCCTAGAAGCTACTATTCGATCTTCCAACTTCCATGAAGTCCCACAGAGAATTATCTCAATGGTCTGCCTAATCATAGAGGTCTCAAACCAACTGACGGCACGTAAATCAGACGCTGAGTCTGTGAGTTTTTTTCCTTTTAGTTCCGGGGGCCCGGTTGGATTCCTGCACGATCCAACCTGGCTATATTTCAACTTTACCCTGAACACTAGTGGGGTAAACTCAATGTCACCATTGTGCTCTAAGAATACAAGTGCCATTGATGGTTCGTTTAACGGTCGCCAGGTGCTAAAGATTTGGCCAAAAGAAAGTAAAGGGTCCGTAGTGGGCCCAAGTCCGGCCTGACCCAGTCGTATAGACCTGAACCAACTTAGTCTAGGCTGACCCGGTTCAGGTCGACCCGTACTGATCCTATGGGTCTAGCATGGCCCTTTGGGAGGGCCGGCCCATTGGGTTCAGCCCAGCCCACTTGGCCCAGCCCAGCAGGCTGTGAAGTAGGTCCGTTCTGGGCTAAGGGCCGGTTCAGCTGGGTGCGCCACGAGGGTGCGGCCTGACGCAACATGGCCTGGAGGGCGCGACCATAGCCAGTTCAGACAGGGCACCATGAGGGGGTCGGGTCACCTGATCGGTCGGGAGGCCGTGAGGAGGCCGAGATAGTGGCTCGGGCGGGTGGCCGCGAGGGAGCCGTGATATCGTCTCGGCCAAGAGGCCAAAAGGAGGATGGGACACTGGCTCGGCCAGGTGGCCAAGAGGGATCCAGGATGGTGAGGCGCATAGGGCGCACATATGCCGGTAGGCGGGCTGGTTCTCAGAGGTGCACGAGGCACACAGAGAGTTCGGAAGGCGGTCCTGTTCGGGAAGGCACGCGGGGCGCGCCCTGATGCTGGCAAGTGAGCCGGTTGGGGGAGATGCACGGGGCGTGAATGGAGACCAGTGGTCATCGTCCGGGCATGCCGGTTTAGCATGGGTCGAGCCGGCGGTCTTCTTACAGGAGCACTGGGGCACTGTGGGGGGGGGGGGGGGGGGTTCGCAGAGGCCTTGGGTAGAATGGCCTTTGTCATAATTACCTTCCTCTATTCGTCACCTCATCACCATGAAGAAGTTCATCATAAAAAATATCGATGGAGGGGTTGGGCCATTTTGGTTTGGCTCGCACCCTCGACATTTAAAGTCGTATCAATTGGTTCATTAATGAATAAAAAAGACGAAGAACTATTTTTTTACAACCCCGCATCGATTACATTCCAATATGAAGAAAAAAGAAAAGGAAGGTTACACAAAATATACCCCTACCTTTGATCATCATTCGTCATACGTTTATGGAGTCACATAAAGTATACGAAGATGATCGTCATTCGTCACATCCACCATGCACTTCCAAGCCCGGGCTGTGTCAGCTCGTTTACATGGATGCGGAAGTCGGTCGTCGAAGACGTCTCACGACGGTTGAAGCTTCAAGGAATATCTCGAAGATGGTCGACGTTCTTCATTCTTCATAGGGAGCTGGGGTTCTTCGTTGGGATCTTTCTCCCAATAATCCTCCTCTCAAAGATCCCACCCAAATGAATATGTCAACAAAATAATAGATTGAATTATCCCATTAATTTGTTGGCACGATATTCAAATTGGACTAATTAATTAGGTAGGCTCCCATTAATTAATTCAAGGGTTTGGAACAAGGAATAAATTAGGGGAGGTGAAGAGGCTCTCCCTCATTAATGAGGGAGAGTTTAGAGGTTTTAATCTCCTCTATCAATAGGGGTTATGCCCCGTGTGGTCCCCACATCGTGACCTCTCGCGAGAGGTTATGTTTGTGTGGGCCCCACCACCATAACCTCTCATGGGAGGTTAATGTGTGGTGGCCCCACCTCCAACTTCTATGAGGGGGTTTTAACCACAAAACACCCACATATCAGCTCAAATAAAAATAAAGTGATTCTCACTTTATTTTATTACTTTCTACAAAAACCCAAAAACTATCTTCCATTCTCAACTCACTGTTGTCGAAGTGATTGTCTTTTTAAGCGAATACTAGTGCTGAAAATTCAACGGTCCCCTCAGATTTTATTTCTGAGCACTGGTTCATAACATATAAAACCCCGCTCATACGTTTACTGAACGTACCTGAAAAAAACTTCAAAAATTGATTCCAGGCACATAGGGCCTCGGAATCATGCGCCGTTAATTTTCACGGACTTGTAAAATTCCCATGTATATAAGAAAAAACAATTCCACAGAATTTCCGGGTCTTTACATAATCACTCCCCACTTCTTCACACCTAAAAATACATTTGGATTATACAAAACCTGTATAAATTATATCCTAAAATCCCTAAACTAATCATAGAGGAGACACGCTTTGTGCATAATAAAATCCAAGGAATGTGTTTCTTATAAACCAGATTGAGTTACCCGAATAAGAGGAAACATTATTCACGAAGTACTTTTGTTTTATTTGTATCAATAAAACATTAATTATATTGATATCATTACTATATAACAAACTAAGTATCATAAATATACTATGATACAATTATTATAAGTTCACAAACTACAATCACACACACTTCCATCAAATGGTATACACCACCATGATATGTATGCATGAAAGAATACCACCTCACGATCTGATGCTATCTGTTCTCCCATTAACACCTTTTAAGGTTGTAATAATGACAAATTTATATTTTATATATGATATTTATGATATTTATGTTTTCTTTATGATTATTTAATTTTTATTTAACACATACCTTCATACTTTCCATTTTTTTGAGTACGATAAATTCATTTGCGGATGTGTGGACTACGACCTCCTCAAGGGGATGTGATTTCTTCATGCACCAAATGAAATGTAATGAGGATTATTTTAATTAACATATGTGATAATTAATAAATTAATATGATACTATAATTATAATATACATATATTTCATTTTATTATATTTATTTTAACATGATAGGAAAATGGAAGCTCCATTCATTCATACATATGGAAAATAGTCTCCATAAATGTTATATTTATTTTACTATGTCAAAAAATTATAGAATACTATAAATAAATATATAATGAATATATATAATATTTAGATCATTTTTTACAATAATTAAATCATAAATATATTATCTATGTAATAGGAACAAAAAATTAGAAGTCAAAACATACTAGACATAAAGTAAATTAAAACCAAAAATGATAAAAGTCGTGAAATATAATTAATAAATGCATTATATTATGTAATAAATGTACTATATATGATATAATAAATATTAATAATTTTATTTTATAAGTTAATAACATTAAAAAACCATTATATAGTATTTTATATTTATTTCAACCAATATAGAGTGTAAGTTAAGTGATTTTCATCTCATTTTTTACATTAGTGAGATAAATGTCATGTTAACCAATTAAATATTATATATTCTGTATGTACATAAAATTATAATATAATATATCATAAATAATGTTATATTAATGGTTTTTATAGTTTTACTTATAGTTATCCAATCCAAGGGGTTTTAACATGAGAATTTTCAATTAGTAGAAGTTATATTGAAATATCTCTTTCTTTGTGATTGTTAACATTCTACAAAAACATTCACATTATAGTAATAAATTTCCTTTGTAAATTATACTTATTAATGATAACCATACCTCTGAATGATAAAAATAATTATTTCATAATCATTATAAATTTTTCTAAAATGTTTTTGCTTTGAAAGTTATATAATTTATTGTGGAAATATGGATAAAACAGTATCCTTTACTCAAATAAATTTTTTTGTAGGGAACATTGTTTATGATTTTAATTAGTAATTAAATATGTGAGTAATTTTATGTACATAAGTTATAATTATTTGGGAATATTTACTTAAACCCCCTCTATGCATAGGTAGCCTCATGGGATGAAATCAGTTGGTGACAAACCCTTCATGTTTATTTCCATAATGTTTTAAATTGGTAAGATGAAAGATTTAGAAACAAATTAGATGGGTTTATATCTACATATTTAAACTATAATGGGGATATATTTAGATATTAGATATATGGATATTAGATCTTGATAGTCCAGACATGAAATATTATGCATTCTGTCATTATTATTATCCCATGTTATTGTTTTATTAGTTATAATAATCAATGGTAATGTTTTCTGGTCATGTGATTATTTATATGAAATTATTATATCATAATTTATTCATTCCATATTTATTATTAAATTTTAATTCATGATAGATTATTCTATTTTTTACCCTTATTTCGGATTTTATCTCAACCTTATTACGTTTCCTTTCCTTTATATATGAAGATGAATTCTTACAATGAGGTTTAATGATGCTAAACATTTAATTTTGTTATCTGTTATGTTTTTTTATTCCCATTGTAAAATGGGTTACATGAATGTATTCTAGTTTTCAAAAAAAAACAACTGATTGGTCCTTTGGGATTTTATTCCTTTAAATTATGATAAAGTAATAAATTTATGAACCATCTCTAGGATTCTAGGGATGGAGTATAGCATGGATCATAATGTATTCATAATAAATATATCTATTTTTTTGGTAGTTAATGATTTATATTCAATAATTTCCACTAATATACTAATATCATAGTTAATAATGAAATACTGTTACGTAACCCCCAAACATCAAAATAAAGGACCATAATTGGTTTATTATACCTAATCATCTTATTGTGTAACTCTATAATTTTAGATATCATCGATAATCATCCTTGTAGATAGACCATTACATTTATTGTAATTCATTCCATTTGTTTTTGTATATTTCCATACCATAATCATTTATATCATTCACATTCCACGATATCATTATATCATAAATTATAAGTGAAATATCTCCTTTTAAACTAACTTACTATATCTACTCATATTATATATCCTAAAGGATGACTCATTTTGTGCATGGTAAAAAATATTATCATAGATGGAAAGAAAAAATTATTCTTGCACGTATTCATTTTGATTTAAAATTCAAATATCATATCATATGATAAGCATGATTTCACCTTTATGGATTAGTTATTCCTTCCATTTTTCCTAGGTAGTTAATAATTTTACCTTACATGTAATTTTAAATTTTTATTTCATTCTTATGAATGAATATTATTATCTAGTGAGATAAATTTTTCTAGTTTTCTTCTTCAATCACAAATTTTTCACATCTAGATTCATCATACATTTATTTTTTGGTTGAGATATATTATAATATTTCATTCTTAATATTTTATATGACATTAAAAAACTCATGTGTTTTAAAATTACATTAAAAAAATTATAACCTCATATTATCCATTATCATCAAATAATCAATGTGAAAACCATCATAATCAAAACATTGTTTTAAACGTATGTAATTATTAAATCCTTAAAATGATTTATCAAAGTCATTTTTGAATTAATTTTAAAATAGAAATTATATTCGAGAATATATAAAAATAGTAAATTTATTGAAACTAGATGGTATAAATTTCAATTCAATTATTATATATTATCTTTCCAAACTATTTATACTAATTATACATGGTTTGTTTTATGAAATTATTGAAACTATTTGAATAATTTTTAGGATTTTTTATGATATTTTCTTATTGTTTATGTTAGGTTTGTAACTACTATGATATATTTTATTTTAATTGTGATAATTTATTAGAGCTTACGTCTCTCTATCTTTACATGTTTAGACTCTTGATGCTTGTGTCTAGCCTATTTTAATTAGGTTGTGAAGATGAGGCCCTATCATGTTTATCTCGATATAATAGTTTTTCTAGGGTGGGATGATACATTGATATAAATTTACATAATCTAGAGACATTATATTATCTTATTAGTATCTATTATTTTCAAAAATATATTTTCCCTCTAAATAATTTACACATTTATAAATTTTGGGTAAATATTTTAAAATAGCGTGAATGACAATATTGACTGGAAACCCATAATTAATTTGTATTCCATTATATTCATTAATATTTTTCATCATATGTATTAATTAGTGTCCATTATGATATTATATAATCATTTACAATCATTTACAATTTTATTGAACCATTTCAATAGTATTTTCTCCTTGACCATCTTGGATTTTACATATTATTTTATAAAATTAAAAAAGGTAATATGATATAGAATAAGTAATATATTGGAGAGGATGTGATATGATTTAAATGTGTCATAAAATAATTAAACCTATTGAATATATTTATAAATTTTATTGTAATTGATTTGGAAATCTATTAAATTTTATACGTCATAGTATATGGATCATAAAATATAATCAACCAACTACATAATAGTTTCTCCCATATTTTTTTTCTTGAGTCATACTTGATTTAGAATGTATTATAATTGTTTTTATATATCTTGATTTGTTTGAACACTAAATTCCTTATTATATTTATGAAGTATTCCATTTCATAATTATCATGAATAAATAAAACCTTCATTTATGGTATATGAGTAATTTCTTAAGGTATCTTGTAAAAAGTCATTGAGAAAAATGATCATATACTATATATACATGAAATATTCATATGAATTTTACTGTAGTGAGGTTTGGTAACTAGTGGATGATGTAAAGTTTTTTATTAAACCGATAGTATTTCTTTTGATATCCTGTAGGATATGCATTTTTTTCTTTCCCCATTAATTCCCACATTTCCCAATTAATCATTATATATTTTTCTTCACACTACAAAAGTATTATACAAATGTAATTAGTAAAAACCCTATAGGATATATTGTAAATAGATAAATCATTTATTAATATATGAGCATCTTAATTAATAATGTCATGGGTTAGGTTTTTCATATATTATTATAATATTGATGATGTATTACATAATGAAAAAGAAATTAGATTGTATGAAAGATTCTATTTTTACAAGTCAATGCCTACTATTCTTGTTTATTAGATATAAAAAATATTATTTTAGTTAAACTATCCATTAAGAAAAAATATTTTTAAATTGATAAAAATTAAATAATTTTAACAAAGAATGTGTGTGTAAATTTATTTTATTTTGTGTGATTGTAATTAATAATTATAATTAGAAACTCCTTAAATAATGACACTACCTATATATTATTATTAATTGACTAATAATTTATGGAATTCTTCTTCTTGATATTTTAATAAATCAACATTTTTAATTACAAGAACGATATTCATTCTACCCAAAAATATGTCCCTTACTGTACTAGATAGATTATTCAATTTAATAATTTATGACTAAACATGTTAATGAATTAAATTTTTGGAGGATCCAATTTAAAATTCATATATCTATTTTTTTTAACTAAATTATTCTTTATAATTAGTGTTTTTATCCTCTTTACTACAAATCATATCATCAATTAGTTCCATCATATTATCAACTTATTCATTTTTAAAAAACATAATCTATTTGTAATTTGATATTGAAAATATATCATAATATTATTATATATATTATTTATGATTTAATATATCAAATAAATAATTGATGAATTGTTAATAAGATTACCAAATTTTTTACCTTTTTTGGTTAACATTGATTATTACCTTTACCAAGGAAAATAATGGTGTTAAATTTATATTTGGGAATTTTCCTTCTTTCAAAATAACAAATATATAACATTTAGTAAGAGTTTTAAATTTCTAAATGTTTTTAAATAATATTCCAAAAATAACATGATGAAATTTCATTGATCATTTTATGAGATATTGAGTAACCAATGTTTGATTTGGTTTTTCTAATCATATCATTGTATATATTCATATGGTAATCAAGTTAACACATTATCATACGTTATATAATGAATTTATATATATAAATGATATAATAGTGAAAGTAACAGTTAATCATCTTATATATATTTTGTTTGGAAGGATATTATATTGAAAAATAATATAACACTCCTCATTTAGGGTGATATATCTTATATATTCCATATTTATTCTCTTATAAAATGTATATTTCATGTTTTTATTCATATATAATTATTTGTAAATTTTATTTTAATTTTATATTGATATGGAGTTACTTAAAATTCACATTGAACATCTCTTATTAAGATATAATCTTTCCACCCCTCATATTCTTTAGAAATTGAATATTGGGATTATAAGATTCTATTTTTAATATAGTATAGGGTTAATATAATTATTTTTCTATTTTGTTTTGATTTATTTCTATGTTTAGTCTTTTATTTTTATTTTCTCTTTCCTTCTTCCATTTTCATAACATTTTTCTTATTTCATGGACAATGTTCTGCTTTTTTTAATAGTTTCCTCATGATATTTTTTTTATGAAGTATTTCTACTTTTTCTTGTCCAGATGGGTTCTTACCAAAATTATTTGATAATGTATTGGGTTATTAATATGATATTATATAAATATTTTTACCACATGATTCTATATATTTCAATGAGATGCCTACGAGTGCACATAAATTTTATATTTATGGATAATTATTCTTGAAACTATTTGAAAATAAGATTTAGTGATATATTCAAAATAAGTTTATGATTGTTTTCGACAACTATGGTTTTAATTTGGATTCATATACTTTGGTATTAATGGGTGATAATTTAGTTGACAGGATTTGGCCTTAATTGAGACCTAATGTAGTTTTTTAGTTTGGATTACCACTTTCCTATTATGGGTAAAATGTTATTTTCACCCTAGTAAATGACCTTTTAATGTTTTTGACTGTTCAACTGGTCTCAAGACATGGCCTTTAACCCTATTAAAAATTAAAATAATTTCTTACAACTAGTTGAACCACGTGTAATATTTTATATTTATTAATAAATATTTATTTATTCAACAAGTGTGACTATTTATATATCATAAGCATGATTTTTTAGGAATATTATGTCATTATGTTTCCAAAATTTGGTTTTTTCAAAGTCTACGTAAAAAAAATTTGATTTATTTATTATTTATAAATAATTAAATTTTACTGCTTAAATTAAATGACCAGATTGTCTAAGTAATCTATTTTTTATATAGTTTTTTTGTATGTATGTACTACATGCATGACCAAGTGGAGATAAATTGGCATTATGGGATTTTATAAAGAGTAAATTTCATATTTTTTAGTTTCATGTATTATAAAAACTAAATTAAAAAGTAACAAATTTTTTAATTAGTAGTTATACATGGAGTTACTATGATAATTATGAGAAAAAATTATATTGAAATTGAATTTCAATCTGAATATAGTTTTTAACAGATATTTACCTCACCATATTCAAACTCTACCTTTATTTAATAAATAGAAAAAATAAATAAATTATATATAAATATATATATATCTTAATAAAGTAATAAATCAATATTATTGTTTTGGTATTTTTATCAAGTAGGTGGTACTGATGGATACCGAATTTTCATGGTGATGATGGCTACACAATGTGTTGAAAACAATTGTGGTTTGATGAAAGATTAATAATGTATGGAACAATCACCAATGAGGTAGGACACAATTCATTCTTTCTTTAATCCATATTTTTATTCATCTGATACAACCCTATTTTTGGATGATGAAACAACATTATTTTTATAGTGTTAGTATAATTAAAATAATGATATCTTAATTATGAAAATATTAACGAAATAAATTTATGGTAATTTCAACAATGTATTTTTTATAAGTATAATTCATGAAAAAGATTATAGTGAATTTAATTTCATGAATTTTCATTATCAAAATTTTTAGAAATAAGTAAGGATGTTATTTTAACTGAAAAAATAAATTTCCATAATTTTTTTGAAAAGTTATTGTGATTAATGATTATAAGGTGGATTTCAATTATTATTCAAAATTTTAATTTTTTTTCAAATATAAAACAATTCATATAAATTTTATCTTGTCACATGTGACATTATTAATTTAATGTTTTTAATTCAATTAATTATGTTTTGGGAATTAAATTATTTTGTAATTTGTTTTATAATAACATTTCTTGTGTATTGCTAAACATATACTGATTAATTAGATAAGAATTGTTATTTAATTGATCTATTAAATTATATTACCTTCCCATCCCATCAAGAATTGATATCAACTAAAAATATGTTTTTTAGATCATGTGTTTTGAATAATTTAGAGGATAGTAATAATAATAATAAAAATAATAAATTATTATTAATATAATTACATTCATTAATTTGGATAAAGGACACTTCTATGAATTAATATTCAATTACTTATTTTGGAATATGAATAATTTATTATATATATCCAATATTTCTTCATATTTCATTATGAGTACATTAATATAGGTTTATTTTATTATCCTAGTTTGTGGTAGACATGGTAATAAATCCCGCATGTTTATTTAGAGTATTATCTTAGAGATGATCCTTGGTTTATTTACCATAATAGTGTTTCACCTATTTGGTGGGTTAAATTATTATTATTTATCATTGGTAAATAATTAGTTTATAGATTAAATTATTTATACAGTTAGCTTCCTAGCTAGTATCCTTTGTTCTTCTCGCATGAGCTCTTTAATAGTTTTTGAGAATCTATAATGGGGAATAATTATAAATTTATTTGTATCTAGAGTTGTTTGATGATAATAAAAAAGAGAATCTGTTGATAATGAAGGAAACATGAAGCTCATGCTGATGAGGTTTGGTGATGAGTTCATAAGGTATTTGTTTCACCTATAGTGGTGGCGTTGTTGGAGGAAAATTGGAAACAACATTCTTGGAATCAAGATAATGTTTCGATATCCATTAAATATATGAAAACATGGCTTGTCATCTAAAGTCACATGCCATGTATGTCACTATACTTTAGTATCCATGTGAAATTAATTTTATTAAACAAGTAACCAAAATAAATCCAATATTGTGCCTTGTAAATCGACCTAGATTATTAGATTTAGCATTTTGAAAATCACTCATCATATAAATGTGTGTCAAATTCTATGGATCACTATAATGAGTGTCTAAAAAAGGATAGTCCCATACTATATTTAGAATATCAATACACACCATGTGTCGTAGTATTCATGAGAATATTTTGATGTTACCTATATATATACAAGATTAAATCATCTTTAATATTATTATTTTGTGGAAAAAATGTAATTTCCAGAGGAAAAATGTATAACTAACTAGGTTACATCACATGTACCTCCTTTACATGTTGACTAATACTAGGATCCAAAACTACCATGTAAACTATTAAAAACACCATGTACATTGTCTTCAAATTTATTATTCTACAAAATATAAATGAATCTTCTTCATGAGTACCCATGCACCCTATAACTTGCTAGTTACACCGTGTACTAGATATTGTACAATATTATTTTTTTACATAGTTTCCAGATTATGAAACATGAGTGGTATATTTTTTCTTATTTTCTATTTTTAAAAATTTAATATATATATATATCTTCCCCAAATAACGTTTACATTCATGGTGGTTGGATTTTAATATATTTATAGAGATGATGACTTATATGGTAGGATAGTTAGAGAAATCAAGAGGTTGGTAACCTTTTTGGATCATATCTATTTGAAGGGTAAATGACTTCCTTGTATATATTACAGTCAGTAGCCCTCTCATAGGTATGTGGTTTGGGTCCTCTACTCTTTGACTTGGTAAGAATCATTGAAAATTATCACAACATTTGCCGGGGTATGGGTCCACTATAAGGGTCAGTAAAATTCTCGACAAGGTTTCCTTCTAATAATTTATTGGCCCCATTAACTAAATATATTGAGATATTATGGAGAAATAATAGATTTGAGATAGCTTTGAATGATTGCAGTAATATAGATTCATTTCGGATGTTTTTTTCTATAGATTTTAGATATGACAATCCATATACTTTTCATTGATGAGGTGAATTTCCACTCATTAGTTTGAGGGTGGTTATTTAATTATTATAGATAAACATATTTTTTTGTTTTATATTGGTTCTTCTATATCCTTGGGTCCCTTAAATACTATTGAAAATTATATTTGAACACCAGTGTTTTACAGAACCTCACTACTATACTAAATTACTCTCAAGATTGGACTTGGAGTTGGGAGTTAGACATCAAATACATCAGGTATCTTCTATCCTGTGTGATCATGGATACTTATATGATAATAATATTAAAATATATTATATATCATAATAATATATTTCCTAGTGTTACATTTTTTCTATCCTGCAAATAATATTTGGATTATCCTTATCAAGTTATATTTTTTATTAGGGTATGAATATGAATCTTGGGTTAATATTTTATATTTATTTCAAGGAATACTTCTTTGTATATATATATATCCATACCTACATGGTATTTTCCCAATTTTTTTGTTTGAAGGTAGATATTTCAAAAAATAAATATGGGAATAATGACAATGGAGTTAAAGTTTTTTATTCATTAGTTGTTGGATGATTCTTGGTGGTACATAGAAGTGCATGTTGCTATAAAACCCCATTCAAGAGTCCTTGGAATATATTTTAGAACTTGGGTCCTCATATTAGGTGCCCCTAATATAAATATTTATTATTTACTTTGGACTCATTTATTTTCCAATGTAGTGTTTAATTTGTTTTTCTTACACGTCAAGGATACCCGTGTAGAATGATATTATATAGTTGTTGTTCATTGATTAATTTATATATTTTAAAATTTTTAATTTTTTTTGATATATATTTATGGTTATATTCCATGTATCATTTTAAATATATGTTTTAGGTTATTATAGACTAAGGGCTACCATGTATTATTAAACCTTCTTAGTAATTTTTTCCATCCCTTATCCATTTAGCAGCTAGCTTGGTGTGGCACACATAGCTCATCGCTGACCCAAGAGTTGTCCAAGTGACATAGGTAATTTTATAATGGTATCAAAATGTTGTTGATAAATGAATAAAATACAGTAAAAATCATGAAAACTCCCTTGATTGTAACAAATATCACTAGAAGATATGACAAAAAGTAGAATTTGATCCTCTAGAATGACCTCCTCCCATCGAGATCAGTAAACTAGAAGGCATGAAGTTTTTTCACCCTAATCAGTGCAATAAGTAAAAATATTGGACAAAATAAATCAAACCACTCAAAACTCATACATATCTGCAAAATAAAAAATAAAATTGGGAGGAAAATGTTTTACATGATTCATACATTATGTCCTATAGTCAGGAGATAACAATTATGATGTTTTCATTTCATAGAAGATATAATTTTTTTTGAATAAATATTAATTTTTTGATCTTCGAATCCTTTAATCTAATTCAAATGTAGGAAAATTCATAATGATCTTTGATATATAAGTACATGTGGTAGCACCCCATTTTATAAAGGAAGTCACATGGTTAGCCAGTATCACTATCCTCCAACATACACGGACATCTATCCATTAAACACAAGTAACTAATGATACACTAATAATCATCTCATCTTGAACGAATATTTATGTAAACATGAGAAATTATACAATTCATAATTTTTTTCTGATTCTATAAATATTTCATAGGATAAGATCCACTTTCTGATTATGGGGAACTAAATGACCTACGAATACATGCACATGACTATCTTGTCCTTGTTGTTCCAGATCATGAATATATTGTTTCATCACTATGGGTTATCATATCAAAAACCATATTAAAAATAGACATAGATAGATATTATATATTGGTGGGGTTGTGAGGGATTATTCAAGTCCTAATTGTCTCATCTTTTATTATCTCAGGGACATGGAGTTTAATATGATATTTATATGAGTGACTTCCATTCCCCTATTCCAAGGAATTTTCTCCCTTGTTATCAGTGAATAACGACTTACAGTGAAGTTATTAGTCTCTAATGAGTTAGATGTGACTAAAAATATGTGTCATATAATATGGGAGTTCTATTAGTAGAGTGTAACACCCCTAGAAAAGTCATAATTAAACTATTAAATTGCATTACCTATATAAATATGGCAATCCATTCTATTTCAGAGCTTACATGATTAAAACTATATAGATAATAAATATTCTCCCAGATTATAGTCATGATGGGTGAACTCTTGGGATATTTCATAGGGTGTGTATAAGTGAGGATAAAGTACACTAATGTAACATGTTTTTTGGATTTTTAGGGTAGTTATTAGTATAATATTTCATTTTCTGGGAATATGCGGCTGACGATAAATTGGATGCTAAGTGTGCGTGGGGAAACCAATGATAGATAGTGTGTTTGGACCAGATGTCTATAGGAGATGGTAGTGACACCTATGTAGCTATGATTGATTCAATTTCTCATATAATTTTTTTATATAAAATAGGTTATCGCCAGATAAAGAATATTTCTGGAGTTCCCTACTGACATAGTGATCAAAAAGTGAACGATGTTCCTCTTAAATTCATGAATAGAGTAATCTAAAATGGTTGGTGTTTGAAAACATGATCAAAATTCAGTTTCATGTGATGTGTATGGATGATATGATTTAAAATTATATTGGACCCTTCCCAATGAGGAAAGATTGTATTTGAGCATCCATTTAGGAACACTAACCAGACGGCATACTTCCTGGACATGACATATTGTTAATTTATTCAGGATCAATAGACCAAGTGAAGATTTTAAGAAAATACTCTTGTTGCTAATTTTTTATTACTCCAAACAAATTATCAATACTCACTATTAAATAATAATTATCTTAAGATAGTATTAGTGGGATTGCATCAAAACATCATCCACCACTAACCGCTCATATACCCCCAAATTCTCAACCAAAACTATGTATATAAGAAGGTGAATATTCCAATAATATGAGGTTCCTTGTTCTTATAACTATCACCAAGGAGAATATAATTCTTCTAAATAAATTGAGTATCACTTCTATGATAATCTAAAATTCTAATTCATAGATAATGATTATAGTAGTAAAAGGTATTATGTGTTCCATCAATTTATAGAGCATTTTTCTAATTAGTTTAGATGAAATATATTAATCCCACATCATATATTATGGTGTAATGGATTCCATTGGACCTCTTAGACACACTCATGTTATTTAGATAATATCCAATGATAAAAACCTTATTTCACTCACACCATATGATGAAGTGAGTTTATCTATGATGAATGAGGATATATTCATTGTGATTTCATAGTGATGGTTATGAAAAAAAACTGTGATCATCCTTGGTAAGCATTAATTAACCTTAATTATAATGTTATGGTTTTTCATGATTAATTATACGAGAAAATATCCACCATAGTGTGGGTATAAATTGAGTTTTCTTGTATGAGAAGAAATTCCAAGGCATTAAATCTATTATGTTTTTTAATAATGGTGGTGATAACATCATCGAATTCTTACTGGAGAAAGAGGTTCCCCCATGGTGACCATATTAGATATATATATCGAAATGTTATGTGAGGACCACTCATTCAATTATGGGCATTGATATAGTATATATCTTATTGTTTTTATTCTTCCCAACATGTCTTGATTCTCCTATACAATGGAGGATATTTTATAATTTCCTTGGTTTCTCATGATCATTCTTCAAAAGAATTGTCCTTTGGTTTAGAGATTACATATAAGGATTATCTGATCAAACAGTAATATTTACTTTAGAGTATAGTGGAATGGTCCTCCGAAATATAATGGCATATGTCTAGGTTACTAGAGTAGTTTGATATAGTTTCTTAAAGCATGATTCAATAGATTTCACAAAACTATAAGACAAATGAATATGAAATTTTAGGGGAGAATTTTATTATGTTTCGATATGATCGTGAGGATCTGAAATTCATTTACTTTTCTAAATAAGGTATTGAGAATGTAATGGTATGCTAACCATGTGATCCAAACTAGGTACATTGGTGTGCATACATTGATATTGGGAGGCTATGAATATCTAATGAAGAACCTAGGGAACAAGAAAAGTTAATTATATTCAAGATACATTATAGAATATTCACAACGACTATATTTGAATAATATGATAAAGGTAGTATTTTTTCAAATAATATACATTTTTGATGTTGGTAATGGTGGGTTATGAAATGATTCGATATATAGTAGACATATGGGTGGACTACATAATGGTATATATTATAGGGTAGTGAATTTTTTTTGTTCTTTATAGTTAAAAAACCAACTTATAAGGAAATGGTAATTGGTGTTGAGTGTGTAGAGACTCAGGGCATGTAATTCGATAATTTAATGTGATGTTTTTGTAAAGTTGTTATTCTATAGTGCTTATGATACAGTAAAATATTAGGGGAGAAATTTCAGGTGTGTACATTGAAATAGAATAATATTTCAATATTATGTTGGATGTGTTTTCGTAGATCTTGGATATCCAAGGGTGGATTAAGAATGCATGAATAAGGGTTTTTTCAGGAGGTTGTTTTATGAACATCATATTTAACAACTATAGTTTATTTATTTTTAGGGATGAAAAATTTTAATTTTTTGGAGGTTGTAAAAACCATAATTATAACTTAACCGAGACATAAATAGTTTAGTATTTCTTCAGTTTCTATTCTATATAATGGTAAAATAGAAATTTCACTATAATAAATAACCTTGTTACGTCATTTTATTATTCTATTGATCATAAGAAAAATGTTTTTCCCCTTTGATAAATTTTCATAATTTTTTGAGATACTAGAGTCTTATAGAATAAATAATATGTATTTACTAAATATATTAATTTATTATAATAAATAATTATTTCATTAATATGAGTGTGCAAATAAATTTTTTGAAATTGCAGTTGTGTTTAGAATGTGGTGTTTTGTTTTCAGAATCTTGGTATATTTTATGTGCTCAGGTCTGAAGTCACAGACCGGGAAATTTATTGTTTTAAATTAGACCGTCATAAAATTTATATAATCTATTATTTTTATATTGTGTGGTTGTAGTGATGTTACACGTGTGTGGTGTGATACCTTATAGGTTTGATCCTATATCTAGTTTTATAAACACATACTTTACACATCGTATTTGATAACTGTATTATATTCTAATACATAACTATATATATTTACATGATATACTGAAAATATTAAATATCATAAATTCTTTATAAGATTTAAGTTTTTAAGGTAGATCATTAAGAGAAAAAAATAAAATATAAAGACTCATGACTTTCTAAACTAATGATAAGAAGGATGTTTTGTCTATAGTGTTGATGATAGGGATTATGTATAATTTGAAGGCCTTGACAAATAGGTTTTTTATTTATGACATTTTTTTCCATCATCATGATATTTGTATTATTATTTTCCATGTTTTCATATATTAACATGGATATTTCAAGCCCTTTGTAAAGACTCGTAAATTTCAAGGAATTTTTTTGTCTTATTTTCTTTGGGATTTTACGAGTACGCAGTTTCTGATGGCACCTGATTCCAAGGCTGAGTGTTCCCGGAATCAATTTCTGAAATTTAGCTCGGGTAGGTTCAGTAAACGAACGAGTGGGTTCTACTAACATTTTAACCGGGGCTCGGAATCAAAATCTGAGGGCACCGATGAAACCGTTGCATCGGTAATTTCATAGGAAGCCCTTTTCTAGAGTTGCATTTTCTCGGTAGGTGTTGTTAAATAAATGGGTTAACTGAAGAGTGAAATAAAATTTGCGCTGCAATTTTATTTCTATTCTAAGTAATTATAACCTATGTGTGGAAGATGGGGTGAGACCCACTACATAGTAACTACACTTGGTAGGATATTATTGAGTTGGGGCCCACATGAGGCCCACCCCTTCATTTCCCCTAAACCCCCCTCTTAATTTTGGAAACCCCCCTTAAATTTGTAACTCTTCCACATTAATGCTTGACAATTGAACACCTAATTAATTTGACAACGCAAGTTTAATTAATTAGTTGAATTCAAGTTTTTAATTTTGAAAAATGTTGGCATGAGTAATAAAATAAGGAAAAAGCATTATTTTATTATTGTGGTATCGTTGTGTGGAGATTTTGGGGAGAGATTACTCAAAGTCTTGAGGATCTTCATCTTCTTCATTGGAGAATGCGAAGAACGCCAAGACATCAATGAAGAACGTTGTCACCGCAAGGAGAGATCGATGTGCCATCCCTTCTCCTCTCCCCAGCCGGTGTGTGTTGCCTTTCCCAAAGAATGACGAAACGCTTTCCTTCGTTCTTCTTCTCATGTCAAAGGAAGGGAGACGCCGCTCCTCCTCGGATGCTCTCCGTCATCATTTACGGAGATTCTCCTCCCAACGCCGTTTTCTGTGACATTGTTTTCCACGATGCAAGCTTCCACGAATCTCTTTGAGGTAGGGGTCTGTGTTTACGTTTGTGATTATTTCTAGCATCCATCGTTAAATAATTAGCCGCTTTGTAATGCCCTGACCCCAGTTACCCAGAGTCGGTACATTATTTTAATACATTGGCATGATTACAAGGAATCATGTCCCGAAGGTCCAATCAGTTTAGCAGTCTTGGAAAATAGATTACATACATGAATGATACATTACACTTCATAACATACAAAGAAACATAAATAATCCTTTACGAAAGCCATTATTCCCTTAGCTTAACCCTGCATATCAATCAATATACACTTCTTGGAATCCTGGGAAATATAAAACATAAAAAGGGGTGAGCTCAGATGCTCAGTAAGGATAACAATACAACAGAAACATTCATAAATAACCATAAACATTTAAAGAAATGTTTAACAAAAACAAAAGTCTTTTAAACATTTACGTCAACATAATATGGAAAAAAAATAAAATGATGTAATGTGATTTACTTATTCAAATGGATATTATACTAGTCAAATAATCACATGCAATATCACTAACCACTTTCATAATGATGGAATTTATAATTCCGAACATTAATTTCTGTGTCAAGGCCTCGTGCCAAGACCTAAGGGATAACTATGATTGGAACCCAACCCAGAGAGCCTCTGTAACCAGACTCCAACCCGGACTGCCTCTAATAACCGGACACCAACCCTTAGTTCCTCTAATAACCCGACACCAACCCAGAGTGCCTCTAAAAACCGGAAACCAACCCGGAGAGCCTCTAATAACCGGACACGAACCCAGAGGGTCTGCTGTAACCGGACCCCCACCCAGAGCAGACAAGTCCAACACATTCATCTTAAGAAGAGGATGAAATATAACATTAATATTCATATTGAAAGTTGCATACGAAATGAAAAAACATTAATAATAAACCATTAATGGCATAAAAATAACTCATCTATAGTCAAACATATCACAAAACCTTAAATACAATATGGAAGATTTGTATCATAATAAATCAACTTCGAAGAAGTGTAAAATTTATCAAAGGATGTTGACAAAGATGAAATGAAAACTATTTGAGATAAATATCTCTTTTTTTTAAATCATTTGAAAGTCACAAAATTTGGAAAAGATGTCATTTAAAGACATTTTTGAATCAAATTGTTCCATACCACTTTGAAACTTTTGAAAGGAATTAAAATTTTAATAACATTCATGTCTATATAAATAAATCCTTAAAAACATTTTGAATACATGGACATTAATGAGAAAGATTTAAAAGAATAAATATTTAAAACATTTGAATTTATGTTTTAGTAAAAATTCCCTAAAAATAAACCCTTTGAAAATTATTTTATAAAACATGGACATGGATAATAAATATGTCCTAGTAGATACTTATGTAAAATCAACCTCGGATAATAAAGAGATTGTGAAATTAATCCTTACCAATTTGGTAACTTACGAAAAATACAACCCATGAAAGAGGTATCATACAATGAATATGTAACTACACATAAATTAAAGTGTATTACACATAGAATACAATTATGGGCAGTACATACACCACACAAAAGGTAATATTGGCGATATTGCATGAATCTCACGGGAATAAGGAGTGAAATAAAAACACCTTACCAATTTGGTAACTTACGAAACATACAACCCATGAAAGACGTATGATACAATGAATATGTAAACACACATAAATTAAAGTTTATTACATAGAGAATACAATTATGGGTAGTACATACACCACACAAAAGGTAATAGTGGCGATATGGCATGAATCTCATGGGAATAAGGAGTGAGATAAAAACACCATACCAAATTGGTAACATACGAATCATACAACCCATGAAAGAGGTATCATACAATGAATATGTAAATAGACATAAATTAAAGTGTATTACATAGAGAATACAATTATGGTAAGTACATACACCACATAAAAGGTAATAGTGGCGATATGGCATGAATCTCACGGAATAAGGAATGAGATAAAAACCCCTTACCTTGCACTTTCCTTTAGTAGAGGGTACGTTTATCCTACTGTATGAAGACTATAGAATGTTATTAAATTATACCAGAACCATATTAATATTTATGATATCATAAATTATTCATTTATGAATTTATACTACCCATTTAATGATAATATCCATGTTATATTAATATTTCGGGTAATAATCGATTTCTTTATCGTGCGTGTTTTAACTTGTTACTCTTGATTGTATCACATAGATCATGATTTAAATACTTCCAGAATATAAAAAATTGTTTATTTATCATATATATTTAGAATATAAAAATTTATAATAGGCGTATATATAAAATGGAAAACACCGCTTATGGAGACGGTAGTCCGTACGTACGCATAAACGCTGTTTCGGTTTTTACATTGTATTGAATAAGATATAGGTAAGTACATAAATACTTATATATATAAATATATATAATTCCAGTAGAATTATTTTGTCATATATTACATACATATTAGTAATATATATTTTTATAATCGTCGATGAATGGTAAACATGGAAATGAATCTCATCGCGTCGTGGAGACGGTAAGCCATACGTACGCAAGTGAAAATATCATTCTTTTGCTATTAAAATAATATATAATTGGATGGTATATCATATATAAAGAATCCTTATAATGTTATATTTATTATTTACATCAAATTCAAATCATTATTATACCTATCCAAATAATAATGTATTGAATAACAATTACACCACGCCATGGAGACAGTAAGCCGTGCGTACACACGTATGGTGACATGTCATTCAAAGGATGGATAGAATAATGAATATGGATGTACCATATTTATAATAAAATTAAATTATATAGGAGATACTGGATTTATTATTTTAGAATATAAATAACAAAGAAAGAAGAAGTTGAAGAATAAAGGAACTTGAAAGAGGGTGGTGAAAACATTACCTCTTCTTGGGTTCTTCCTTTTGATTTGATCAAAAGGGCTCCCTAGGTTGGATTTCTTATCAAACTAATGCCTCTAGGTTGAAGTGAGGGAAGATGAGAAAGCATTTGTTCAGATGTTTTCTGAACCAAAATTCTTTGATGGTGTGAAGAATTGGATAGAAGTTGGGTCCTTTTATAAGGGGGGGGGGGATGGGCTCTTTAGGAAACACTTAAAGTATTAATTTATAATAAATTCATATTCGGTTTCTAATGGATCAAAAGTGGATTATTTAAAGTTTAATGTGGAAATGGGTCGAGGGCCACTCAACCAATATAATTTATATAGGTTTGCGTCATTATATTAACCACATCCTTAAGTTTTAACTCTTAGTTAATTAGTTTGACACTTACCGTGTCACATTGTATTTTTATATTATATTGTTAATAAACTTACTTTATACCTTCAAGTGACCCACAAGTGGTCCATTAATGATAAAACAATCATGATATAAGTCTCTTTTCCGAACCTTAGATTTTTAGGAATTTAATATCAATTAATAATATAATATTTGTTTTAAAAACTCTTTTATGTCAATTTTGACACTATTGGGTATTTTGTTTTTGATAATTTCATAAAAGCATTATTACTTCAAAACAAATTTATATAACCAATCCTAATCTATCATATTAACCTATAAAATTAGTGTAATTCCTAAAAAGTCTCAAATTACATTTATTTTTATTTTATAATATCAATTATTTTAATATTTCATTAATTAGGTAATTACTGCATCACCATTGTGTCATAAATAAATTAAATTATTTAATGTCTAAAAATTATAAATAAAATACCATAATGTAGGAAATATTTTTAGACTTTTAATTAATATTTAATATTGAATTTATCTTATGTATAAACCTCAATTAAAAATGTTTTAATAAATAAACATTGATTTTAGCTCTTTCAACTCTTTGAATTAAATAATAATAAATGTCCTAATCTAAACCAAGTGGTCCTAAATGATAATATTTTATTCCAAAGGTTGTTTTTGGTCGAGATATACTTGTCCAATAGAATTACGACATGTGTTAGGGTAATATTAATATTATTTTTACCCTTAATTACCCTATTTACTTTTTACCGTGGAAAATAAAAATAAAAGTTACTATTCATCAAAAATTATTTTGATCTTATTGAACCACATTTTACTCCTTGATATTAACTGTGTCACTTGAATTTTTGAAATTCCACTCACAGAAGCGGTAAAATTATGTTTTATGTGAATTTGCATATTCTCCTAGGTGGTGGGTAATAGACGGTGAAAAAGTTCAATAAAATTTTTATATATCTAAAATTATTATAAACTAACTCCAATGAATTGAATTGAATTTATATAGCTATTATGTATCTATTTTTACCTAAAATAAATTTAAATAATACAAATAATTATTTAAATAAAAATACGGTTTTAAACAGTAACTCTGTGTTTTTCACTATTCATCAAAAATTGAAAGTTTTCAGAAAAATGCCAAAACTTTACCCTAAGATAATATTGATATTACAAGTTCAATAATAAATTCTATTTTACCAAATTAAAAACATATAAGTTTCATTTATTAATTTAAAATTAATTCCCGCTGTTAAAACAAAAAGCGTGTTTTTTAGAAATAATAACTATCAAAAGATTGACACTTGTTTATGTTCGGTTTAAATGTGAAATTATGTCCAATGACCATCATTGGAAGAAATGGTAAAAATATATTCTAAATATAATTTAAAACCACTCAAATTCATAATTTATCAATAATAATTATTTCTATTAAAAAAGTTGTTTTTAATTAAAATTTAGTAATTTTCACTATTCATCAAAATATGAGAGTTATCCAAAAAGTACCAAAATTTCACCCTAGAATAATTTGGATATTCCGAATCCAAAATTGAAGTCCATTTTGGGAGATAAAATTTATAAAATTTCAAAAAGTGGGTATTACTATTCATAACAGCTATATTGATTGGTCGTGGTGTGTGTCAGAACTCGAAGTTGCGTACAACACACGCTACTGTATTATTCAAAGAGAAGCGTACCATAGAATAATGGGGTGTTACATTCTCTCATCCTTCAATAAATTTCTTCCTCATAATTTATACTCGATATTGGAAACTTGGGGTTGAAATTGCAAAATATCTTAGTTGAAATCCCACATCGAAAAATGGATTAATGAGGCCTCTATTGAAAATAAAGAGTGGTAAGTATGAAGGTTACCGAAAATAACGCATAATAGGGTTACATGTAGGAAAATAAGGAATTGTAAGATAACTATAACCATTAATATCAAATGTAGAGTGGTAGAGAACATGGCTATGAAAATTACAACAATCCCATCGCCATAAATTTGTGATTATCTATGGTACCATCTAATACAACAATTTTGTTCTAAGTTCATTTTTTTAATGTTGAGGAATTTATTTATGAGATTGTATATTATCATAAGGAGATATACTTACTTTATAATTAAATTTTTATCCGTTAATTAATTTCTACAACAAACTCATCTTTCACTACAAAACATAAGACAACTCAAAAATACTCTATTTATCCTAATTGTATAGGGTTCCAAATATAATGAATGTATACTTAAAATATCAGACCCATTAAAAAAGAAACTACATTATACAATCCAGGGAATTCATGTAGTCCAGTGGTAGGTGATAAATTCGAATCGCACTATAGTTGTGGGTTCAATTCCCACAGCTTTGTCCGACACGACGGGTTGTCACAAGGTCTACGTGTTGTCCATTTATAAAAATCCAAAAATAACCTTTCAAACTTAATCCATTCCAACCTATAAACTTATCCAAAATACTACTATCCAAACTCACAGTCCAAAATTTATAAGGAATTTAAACACATTTAAGATCCTTTTTTCCATGTAATTTCCAAAAAGTTTAACTCGCTGTAGAGTCAATTTTCATAGTACTATAAAATATCAAATCCTCAATGAAATAGTACTGTAGTACAATCCTTAGTTATTTCTAGAACATAATTGATACAACACTGAAATGAAATAATTCCAAAATAACAACATAATAACACTAGTCATTCTTCTTCATTTCTGGTAGTATCATATCTTGATTGTTATCCAATAGCATCATTTGCGGCATAGTCTAATGACTGGGATATTGGTTCGTGTAGTGTCCAAACTCCTTGAAGATGAAGCATTGTACAATTGAAAAATTTTTCATACCCCTGCATTCAGGTACTTGGTGTCCTTTTTCTCTACACTTATAACATACTCCCATTCCCTTCATGCATTTTCCAAGGTGATTATTTCTACAGTTATCACATATGGGAAAATCCTTCTTTACCTTATTCCCTTTATCTGTTCTTATCTCTACCATCCTTTCCTTCTCCGACTTCCCTTCAATGCCATAGAACTCTGAGAATTCTTTACTTATCTAATCAACACATGATACTATTTCTTCATATGATGATAATACATGGGAGACTATTTCCCTTCTAAATTCTGGCTTAGGACCATGACAGTTATGATCCTTCTTTCTCTTTGGATCATGTTTATTGCTGGAGTTCTCATTCCTTCTACTGGGCGCCATTTCTAAATAATGGAATTCACTAGATTAGTTTATGAATAGTAATACCTAATCTCAAACATGTAAAACACTTAACATAAATTAAATAGTTTATGGATATAATCCATAATCATAAACAAGTTTTCTTTGAATTAGTATATAATCATAATCCCTTCATAATGGTTTGTAAAGAAAATGAGAATTATCCTAAGCATATCCCCCGGGAGTGTCGTAACCAAGAGTACAGCAAGGCCCTTTGTCATGCCCCAGTTCCCATTCAAGTCTAGCTCAAAGCACTGTTTTTGGGTTTTACCCCTAGGTACATCTGTGCCAGAGCCGCCTCTACCTGTTCGTATCTAGACAGGGATGTATTGCTTGAAAAACTCACAAAATCTATACAATACCATAATTCTAGGAAGTTCTTCTATACTAATCCTCAAAGCCTATCTTAGGGCTATGTGCTCCAATCAGAGTTTATCTAAATCTAGCTTCCAAGGTTATTAATAAACTTCCTCTAATACCAACTGTAACGCCCCGCCCCCAGTTACCTAGAGACGGTGCAGTATTTTAATACATTGGCATGATTACAAGGAATCAAGTCCCGAAGGACTGATCAGTTTAGCAGTCTTGGAAAATAGATTACATACATGAATGTTACATTAAACTTCATAAAATACAAAAAAACATAAATAATCTTTCACAAACACCATTATTCCCTTGGCATAACCCTGCATATCAATCACTATACACTTCTTGGAATCCTGGGAAAACTAAAACATAGAAAGGGTGGAGCTCAGATGCTCAGTGAGGATAACAATACAGTGGAATCTTTCATAAATAATCATAAACATTTAAGGAAATGTATAACTAAAACAAAAGTCTTTTAAACTTGAAATTCAGTATAATATGGAAAAAAATAAAAGGAACTAATTCCATTTACTTATTCACATGGATATTATACTAGTCGAATAATCACATGCAATATCACTAACCACTTTCATAATGATGGAATGTATAATGCCGAACTTTAATTTTTGTTTCAAGGCCTCTTGCCAATACCTAAGAGATAACTATAACCGGAACCCAACCTGGAGAGCCTATGTAATCAGACTCCAACCTGGAGTTCCTCCCATAACCGGACACCAACCCGGAGTGCCTCTAATAACTGGACACCAACCCGTAGTGCCTCTAATAACTGGAAACGAACCTGAAGTGCCTCTAATAACCGGACACCAACCAGGATGGTCTGCTGTAACTAGAACCCAACCCGGAGCACACTAGTCCTACACATTCATCTTAAGAAGAGGATAAAATATAACATAAACCTTCATATCAAAACTAGCATAAGAAATGATAAAACATTAATCATAAACCATTAATGGCATAAGAATAACTCTTCTATAGTCAAAAATATCACAAAACCTTAAATACAATATGGATGATTTATATCATAATAAATCAACTTCAAACAAGTGTAAAATTTATCAAAGGATGTTGACGTGGATGAAATCAAAACTATATGAGAGAAATATCACTTTTTTGAAATCATTTAAAAGTCACACAATTTGGAAAAGAAGTCATTTAAAGACATTTTTGAATGAAAGTGTCCCATACCACTATGAAACTATTGAAAGGAATTAAAATTTTAAAAACATTCAGATCTATATAAAAAAATCCTTAAAAAAACATTTTGAATACATGGACATTAATGAGAATGATTTAGAAGAATAAATATTTAAAACATTTGAAATGATGTATTAGTAAATATTCCCTTAAAATAATCCCTTTTAATACTATTTCATAAATCATTGGCATGGATAATAAATACGCCCCAGTAGATACTTACGTAAAAACAACCTTGGATAATAAAGAGATAGTGAAATTAACCCTTACCAATTTGGTAACTTACGAAACATACAACCCATGAAAGAGTTATCATACAATGAATATGTAAATACACATAAATTAAAGTTTATTACAAAGAGAATATAATTATGGGAAGTACATACACCACAAAAAAGGTAATAGTGGCGATATGGCATGAATCTCACGGGAATAAACAGTGAGATAAAACCCCCTTACCAATTTGGTAACATACGAAACATACAACCCATGAAAGAGGTATCATAAAATGAATATATAAATACACATAAATTAAAGTTTATTACACAGAGAATACAATTATGGGCAGCACATACACCACACAAAAGGTAATAGTGGCGATATGGCATGAATCTCACGGGAATAAGGAGTGAGATAAAAACCCCTTACCAATTTGGTAACTTATGAAACATACAACCCATGAAAGAGTTATCATACAATGAATATGTAAATATACAAAAATTAATGTTTATTAAACAGAGAATACAATTATGGGAAGTACATACACCACACAAATGGTAATAGTGGTGATATGGCATGAATCTCACGAGAATAAGGAGTGAGATAAAAACCCCTTACCTTGCACTTTCCTTTAGTTGAGGGTACGTTCAGCCTATTGTATGAAGACTATATAATGTCATTATATTATACCATAACCATATTAATATTTATTATATCATACATTATTCATTAATGACTTTATACTACCATTTAATAATAATTTCCATGTTATATTAATATTTTGGGTAATAATCACTTTCTTTATCGTACGTGTTTTAACTTGTTACTCTTGATTGTATCACATATATCATGATTTAAATACTTCCAGAATATAAAACTTGATATATTTATCATATATATTTATAATATAAAAATTTATAATAGACGTATATATAAAATGGAAAACACCGCTTATGGAGACGGTAGTTCGTATGTACGCCTAAACACTGTTTCCATTTTTACATAGTATTGAATAAGATATATGTAATTACATAAATACTTATATATATAAATATATATAATTATAGTAGCATTATTTTTTCATATATTACATACTTATTAGTAATATATATTTTTATAATCATCTATGAATGGTGAACTTGGAAATGAATCTCATCGCGTCGTGGAGACGGTAATTCGTACGTACGCACGAGTGAAAATATCATTCTTTTCTATTAAAATAATATATAATTAGATGTTATATCTTATATAAAGAATACTTATAATTTTATATTTATTATTTACAGCAAATTCACATCATTATTATACCTATCCAAATAATAATGTATTGAATAACAATTACACCACGACGTGGAGACGGTAAGCCGTACGTACGCACGTATGGTGACATGTCATTCAAAAGATGGAAGGAATAGTGAATATGTATGTACCATATTTATTCTAACATCACAGTATATAAGAGGTACTGTATTTATTATTTTAGAATAGAAATAAAAAAGAAATAAGAAGTTGAAGAAGAAAGGAACTTAAAAATGGTGGTGAAAACATTACCTCTTCTTGGGTTCTTCCTTTTGATTTGATCAGAAGGGCTCCCTAGGATGGCTTTATGATCAATCTAAGGCCTCTAGGTTGAAGTGAGGGAAGTTAAGAGATCATTTGGGCAGAGTTTGGTCGAACAAAAAGTCTTTGAATGTGTGAATAATTGGTTTGAAGTTGGGCCCTTTTATAAGGGGGAGGAGGGGCTCTTTAGGAAACACTTAAAGTATTTATTTATAATAAATTCATATTCGGTTTATAATGGCCCAAAAGTAGATTATTTAAAGTTTAATGTGAGGATGGGTCGAAATCCACTCAAAAAATATAATTTATACAGGTTTGGGTCATTATATCAACCTTATCTTTTAGTTTTAACTCTTAGTTAATTAGTTTGACACTTACCATGTCACTTTGTCTTTTTATATTATATAGTTAATATAATCACTATATACCTCCAATGGACCCCCAAGTGGTCCATTAATGATACACCTATCATGATATAAGTCTCTTGGCCGATCCTCAGATTTGTAGGAATTTAATATCAATTAATAATATAATATTTGTTTTAAAAACTCTTTTATGTCAATTTTGACACTATTGGGTATTTTGTTTTTGATAATTTCATTACAGAATTATTACTTCGAAAAAAATTTATATAACCAATCCTAATATTTCATATTAACCTATAAAATTATTTTAATTCCTAAAAAGTCTCAAATTACATTTATTTTGATATTTATAGTATCAATTATTTTAATATTTCATTCATTAGGTAATTACTGCATCACAATTGTGTCATAAACAAATTTAATTATTTAGTGTCTAAAAATTATAAATAAAATACCAAAATGTAGTAAATATTTTTATCTTTCTAATGAATATGTACAATCGAATTTATCTTATATATAACCCTATATTTAAAATGTTTTAGTAAGTAAACTTTGATTTTAACTCTTTTAACTCTTCTTTCAATTAAATAATAATAAATGTCCTAATCTAAACCAAGTGGTCCTAAATGATAATATTTTATTCCTAATGTTGTTTTTGGTCGAGATAAACTTGTCCAAAATAATTAGAATATGTGTTACGGTAATATTAATAATATTTTTACCCTGAATTACCCTATTTACTTTTTACCGTGGTAAATAAAATTAAAAAGTTACTATTCACCAAAAATTATTTTTATCTTATTGAACCACATTTTACTCCTTGATATTAACCGTGTCTCTCTGATTTTTGAAATTCCACTCACAGAAGTGGTAAAATTAAGTTTTATGTGAATTTGCAAATTCTCCATGGTGGTGGGTAAAAGACGGTGAAAAAGTTCAATAAAATTATTATATATCTAAAATTATTATAAAATGACTCCAATGAATTGCATTGAATTTATATAGGTATTATGTATCTATTTTGACCTAAAATAAATTTTAATAATAAAAATAATTATTTAAATAAAAATCTGGTTTTAAACAGTAACTTAGTGTTTTTCACTATTCATCCAAAATTGAAAGTTTTCAGAAAAATACCAAAAAATTACCCTATGCTAATATTGATATTCTGAATTCAATTATAAAGTATATTTTACCAAATTCAAAACATAGAAGATTAATTTATTAATTTAAAATTAATTCCCGCTGTTAAAACAAAAAGCGTGTTTTTAATAAACAATAACTATCAAAAGATTGACACTTGTTTATGTTTGGTTTAAATGTGAAATAATGTACAATGAAAAAAATTGGATTAAATGGTAAAAATATATTCTAAATATAATTTAAAACCACTCAAATTCATAATTTGTCACTATTAATTATTTCGATTAAAAAAGATGTTTTTAATTAAAATTTACTAATTTTCACTATTCATCAAAAATATGAGAATTATCCGAAAAGTACCAAAATTTCACCCTAGAATAATTTCGATATTCCAAATTCAAAAATGAAGTCCATTTTGAGATATAAAATTTATAAAATTTCAAAAAGTGGATATTACTATTCATAATGGCTACTTTGATTGGTCGTGGTGTGTGTTAGAACTCGAAATTGTGTACAAGACACGATACTGTATTATTCAAAGAAAAGCATACCGTAGAAGATTGGGGTGTTACATTCTCCACTCCTAAAATAAATTGCTTCGTCGCAATTTATACTTGGTATTGGATACTTGGGGTTGAAATTTCAAAATATCTTAGTTGAAATCCCACATCAAAAAATGGATTAATGAGGCCTCTATTGAAAATAAAGAGTGGTAAGTATGAAGGTTAACAAAAATAACATGTACCAGGGTTCCATGTAGGAAAATATGGATATGGAAGAGAAATCTAACCATTAATATCTGATGGAGAGTGGTAGAGAACATGGCTATGAAAAGGCCAAAAATCCCAAAACCATAAATTTGTGATTATCTAAGGTACCATCTAGGAAAACATTTTTGTTCTAAGTTACTTTTCTTAATATTGAGGAATTTATTTATGAGATTGGATAAGATCATAAAGATATATAATTACTTTAAAATTGGTGTTTTATCCAATAAATAATTTCTACCACAAACTCATCTTTCACTACAAAACATAAGACAACTCAAAAATACTCTATTTATCCTAATCGTATAGGGTTTTAAATATAATGAATATATAATTCACATATCAGACCCATTAAATAAAAAAACTACACTATACAATCTAGGGAATTCACGTAGTCCAATGGTAGGCGATAAATTCCAATTGCACTATAGTTGTGGGTTCAATTCCCGTAGCATTGACCGAGGCGATGGGTTGTCACACGGTCTGCATGTTGTCCTTTTATAAAAATCCAAAAATAACCTTTCAAACATAATCCATTCCAACCTATAGACTTATCCAAAATACTACTATCCAAACTCACATTTAAAAATTTATAAGGAAGTTAAACACAATGAAGATCCTTTTTTCAATGTGATTTCCAAAAAGTTTAACTCGCTGTAGAGTCTCTTTTCGTAGTACTAAAAAATCTCAAATCCTCAATGAAATTGTACTTCAGTACAATCCTTATTTATTTCTAGAACATAGATGATATAACACTTAAATGAAATAATTCCAAAATAACAACATAATAACACTAGTCATTCCTCTTCATTTGTGGTAGTATCATAACTTGATTTTTATCCAATAGCATCATTTAAGGCATTTTCTGATGACTGGGACATTGGTTCGTGTAGTGTCCAAACTCCTTGCTGATGAAGCATTGTATATTTGAAACCTTTTCCTTACCCTTGCAGTCATGTACTTGGTGTCCTTTTTCTCCACACTTATAACATACTCCCATTCCCTTCAAGCATTTTCCAAGGTGATTCTTTCTACAGTTATCACATATGGGAAAATCATTCTTTACCTTATTCCCTTTATATGTTCTTCTCTCTACCATCCTTTCCTTATCTAGCTTCCCTTCAATTCCATAGGACTCCGAGAATTCTTTACTTATCTTATCAACACATGATATTATTTCTTCATATGATGATAATATGTGGGAGATTATTTCCCTTCTAAACTCTGGCTTAGGACCATGAAATATATGATCCATCTTTCTCTTTGGATCATGTGTATTGCTGGAGTTCTCATTCCATCTACTGGGCACCATTTATAAACAATGACATTCGCTAGATTAGTTTATGAATAGCAATACCTAATCCCGAACTTGTAAAACACTTAACATAAATTAAATAGTTTATGGATATAATCCATAATCATAAAAATGTTTCCTTTGAGTATGTATATACTCACAAGCCCTTCATAATGGTTTGTAATGAAAATGAGAATTATCCTAAGCATATCCCCTGGGAGTGTCGTAACCAAGAGTGCAGCAAGGCCCGTTGTCCTTCCCCAGTTCCCGTTCGAGTCAAGCTCAAAGCGGTGTTTTCAGGTTTTACCCTTAGGTACATCTGTGCCAGAGCCGCCTCTACCTGCTCGTATCCAGACAGGGATGTATTGCTTGGAAAACTCACAAAATCTCTACAATACCAAAATTCGAGGAAGTTATTCTATACTAATCCTCAAAGTCTATCTTAGGGATATGTGCTCTAATCAGAGTTAATCAAAATCTAGCTTCCAAGGTTATCTCTAAACTTCCTCCGATACCAACTGTAACGCCCCGACCCAAGTTACCGAAAGTCGGTGCATTATTTTAATACATTGGAATGATTACAAGGAATCATGTCCCAAAGGACCGATCAGTTTAGTAGTCATGGAAAATAGATTACATACCTGAATGTTACATTACAGTTCATAAAATACAAAACAACATAAATAATCCTTCACGAACGCCATTATTCCCTTGGCTTAACCCTGCATATCAATCACTATACACTTCTTGAAATCCTGGGAAAAATAAAACATAGAAATGGGTGAGCTCAGATGCTCAGTAAGGATAAAAATAAAGCGGAAACATTCATAAATAAGCATAAACATTTAAGGAAATGTATAACTAAAACAAAATTCTTTTAAACTAGAACTTCAGCATAATATGGAAAAAAATAAAATCAAGTAATTCTATTTACATTTTCACATGGACATTCTACTAGTCGAATAATCACATGAAATATCACTAACCACTTTCATAATTATGGAATGTATAATGCCGAACTTTAATTTCTATGTCAAGGCCTCATGCCAAGGCCTAAGGGATAACTATAACCGGAACCCAACCTGGAGAGCCTCTGTAACTGGACTCCAACCCGTAGTGCCTCAAATAACCGAACCCCAACCCGGAGTGCCTCAAATAACCGGACACCAACCCAGAGTGCCTCTAATAACCGGACACCAACCCGGAGTGCCTCTAATAACCGGACACCAACCCGTAGGGTCTGTTGTAACCAGACCCCAACCCAGAGCATACTAGTCAAACATATTCATCTTAAGAAGAGGATTAAACAAAACATAAACATTAATATTAAAACTAGCATACTAAATGAAAAAATATTAATCATAAACCTATAATGGCATAAAAATAACTCATCCATAGTCAAACATATCACAAAACCTTAAATACAATATGGAAGATTTGTATCATAATAAATCAACTTCAAACAAGTGTAAAATTTATCAAAGGATGTTGACATAGATGAAATCAAAACTATTTGAGAGAAATATCTCTTTTTTTGAAATCATTTAAAAGTCACACAATATGGAAAAGAAGTCATTTAAATACATTTTTGAATCAAAGTGTCCCATTCCACTTTGAAACTTTTGAAAGGAATTAAAATTTTAAAAACATTCATGTCCATATAAATAAATCCTTAAAAAACATTTTGAATACATGGACCTTAATGAGAAAGATTTATAAGAATGCATATTTAAAACATTTGAAATTATGTTTTAGTAAAAAGTCCTATAAAATTATCACTTTGAAAACTATTTCAGAAAACATGGACATGGATAATAAATATGTCCCAGTAGAAACTTACGTAAAAACAACCTCGGATAATAAAGAGATTATGAAATTAAACCTTACCAATTTGGTAACTTACGAAACATACAACCCATGAAAGAGGTATCATACAATGAATATGTAAATACACATAAATTAAAGTGTATTACACATAGAATACAATTATGGTCAGTATATATACCACACAAAAGGTAATAGTGGCGATATGGCATGAATCTCACGGGAATAAGGAGTGAGATAAAAACCCCTTACCAATTTGGAAACTTACGAAACATAAAACCCGTGAAAAAGGTATCATACAATGAATATGTAAATAAATATAAATTAAAGTGTATTACACAGAGAATACAATTATGGGCAGTACATACACCACACAAAAGGTAATAGTGGCGATATGGCATGAAACTCACGGGAATAAGGAGTGAGATAAAAACCCCTTACCAATTTGGTTACTTACGAAACATACAACCCATGAAAGAGGTATCATACAATGAATATGTAAATACAAATAAATTAAAGTGTATTACATAGAGAATACAATTATGGGTAGTACTTACACCATACAAAAGGTGATAGTGGCGATATGGCATGAATCTCACGGGAATAAGGAGTGAGATAAAAACCTCTTACCAATTTGGTAACTTACGAAACATATTACCCATGAAAGAGGTATCATACAATGAATATGTAAATAAACATAAATTAAATTTTATTACATAGAGAATACAATTATGGGTAGTACATACACCACAAAAAAGGTAATAGTAGCGATATGGCATGAATCTCATGGGAATAAGGAGTGAGATAAAAACCCCTTACCCTGCAATTTCCTTTAATAGAGGGTACGTTTTGCCTCCTGTATGAAGACTATAGAATGTTATTAAATTATAAAAGAACCATATTAATATTTATGATATCATACATTATTCATTTATGACTTTATACTACCCATTTAATAATTATTTCCATGTTATATTAATATTTCAGGTAATAATCACTTTTTTTATCGTACGTGTTTTAACATGTTACTCTTGATTATATCATAGACATCATGATTTAAATACTTCCAGAGTATAAAACATGATTTATTTATCATATATATTTAGAATATAAAAATTTATTATAGGAGTATATATAAAATTGAAAACGCCGCTTATGAAGACGGTAGTCCGTACGTACGCATAAACGTTGTTTCTATTTTTACATAGTATTGAATAAGATATATGTAAGTACATAAACATATATATATATAAATATATATAATTCCTGTAGCATTATTTTGTCATATATTACATACATATTAGTAATATATATTTTTATAATTTTCGATGAATGGTGAACTTTGAAATGAATCTCATCGCGTCGTGGAGACGGTAATCCGTACATACGGACGAGCAAAAATATCATTCTTTTGATATTAAAATAATATATAATTGTATGGAATATCATATATACTGAATACTTATAATGTTATATTTGTTATTTACATCAAATTCATATCATTATTATACCTATCCAAATAATAATGTATTGAATAAAAATTACACCACAGCGTAGAGATGGTAAGCCGTACGTACGCACATATGGTGACATGTCATTCAAAGGATGGATAGAATAATGAATATGGATATTCCATATTTATAATAACATCACAGTAAATAGGAGATACTGGATTTATTATTATAGAATAGAAATAACAAAGAAAGAAGAAGTTGATGAAGAAAGGAATTTGAAAGAGGGTTGTGAAAACATTTCCTCTTCTTGGGTTCTTCCTTTTGATTTGATCAAAAGGGCTCACTAAGTTGGATTTTTGATCAAACTAAGGCCTCTTGGTTGAAGTGAGGGAAGTTGAGAGAGAATATGGGCAAAGTTTGACCGAACCAAAAGGCTTTGAAGGTGTGACTAATTGGTTAGAAGTTGGGTTCTTTTATAAGGGGGAGGAGGGGCTCTTTAGGAAACACTTAAAGTATTAATTTACAATAAATTGATATTCGGTTTCTAATGGATACAAAGTGGATTATTTAAAGTTTAATGTGGGTATGGGTCGAAAACCACTCAACTGATAGAATTTAGACAGGTTTGAGTAATTATATTAACCATATCTTTTAGTTTTAACTCTTAGTTAATTAGTTTGACACTTACCATGCCACTTTGTATTTTTATATTATATAGATAACAAACTTACTATATACCTCCAAGCGACCCCCAACAGGTCCATTAATGATAAAGCTATCATTATATAAGTCTCTATACTGAGCCTTAGATTTTTAGGAATTTATATCAATTAATAATATAATATTTGTTATAAAAACTCTTTTATGTCAATTTTGACACTATTGGGTATTTTGTTTTTGATAATTTTATAACAGCATTATTACTTAGAAAACTATTAATATAACCAATACTAATATGTCATATTAACCTATAAAATTAGTTTAATTCATAAAAATTCTCAAATTACATTTTTTTTTATATTTATAATATCAATTATTTTAATATTTCATTAATTAGTTAATTACTGCATCACCATTGTGTCATAAATAAATTAAATTATTTAATTTCTATAAATTATAAATAAAATACCATTATGTAGGAAATCTTCTTATATTTTTAATGAATATTTAAAATAGAATTTATCTTATGTATCACCCTATATTAAAAATGTTTTAGTAAATAAACATCGATTTTAACTCTTTTAACTCTTCTATGAATTAAATAATAATAAATGTCCTAATCTAAACCAAGTGGTCCTAAATGATAATATTTTATTCCTAAGGTTTCTTTTGGTCAAGATACAGTTGTCCAATAGAATTAGGAATGTGTTAGGGTAATATTAATATTATTTTTACCCTTAATTACCCTATTTACTTTTTACCGTGGAAAATAAAAGTAAAAAGTTACTATTCAGCATAAATTATTTTTATCTTATTGAACCACATTTTACTCCTTGATATTAATCATGTCTCTCGGATTTTTGAAATTCAACTCACAGAAGCGGTAAAATTAAGTTTTATGTGAATTTGAAAATTCTCCTAGGTGGTGAGTAAAAGACGGTGAAAAAGTTCAATAAAGTTTTTATATATCTAAAATTATTATAAACTGACTCCAATGAATTGCATTGAATTTATATAGGTATTATCTATCTATTTTGACCTAAAATAAATTTAAATAATATAAATAATTATTTAAATAAAAATCCGGTTTTAAATAGTAACTCAGTGTTTTTCACTATTCATCAAAAATTTAATGTTTTCAGAAAAATACCAAAAATTTACCCTAAGCTAATATTGATATTCCGAATTCAGTAATAATGTATATTTTAATGAAATCAAAACATAGAATTTTCATTTATTAATTTACAATTAATTCCCGCTCTTAAAACAAAAAAACGCGTTTTTAAGAAACAATAACTATCAAAAGATTGACACTTGTTTATGTTCGGTTTAAATGTGAAATTATGTCCAATGACCAAAATTGGATTAAATGGTAAAAATTTATTCTAAATATAATTTTAAACCACTCAAATTCATAAATTATCACTATTAATTATTTTGATTAAAAAAGTTGTTTTTAATTAAAATTTAGTAATTTTCAGTATTCATCAAAATATGAGAGTTATCCGAAAAGTACCAAAATTTCACCCTAGGCTAATTTCTATATTCGGAATCCAAAAATGAAGTCCATTTTGAGAGATAAAATTTATAAAATTTCAAAAACTGGATATTACTATTCATAACGGCTACTTTGATTGGTCGTGGTGTGTGTTAGAACTCAAAGTTGCGTACAACACACACTACTGTATTATTCAAAGAAAAGTGTACCGTAGAAGTTTGGGGTGTTACAGGCATGTTATCAAATTAATGGGAGGCGGTCGGACCATATGAAAATGGCTGACCCTCCTCCCCTTTGTTGTTGTACTTCGTTATGGATTGGAACGTAGGCGACGCAGTGCCGTCGCACTGCGTGGAAACGAAGGAACCGGGGCCGGTGCGGACCGTGGTGAAGGAGCGCGGTGTCGTCGTGCCACACCGTTGAGATTGAAAGGGACTGTGACCGGAGTCGGGCCGAGGCAGAGGGGCGCGGCGCCATCGCGTCACGCCAGAGCTTAATTGAGGGTCGCGGCGGTACAGAGGGCGACGACAGGAAACGCCGGTCGCCGGTGCTACAGGAGGCGGGACCAACAGGTCTCGTGCGGCACAACCGGCCGGCCGTTATGGCTGGCCAGATCGGGGAAAACCGGGGGTTTGAACCCCCGACTGGCATAGCAATGGCGTACCCCCGAGGGTCCACCGTTCGGTTCGAAGGGGGCGATAGCCTCCCCCCCTTTCGTGTTAGCCCAGCATGCGGGCGGCACGCACCGGGTCGGGCGGCCCACACTGGGCCAGACCCCCGCGCCGGGCCGGGACGTACCAGCTGGGCTGCGCCCTGCCGGCTGGGCCGGGTCGCGCCCAACTGGGCTGGACCCGGACCCGGGTCGGCTCGACCCGGTTCAGGCCGACCCAAGGGTATCGGGCCGGGTCGGACAGGGCCCGAACCCCCTTTTTTCGGGCAGATCTGTTCAAACTCCCATAACTTGTGCTACAGACCTCCGATCGACACACGATCAGTTGAGTAGAGATCCTTGGATCGATACGGTCATTTTAGTATATTACACTCAAGGTTTCGGAAAACTTTTGGTACAGACGGGTTGGTTCGAACACGAAACCAACCGGGCCTTCGGAGCGGAAACACTTATAACATGAGCTCTGGACATCCGATTGACGTGTCGTCGACTTTGTTGGATTCCTCTTAGTGAGACGGTTCTTTTGGCTTACTACGCTTGAGGTTTGGACACAGTTGGAGTACACTCAGGTTGGTTTTGACTTAAAAACCTACCGGGCCCCTGGGACGAAAACGCCAATAACTCTCAGACCGGGCGTCCGATTGACGGGTCATCTATCACATTGAGTTCTTATTGATGAAATTGAACTTTGGGATACATAAACTCTGGAATACGTGTCAGTTGATGTATCAAAACCCCCTTGGCTCGTAGAGTAGACCCTCTCGGAATCAAGCATACTGTGTGCGGAACCCTAGAGCTGGCTATGACTACAACGACGATGGCGATTGTACTGAAATCCTCCGTGGGTTCGGCAGCGAAGATGACCGTACTAGAATCCTCCATGGGTTTTACGGTGATGACTACAGTTCTTGTATCATATGTGGGTCCGGAAGTATTTGACTATGTACTTGTATCCTATGTGGGTCCGCCAGAGTAGCTGGTCTTGTATCCTTTGTGGGTCCAACAGCTTAGCTGGTCTTGTATCCTATGTGGGTCCGATAGCTTAGATGAATCAGTGACTACATCTGATCATCTCCATCGTCTTACGAAGAAGTATACTTGTGTGAGCTGAATCTTGAATTTCAATCATTTTCTTCGATATGATTGTTTTGCTATCCTGTGTGGATTGAGTTGTGTTATCCTATGTGGATTGGATTGTGTTGTCCTGTGTGGACTATATCAAACTTGGGCTCAGATGTTGGAGCCGAATTGGAATTGATGACTTAGGTATATGTATGTCCATATACCTAAGTAGGGTTATTTGTTACTTCGTGATTGTAATCTTTCCTTTGCGGTTTATCCTTCGTGGATTTTGGGAGATCTTCGAGGGTCTCGGGGTCCCTACTGAGTAGCGTATACTTACCCCTGCACGGGCTATGCCCGAACTACGTTGTGTTGGATGCAGAAGACAAAAAGCATTGACCGAGGTAGGAGCTCGTGGTGTTGGACAGTACCTGGAGGTGGATCACTGGACTGGACAAACACAGAGTGGACGGCTGGAGCTGAGGAGTAGAGGAGACTATCTGTATCCACCCTTCAGGTGGAATTTCCAGAGGATGGCTCGGTGTTGCTGCTTTACCTTTCTGCTGTTGTACTCTCTTTTCAGTTATACTTTACCTTCAGTTGGGTTTGTATACTGGCCCATATACTTTCCAGCACATACCTTTGTACTCAGTTTACTTATTGTTTACTTCTTCTTGCATAATCTGTGGTGCTTGTTTTCTTACTTAAAGGAAATGCCTTCCCTGATATCGGGATTTATGCCATTGGTACTAGTCTAAAGCCCCTGGCCTATGGAAGGCGGGCTTGTGGTAGTCACGACACAGCTCTTGGGGATGGGTCGTGACAAATTGGTATCAGAGGTGTTCAGTTCTAATATAGAACTCAGGACTCTGATCTTTCTTCTATGTGAAGCAATAATGGTAAGGGTATTGAGTGTGGTTATCAGTCCATAGAGTCTAGTGTTAGTGTGGTGACCGACGTATCCGTACACTAAGACCCGGACTTCTAATTTCCGACTCAGTACAGGAAAACATTGATTGCAAATGTGTTTCAAGGTTTTCATTGTGATTACTTTGCGTCAGCTCACCAGTTATACTGTATTGACCGTGGCACACTTGTCTCCTTTCATGATGGCCCCACAACGACAGCCACCTAGGGTTATGAGATTTGTGTGAGACGATAGCCCACTGAGTGACGAGGCCTCGGTACAGGGCCCTATTACAGCAAAGGCACCGGCGATACCTCTACTCGCCAAGCCACCGATGCCACCAGCCCCAGCCACTGAGAGTGCACGTCGCCTTAGTGCACTGTACGATTTCAGCATCAGAGACCACCCAAGATCCCTGTGGAGACGGACCCTCAGGTAGTCGAGGTTTGGCTCGAGGCTGTTTTATGAGTTTTCAGGTTAGTGGGGACACCAGCAGACCTCATGGTGATCCTTGTAGTGAGTCTTCTGCATGCGGTCGCATGTAGATGGTGGAGCCTGGTGCTCCAGGTGCACGACATGGCATCTCTTCTTTGGTCGGACTTCGAGGGTCTCTTCCGCTCAAATTTCGTACCAACCACCCTCCATGCGGTGCGCATTCAGGAGCTACTACAGTTGTGGTAGGGCACCATGATGGTAGCCCAGTACTCGCAGAAATTTACCCATCTCTCGTGCTATTCCACATACATGGTACGAGAACCATTCTTCCAGGACCAGACCTTAGATCAGGGACTGAGCCATGAGATCAGGGCATCGATGATCTTGCTCAGCATTCTGATGCAGGCAGGAGTACTGGAGTGAACCCTTCTCGTAGAGAGCTTTCTTTCTGAGCCTAGACTAGCAGCGAGACCTACCGCAGGGTGGCATGTAGACGAGTCTTATGCAGCTGGAAGTCGAAGGATGACTTAGGGGTCCAAGAGGACCAGACCATCATGCAGACGACCTCAGGACACTAGTTCAGAGGTGCGGGTCACACGGTGCAGAGTCAATCTTACGAGGAGCAGACAGTGCTATGCATGCGGCGGACAGGGCCACATGGCTCGTGACTGCCCGACCCGCCATGCAGAGGAGTAGCAGATGGTTGAGGGACCACCCATGCAGAGGAAGAGGATCGACTATGGTAGTCCGCAGGGAGTAGGCGGACGAGGCAGAGGAGATGGTTGAGCAGCACGTGGTGGGCGACGCTTCGAGGCTCTACCACCACCACCACAAGGAGGTCCACCCCGACCATAGGGAGCTGGCGGGTAGAGGTAGGATTATCTTCAGGCAGCGGAGGCCTATGACCACGACGCACCAGAGATGATTCGAGGTACTCTCTATGTCTACTCCACCCTTGCATCAGTTCTTATAGACAAAGGAGTGAGTCATTCTTTCATTGTCGCTGCCCTTGTTTGGAGCTCGGAGATTCTGACGGAGGCGTTAGCTCGATCCTTATGGCTAGAGACTCTTATGGGAGAAGACTCGATGATTACGCACTGGTGCTGGCAGTATGAGCATACTCTAGGAGGAGAGAGCTTCGACTGGGATCTTCTTGTAGCGGCGTTGAGGCCTTACGACGTCATCTCGGACATTGATTGGTTATCTACAATCCATGCTTAGATCGACTGTATTAGATGCACGGTGCGGTGTGTCCGCACCAATGGGAGTAGGTGCACCTTCACCGGCTTGAAGGGAGCCTTTGCAGTGCAGGATGGACTCACGCAGATTAGAGGACAACCGATCACACATCAGTTGGCTAGCCTCATCCTAGGAATAGTGGACGTGCAGAGTCCAAGTTTTCCTATAGTGGTGGATCAGTATGCAGACGGTTTTCCGGACGACGTTCCAGGACTACCTCCTCGTAGAGAGGTAGACTTCTATGTTGACCTATACCCCAGGACAGCCTCGATATCCACTCTAGCATATCGGATGGCTCCCGCTGAGCTTCGAGAGCTACGGGTCTAGCTGTTGGACTTGCAGGACAAAGGATTCATTCGACCCAGTGTTTCACCCTGGCGTTCCCTGATATTATTCGCCAATAAGGCGGACGAGAGCTTACGACTATGTGTCGATTATCGTCTCCTGAACCAGGTTACCGTGAGGAACAAGTATCCTCTACCAAGGATTGACGACCTCTTCGATCAGCTCAAGGGAGCACAGTGGTTCTCAAAGATAGACCTTAGGTCAGGTTATCATCAGCTCAGAGTTCGAGACGAGGATGTGTAGAAGACGACATTCAGATGTCAGCATGGCCACTATGAGTTCTTGGTTATGCCTTTCGACATAACCAATGCTCTAGTAGTGTTCATGGGTCTCATGAACAGGATCATTCGGCCTTACCTCGATCAATTTGTCGTTGTCTTTATCGACGACATATTGATATACTCGAATACTAAGGAGGAGCATGCCTACCACTTGCGGGTTGTATGGGACATACACCGAGAGCACCAACATTATGGTATGCTCTCGAGGTGTCAGTTATGGATACGTGAGGTCCACTTCTTAGGACATGTCATCTCTGAGGCGGGAGTTGTGGTGGATCCTGCGAAGATCGAGGCAGTGCTAGCTTGGGAGCCACCCAGGAGTGTGACGGAGGTACATATTTTCTTAGGTATGGCTGGGTACTACCGGAGATTTTTGACAGATTTCTCCAGAGTTGCAGCACCACTTTCAGCTTTGACGAAGAAGGGAAAACCCACCGTGTGGTCAATTAGATATCATCAGAGCTTCCTGGAGCTGAGACAGAGATTGACCAGAGCACCCATCTTGAGGATACTAGAGGAGGGAGTAGGGTACGTAGTCTACTGCGATGCATCAGGGACCGGACTCGGGTGTGTCCTGATGCAGGAGTGGGCTGTGATCGCCTATGGATCATGACGGTTGAGGAAACATGAGCAGAACAACACTACCCATGACCTGTAGTTAGCAGTAGTGGTCTTTGCCTTGAAGATGTGGTGGCACTATCTGATGGGGGAGCGCTTTATAGTCTATTCTGACCACCAGTGTCTCAGGTACATCTTCTCGAAGAAGGACCCGAACTTGAGAAAGAGGCGATGGATCGAGTTCCTCCAGGACTATGACTTTGATATAGTCTATACTCATGGAAAGGGGAACGTAGTAGTCGATGCTCTAAGTTGGAGAACGAACATTCAACTACTTGGAGAGGCTACAAAGCAGCTAGATGCTTTTCAGATATCCTTCATGGATAGAGATGGGGAAGCCTTCTTTCAGTTGCTCACAGTCACAGCTCCACTTCTTCAACGGGTCAGAGAGGCACAGTGTGGGGACGTTGACTGTGAGACGCGACGTGCACAGATTTCCACATGACAGTCACCTGATGGTTTCTCTATAGGAGGAGAGAACGTCTTCCTTTTCAAAGAAAATACCATTGTATCAGATGATTTACATCAGGATGTGCTGAGAGATTTCACACTTCCCCTTTGGAGGTACATCTAGGGGTAGCGATGATGTATCAGGATCTCAGACGACAGCACTGGTGGCCAGGGATGAAGAAGGATGTGGTAGAGTTCATTTCTCGATGACTCACTTGCCAGCAGGTGAAGGTGGAGAACCAGGTACCAGCAGGCTTGGTACAACCCTTGGAGGTCCCGGAGTGGAAGTGGGATGGGATATCTATGGATTTCGTGACTGGACTTCCATGTACTTCTAGAGGTCACTACTCCATTTGGGTGACTGTCGACCGACTCACCACGTCGGCCCACTTTTTACCCATCAGAGAGCAGGTCTCAGTAGAGAGCCTGGGATGCCTCTACGTTCAAGAGATTGTATGGCTTCATGGTGTGCCATCATCTATCGTCTCGAATAGAGATGCTCGCTTTACTTCCCAGCTTTTTAAGGGGTTGCATGAGGCATTCGACACGCACTTACGCCTGAGCACCGCTTTTCACCCTCAGACGGATGGTCAGACAGAGAAGACCATTCAGAATCTCGAGGACATGCTCCATGCATGTCTCCTAGACTTTGGTCGTAGCTGGGCAGATAAAATACCCTTAGTAGAGTTTGGGTTCAACAACAAATACCACTCCACCATCAGGATGGCACCATACGAGGCATTGTACGGCCGACCTTGCAGATCACCTCTATGCTGGACAGACCCTGGGGAGTCAGCACTTGTGGAAACAGATATGGTATAGGCCATGATAGAGAAGGTTAAGGTCATCCATGAGTGGATGAGGATAGCTCAGAGCCGACAGAAGTCTTATGATGACAGGAGGTGTTAGCCACTGGAGTTCGAGGATGGTGACCACGTTTTCTTGCGGGTCTCACCTCGATGTGGATTTCAGAGATTTGGCTGGGGCAGCAAGTTATCTCTCCGCTTCATCGGACCATTCCAGGTTCTCAGTAGGATAGGCGATGTGTCTTATCGCCTAGATTTACCACCTCAGTTGAACTAGGTACACGACGTCTTCCACGTATCTCAGCTGAGGAGGTACGTGCACGACCTGACGCACATCATCGACCATGGGGAGCTGGACATTGATGACATTGTGACTTTTTTAGAGGTCCCAATGGAGATCGTGTATCAACAAGAGAGGGTCCTACGTGGGCGGTCGATTCCTCTTGTGCGCATATGGTGGTGGAACAAGAACCTCCATGAGAGCACTTGGGAGCGAGAGGCTCAGATTCGTGATCAGTACCATCATGTGTTCCCCTAGTTTGTGATGTATCTTTACGGTGATGTAAAGCCCTGAGGTGGGAGTAATGTAAAGACCTGTAAATTTCTAAGGTTTTTTTTCTTATTTTCTTTGGGATTTTTCAAGTATGCAGTTTCTGACAGCACCTGATTCCGAGGCCCGGTGTGCCCGGAATCGATTTTCGAAGTTTAGCTCAGGTACGTTCAGTGAAGGAACGAGTGGGATTCCTAACTATTGAACCGTTTCTTGGAATCGAAATCTGAGGGCACCAATGAAACCACAACATTTGGAGTTGCTTAGGAAGACCTTTTCTAGAGTTGTGTTTGGTCGGGAGGTGTTGTTAAATAAATGGCTTAACTGAAGAGTGAAATAAAATTTGCGCAAAAATTTTATTTCTATTCTATGTAATTATAACCTATGTGTGGAAGTTGGGGTGAGACCCACTTCATCCTAACTCCATTTGGTAGGATATTAGTTAGGTGGGGCCTACATGATCCCCACCCCTTCATTTCCCCTAAACCCCCCCCCCACCTCTTAATTTTGGAAACCCCCCCTAAATTTGTAACTCTTCCACATTAATGCTTGACAATTAAAAACCTAATTAATTTGACAATACATGTTTAATTAATTAGGTGAATTAATGTTTTGAATTTCAAAAAATGTTGGCATGAGTAATAAAATAAGGAAAAAACCTTATTTTATTATTGTGGTATCGTTGTGTGGAGATTTTGAGGAGATATTACTCAAAGTCTTGAGGATCTTCATCTTATTCGTTGGAGAACGCGAATAACGCCAAGACTTAAGCGAAGAACACCATCACCGCTAGGAGAGATCAACGTGCCATCTCTTCTCCTCTCCCCAGCCGGTGTGTGACGCCTTTCCGGAAGAACGATGATGCCCCTTCCTTCGTTCTTCTTCTCGCATCAAAGGAAGGGAGAAACCACTCCTCCTTGGACGTTCTCCATCATCATTTATGGAGCTTCCCCTCGCGACGTCGTTTTCCGCGACGCCGTTTTCCGCGATGCAAGCTTCCATGGATCTATTTGAGGTAGGGGTTTGTTTTTACGTACGTGATTATTTCTGGCATCCATCGGTAAATAATTAGCTTCTTATTATCGAATTAACGGGAGGAGGTCGGACCGCACAAACACGGCCGACCCTCCCCCCCTTTGTTGTTGTACATCGTTATGGATTGGAACGGAGGCGACACGGTGCTGTCGCACCACACGGAAATGAAGGAAATGCGGCCAGTACGGACCGCGACGAAGGTGCGCGGTGCCGTCACGTCGCGCCGTTGAGACCGAAAGGGGCCGCGGCTGGAGTTGGTCCATGGCAGAGGGGCTCGGTGCCGTCACGATGCGCCAGAGCTTCATGGAGGGCCGCGACCTAGGGCCGCGGTGGAGGGGTGTGGCGTCGGTCGAACAAGGGCCGCGGCCTAGGGCAGCGGTAGTGCTGAGGTCGACTGTTGGAACCGTCGCCCACTGGTGCTACCGTAGGTGGAACCAACAGGTCCCACGTGGCACAACCGGAGGGCCGTTACAGCCGACCGGATCCAAGAAAACCAGGGTTTTAAACCCCCGAACAGCACAGCAAGGGAGAACCCACGTGGGTCTGCCATTCGGTTCGAAGGGGGTGGCGACCTCCCCCCCTTTTGCGTCCGCTCAGCATGCGGGCGGCTCACAATGGGTCGAATCGGCCGGGCCGGGACGGACCTCCCACGCCAGGTCGGGCCGCCTGCGCTGGGATGGACACCCACGCCAGGTCAGGCCCCACCGGCTAGGACAGGCCATGCCAGCAAGGGCGGGCCACGCCCAACCAGGCCGAACCCTGACCCGGGTCGGGTCGACCCGGTTCTGGCTGACCCAGGGGTATCGGGCCGAGTCAGACGGGGCCCGAACCCCTGTTTTCAGACAGAACCGTTCAAATGCTCATAACATTGGATACGAATCTCTGATTGATGCACCGTCAGTTGGGTAGTGATTCTTGGATCGAGACGGTCATTTTGGTATATTACAATCAATGTTTTGGAGAACTTTCGGTACATCCAGGTTGGTTCGAACACGAAACCAACCGGGCCTTCAGAGCAGAAACACTTATAACATGAGCTCTGCACGTCCGATTGACGTGCCATCGACTTTTTTGGATTCCTCTTATTGAGACGGTTCTTTTGGCTTACTCCGATTGGGGTTTGGATGCAGTTGGAGTATGGTCGGGTTAGTTTTGACTTAAAATCCAACCGGGCCCCTGGGACCAAAAAGCCAATAACTCTCAGAACGAGCGTCCGATTGACGCACCGTCTATCGCGTTGAGTTCCTATTGACGAAACGGAATTTTGGGTTACATCATCTCCGGAATACGTGTCAGTTGATATATCGACCCCCCCTTGGCTCGTGGAGCAGACCCTCTAGGAATCGAGCATGTTGTGTGTGGGAACCCTTGAGCTGGCTGTGACTGCGATGACGATGACGACTGTACTAAAATCCTTACTGGGTTCAGTAGCGACGACGACCATACTAGAATCCTCCATGGGTTCGATGGTGATGAATACTGCTCTTGTATCCTATGTGGGTCCAGAAGTATTTGACTATGTACTTGTATCCTATGTGGGTCCGGCAGAGTAGTTGGTCTTGTATCCTTGGTGGGTCCGACAGCTTTGCTGGTCTTGTATCCTATGTGAGTCTGACAGCTTAGATGAATCAGTGGCTACATCTGATCATCTCTATCGTCTTACGAAGAAGTATACCTGTGTGGGATGAATCTTGAATTTCAATCATTATATTTGATATTATTGTTTTGTTATCCTGTGTGGATTGAGTTGTGTTATCCGGTGTGGATTAGATTGTGCTATCCTGTGTAGACTATATCGAACTTGGGCTCGGATGTTGGAGCTGAACTGGAATTGATGACATAGGTATATGTATGGGAATATACCTAAGTTGGGATGGTTGTTACTTCGTGATTGTAATATTTCCTTTGTGGTTTATCCTTCGTGGATTCTGGGAGACCTTCGGGGGTCTCGAGGTCCCTACTGAGTAGCGTATACTCACCCCTGCGTGGGCTATGCCTGCACTACATTGTGTTGGATGCAGACGACGAACAACGCTGACCGAGGTAGGAGCTCATGGAGATGGACGGTACCTAGAGGTGGATCATTGGACGGGACGTACACGGAGCAGACGGCTGAAGCTGAGGAGTAGAGGAGACTATCTGTATCCACCCTTCAGGTGGAATTTCCAGAGGATGGCTCAGTGTTGCTGCTTTACATTTTGGCTGTTGTACTCTCTTTTCAGTTGTACTTTACTTTCAGTTGGGTTTGTATACTGGCCCATTTACTTTCCAGCACTTACCTTTGTACTCAGTTTACTTAGTGTTTACTTCTTCTTACATTCTCTGTGGTGTTTATTTTCTTACTTAAAGGCAATGCCTTCCCTGATATAAGGATTTACGCCTTTGGTGCTAGTCGCCAGCCCCTCGCCTATAGAAGGCAGACATGGGGTAGTCATGGAATAGGTCCCGAGGACGGGTCATGACACCCTTGGTTTTAGTTGATTATGGATTCAGATTGTTTATTTATTACTACCATTATATGAATACAATCCGTCTAACGGCCCGAAGGCCTTCAAATTTGTATTATTTTGATAAAGCCCTCTTTTAAGTGAAGAAGGGGGGAAACCCAAATAGACTCCATGGACTTAAGACAAATCAAACTCGAATGACAAAAGGTGTAAAACCAGACTAACAACAAAGAACAACCGTCCCAAGCATATGATCAAGATAAAACTCTCCACGATTGCAGGGCTATCCAACAAGCATGTGTCATGTGTCAAAGCACAGGCCTGATCCGATGGTTGATGACATACCCACTCAACAACCAAATCCGTAAAGCTCTACAAAGATGAACCGTCATCTCTAAATCCTCCTCTATGGCTTATTCCAAGTGGTCAATCTTGGTTTCCCAGACTCTCACCTTTGGGATCGAACCAAGAACAAGTGACATCCTCAAACTATGATCAGCAAAAACCAAAATTCAGCAGCATCACAAAGCAGTGCATGAGTCAGCCTCTACCCCACCATGCTCTTCTGACTCTCAACCACCACTACAGTCAATGGAGAAACCCAATGACAATCCTAGGAACATGATGTTAGGCCATCATCCCTACAACTGGATATCCCAACACCACACCAGGTGTTCGTCACCGATGAAGGGATCTAGGCTTATTTGAACCAGAAATTCCGCTCTGGGCATGAATCCACTTAGAAGAGTACCAAAAACACACCCTCACTGGAGTCTGGAATATACAGACCACAGGGGGAGAAAGCATAAGGAGTAGTGTAAAGACAACCACCACACCAAACCACATCCACATATCCAATCGCAAATTAAATAGCCGATAACAGAAACCACAATCAACGAACTACCATATAACACCCGAACTACATATCAATGTAGATCACGAAACACACAAACATCAAGACAGACCTGCAGGAAGAGACACAGGATCACCGAATGCCGGAAACCCCCTCTCTTATTTTTCCATTCCCCATGTTTTGATTTCTGACATTATTTCTTCCATAATCATGAAAATTTTCCTTGTATCAATGAAATTAATAACATTACCACAACACATCCAGAGGAATATGGGGGATGGTTAAATAATACATAGTCAAATTTTCAATAATCATATACATTGGAATAAAGAAACTCAAAATTCCAATACTTTTTCATAATAATAAAATGAATAACATGATCATAAAACATCTATAGGAATAAGGTAGATGGCTAAAGAAAACATTTTCAAATTTCAAATAAACAACCTTATTAAAGTAACAACATAGAGCGTTCCATAAATTTACCCAGGTCTATCAAATAAAATTATTTCTTAGTGACCAACATACAATATTAATTACTGAAAATTTAATTTTAAAACCATGTAGAGAAATGATTAACTTTTATAATTATTTACTAGAATTACATGATAATAAACTATCATGAGAATAAAAGGGGGATGGTTAAAAAAATTACATAACCCAAGATGTTTAATATTGTCTACAATGGTTTTATGTGGTATGAGTGTATATCCATAGATAAAAATGATAGGATAACACATAATATTATCAATGGGCTTAATATACACAAATTATGTGAAATAATCACAAGATAAAAGTCATAACTCAATGACCAAATATTGAGGTACAAAATACTTACATCTGGTGTAAAACAGGATTCAAAAGACATGTGAAGGAAACAACATGATTTCTATTAGGTTATCCAATGAAATATAATGAAATTAAGTATATAAAATTCATGGTATAATAAGTATATAGAAAACTATACAAAGGATTCATGGTTCAAAACATGTAACATGTTTCAAAGAATCATAATTGAGACCATAAAAACCATTTCATCTTGAGTATCATTTTAATAAAGACCCCTTAAAAGAATGGGCTTGAAATTGAACTTAAAATACCCTAATTAAAATATAACACATGATATAATTTATGAAATAGTTCATATATAAACTATAAAAATATAATTATTTTCCTTATATGAATTATGTCTCAAAGAGAGTAATATGTGATTAGAAACTATTACCTCAGTCCCGAATCATTCTATATTTGAACCAAACATCCTAAATAATTAAATTAATTTCATTAAATAAAAAAACAACCTTATTAATATCAATAAACATTTAAAATAGTAATTTATAATCATCATGAAAAAACACAGACACAAAAACACACACACACATATATATATTAGTTAATGTTTTTTTCTATTATCAACACTGGCTATATGCAATATTTATCACTTTAATCTAGTTTAAAAAAAGTGGTGTTGGTGTTAATTATTTTTCCAAATACCATCACTATTATATAATATAAGGTACTTGAATAGATGTTCCATGATATTTTATAAATTTATAATTTTATTTCGTGTTATTTTTTTTACAAACCATGAAGATGAAATCAGCGATGATTATGTTTAATGATTCTTATTGAATGAATGTTATTTTCCTAGATTTGTTAGTTCATTATCAATATATAATTACCATAAAAAATAAATATTTTAAATATAGATATCCTATTTTAATAGAAAATATGTTTTCATATTAATCAATGACATAAAAGTATATTGATGTTCAAGTAGGTGGTTAAACTGACAAAAACATGAACATGTCATGATTAAAGGATGATTATGCGAGGGTTTAGTTGTAATATAACTATAAAAGAATCATAATGAAATTATATAGTTTATTTTAGGTTGATATATCCTTATTTATAATAATTATAATGAAAATTTAATTTATATATATTTACTAATTAGAAACATGATATAACTTTTATCTTAGTTTGTTTTAAATGATTGAATAAATGATAATTATTTTTATCATATCACTATTTGGTTCATGAGTTTTTCATAAAAAACCCCAATGATGTAATAAATATAACATTTCTTCATTAAAAAACAATAGTAACCACAAAATAAAGGTTGTAATGAAAAATTAAATTTGTTGCTCGTGGTGGTGGTAGTCCTCACATTACCAGAGACAACAATATTAATTTTCTTAAAAGATGAGAGAGATGGATAAACAATGGTACTAAAATTATTATAGTTACATTTATTTATATAAATAATAACAATATCATTATATTAATATGGTTATAACAATGTTAAATTAATATAATTAATAATAAATTCTACGTAAATGATAATACACATGTCTAGTACATGAATTTTCCATGTAATTATCCATAAGAATGAAGTCTATTTTGTAATTAATGATGGAAAAAAGGATTTTAATGTCAGATAGGGATATATTAATGTAAAATATGAATATTTTAATGAAAAATTACAAATAAATGTTCGTATTGAATTGGTGTAAGGGTTACCCTTTTATAACTGATGGAAATGGCACTTTTGGAAGCACAATAGACATTTTAAATAATGGGATGTTACTATTAAAAGGTCAATGGATATAAAATAGAAAATTGGGATTTTAAAGTGTCTATGGATGTAAAATCACCTCAAAAACTCATTTTGTAGACAAATTATAGTGTTTAATGTTTCTCTCTTTTATCTTCTAAAATTTTACTTCAATTTACTTTTACATTATAAATAATTATAAATGATAGAAATTAATATCCATAAAAGAAATAAAGCTGAAAAATTTAACTAATAATATAATTATTATTAGGTAATTTTTAGATAATTTTATAAACTAATATCTCTATGGTTTTGCAAAGTCAATTTATTGATTGACACACATTACATGTATATTTGTTTTTGAAAAAGAAAGCATTATGATTAAAATTTATGCATAATACATAGTTATTTAAATTATAAATAAACTTGAAAAACATGGTTTATTTTAATTATAATTAATTTATATAATATTTAATTGAAATCTAAAACCATTTTTAGACATGAAAATAAATGATTTAAAGAAAAAACAGAAATAAATTTCTATTAAACAGTCATTTTAATATCATTCAAAATATACTGGACATTGGATTTATAATCTCAATGAATATATTAAAATTCATAATTTTATTTAATTAATATATATTTTATTATTTAAATGAATTTTTAAACTTCTATCATATGTTTACAGTATGATAAAATTATAAACATTATAATTTTAACAAAACCATAAATTTTATCAAAAAATCAATCTTTTGGAAAAAACCAAACATTTCCTCTTAAGATAATATTGATATCATAAATAAACAAATGGTGTTCATATTATCAAATTAAAATTATAAAATTTATTTATTCATAAATTTAATAATATTTGGAAACATAATAACTTTTTTAAAAGGGATATTTTTACTTATGAACCATTAATTTTTGTTCATTTAATTTAACCACTAAATAAGTGTTAAAAATTTAATAAAATATAACATAATTTATCATAATTTATCATCTATTTATTTAAATATATATATATATATACATATCAAATAAAGATATTTATTCAATAAATAATTTTATAAATGATAAATTATCTTATTATTCGTTTTTGGTAAACTTGTTGAATTTAATTTATTGCAAAAGTAGTCTTTATTTCTATCTAAATATATTTAATAAAGTAGTTTCTCTTATTCGGAACTATAAATTCAATGTCTATGTTTTAAATTTAATACTTAAATATTTATGTTTTATCAAATATATCATTGATTATATTATGTTCGATGTTATGTGTGTAGAAATATATCCAATAAATTGAATTATTTATAGTTAATAATATATTCATATATTAGGGTGTTATATTCTCCCCAACTTAAATAATTGTTTCCTCAATTTTTTTTGTATCAACGATTTATGTAAGTATGCTAGTGTATTCTTTATATACTTATTATTAAAGGTATAACACCTAGTATGACATCTAAATTACTCTCTTATGTAATATCATGTTACCTATATTTCATTAAGAAACATTATCCATTAATAAAATTGTATAAAATGTACGTATATAAACTAATAATATATTATCTCTAACTTACCATTTCCAAAACCATTTGAATATACATGATAATAAACTATAAGAATGTTTAATATTTTTCTAAAAATTCACTCCATATTTTACCTTGAAATGGTATTGACAACATGTTCATAAGGCCATACATTAGACAATACATAGCATTATCTAAATATATGATTAAAATCACCAAAAATATCGTGGATCACATATCAAATCCATGAGTATGAATATGATGTTTCAAAATTATCTCAAAAATGAATCATTATATTTTTACCTCATCTTTTAGAATATTTTGAAATAGAAGAGTTATTGATCACTCGATAATGGGTTCTCCAAAAATTATCCCAAAAAAATATAAAATTGTAAAAAAATAAATTTTCTTGGTTATTAATACAATTTATTATTTTTTTATAAACCATAAAAGAATAAATAATAAAGAAAAATACATTGATGTTTCAAACAAAAACTATAACTTTTATAATATAATATAAGATCATTGATAAATATCACTCACTAATAAAAGTAACTAAGAGTTTAAGTGGAATATTAATCTAACTTTCTTATATATGACATAGATGGCCAAATATTATATCATAAAAGTCATACAATAAAATTATTAACCATTTATGTATACTCCATTATTGTTTTATAAGACATATCGGTTTCTAGATACATACCTTTATCAGCTTCATCTTTGTGATACTATTTCAAAAATTACTAAATCCAATTTTTTATGATAATATCCAAAATATGAATATCAAAACATCATTTTGAATATATTGTTTACTTTTGAATTATTAATTTTTAACAAATTATACTTTTGGAAAAGAATATAGCTTTCATTTTTCAATACTTAGTTATCCATGTTCATTTTTTTATTAGGTTAAATAAACTAATTTGTCAATATCATAATTAAATCCTTCATAATGGTTCATAAATATAATGTGATCTACCATATAATGCCCTGTAATAGTGTCTAACATGGTGTGAATTTAGGACCCTATATCATATAATAAGTAATAATTGAGTTAATACCTAATCTGGTTCTTTGGGGTTATTACCCTTAGGTGTATATATTCTCTAGGTTATATCTAATTTTAGTGTCTAAACATTGATTTAATCGTAAAGAGAATCATAAAATACATATATTTCCAAAACACCGGGAAGCTATCCTATATATAGAAATATCACTTATAAATATCCATTGGGTTTCAAAAAAATATATCTTATCCAAATCCACACATAAAAATTGAATTATTATATTAGTATTATATCATATACTATCACATAAGTTTATTTATATATTTGAAATTACGATAAAACATAACTTATAATCCCTTAAATTTTCTATAAATAAATCATAATCTCCAAATTTTTACAACATTAGATCTGATACCAACTCTGATGAATCAGACATAGGATCGTAGATCCTATTCCATAAACACATAATTTACACACTAGCTTTAAGAACAACTTGATAATCAATGATAAAACTATCTATAGTTTCATTAATTAATGAAAATATTGACTTAAAAAAATTTTAAATAATATTTCAGGGATTATAAATTTATAGAATAATGGGAAAACATTAATTAAAAAACATATCTTTATCTACTAAGGGATATTATTTCCACTTTATAAGAAAAGACAATATCACCCATAAATTATTTTTATATGTTATCCCTCTAAAAATGTCACATGTAAAACTTATCTTTATAACCATGGGCATAGAAGCATAATAAAATGGAGAAATCAAATGATCTATAAGGGAAAATATAATAGAATATATAATACAAAAAAGCATACTATACATAATATAGAATGAATAAAAAACAACATGAATCCATAATAAACGAAAACATATATAATTCTATATCTATAAAAAAATTAAAACATGGATAAAAATAATAATAATCACATACTGATGGAATGAAAAATGTTAGACATCAAAAAGTTTATGTCAAGACATCCAAGACTTCATCCATTTAAATAATTACATATACAAGAAATCATTCATATCTTCATGAACACAATCAAGACATATTGTTTAATTAGGTAGGCATACACCAAATACCCAAACATGTTTTTACCATGAAACCTGTCAATAAATCAAGGAGTTATATAATTCAAGGACCCACGAATCGCTTTTTTACGTCCAATTTATTCATTATGTGAGAAAATTTATACAAAATAACTAATAAATATTGAATATATTCAGTTCTATTGGTATAAAATTATACTAAACTACAATAATATTTCATATGTAAATAAAAGGGATAACATTCTCATAACCCATATAGTGGAAGATGGTGGATAATTAAACAATAAATAGTTAAGTTGAAAATAAAAATCCATTTTGGAGTAACAACATATAGAATTCCAATATAGATAATATGACAATATAATAGATAACATGATCATAACTCATTTTATGGATGAATTGGTATGTTTAATGAAAACATATTCAAAATTCCAATAATCATATGTATTGAAACACGAATATATAGGATGACAATAAATTCTCCCATGTCAATAGAATAAAATTATTTCCAGTTTATGATCATAAAACCTAAGTTATGTTAAATTTAATTTCTATAAAATATGTATAATGGAGAATAAAACTATTCCAATCTAAGAATAACATGATCAAAATACGTAGGAAGAAAGAATGTAAATTATTTTAAAAAAACATAACCCAATAAGTGAGAAATATTTATCAATGGTTTTATGTATACGGAAATTATATACCTATAAAACAAATATATAATACCACATAATATAATACAAGGTAATAATGTACCCAAATTATGTGACATAATTTCAAGAGAACAATCATAACTCAATGAACTAAAGTTCAGTTACCAAAAACTCTTATGAAATGGGTAACCCTTGAGTCAAAATAAATATAATGGAAATAAATTGATGTATATTATTTTATACCATAAGTTACTCGGAAATAATGTATAAAAAATTTATGGGATATTAATGAAATAAAATAAAATACAAAGGATACATGGTGCATAACTCAAAACTTGTTTAAATGTATCAGAATTTAGAAAAAAACGTTTCATCTTGAGTATCATTTTACACAATACCCCTTAGAAGAGAGGGATTATAATTGACCAGAATATACATTGAATAAAATTAAATTCCATATATTAAATATAAAATATTTATTATATAAACAAAATAAATAAAATTAGGTTCATAATATAAAACAAGTCTCAAAAATAGGAATTTGATATGAAAAAACTTACATCGAACATAATTTATTCTTCCCTTCAACCAAACATACTATATAATTAAATTAATTTTATTAAATATATAATAAATATACTTATTGAAAACAATAATTATTTATTCTATTCACTTATAATCATTTTATATAAATATATATATGTTTTTATTTATATATGTTCAACACTGGGTGTATGTAATATTGATCGCTTTGAACTAGTTTCATAAAATAAATGTTGTTATATATTATATTTCCACAACTAAATTAGTATTAGAGAATATATGTTACATTAATATATGTTTAATGATATTTCATAAATCTATAATTTCATTCCATTTCAGCTTAGGATGTGAAAAATGAAGATAAACTCAGGGGGGGGTCATGTTTCAGTGATTCTTAATAAAACAAAGCGATTATCTTTATTATTGAATGAAATGTTGATATAAAAATAAAAAAAATATATAAATAATTATTTATATATTTATATAATATTATGAGATAAAATAATTTGTCATATTTTTCTAAGACATAAATGTATTGGGTTGTTCAACTAAGTAGTTTAATTGACACAATCATGAACCTTCCTTACTAAATGCATGATAATTAGAATGTTTAGTAGTAATGAATTTATAATAGATGAATAATGATATAATGTCGTGTGTATTAGTGTTATATATAAAAAATAATGAAAATTGATATAATTTCATTACTTATAGGGAAGAGACCATTTTCATTATAGTTCACTCGTTTTAAATGATTAAATTATCAATAATTATTTATGAAACAGATCATTTATTTTTCTCTAAATTTTCATTTAAAACCTCAATGATTTCATAAATATCATATTTAAACATAAAAACATTCTATGAACATTAAAAGAATGGTGATAAAGAAAAATGAATTTTTTTTCTAGTGGGGGTGGTAACCAGCACATATACAGAAATTATGATTTTATTTTTCTTAATTGACAGGATAAATAAATAGAAAATGGAAATAAAATAAATATAGTAATAGTAAAGTACATAAATATAACTAATATAATTATATTATTAATTCCATAATAATTTAAATAAATAAAATTAGGAATAAAATCTATGTAGTTGATAATACTCACATAAGGTATACAAATTTTCCTTGGAATTCTTTAGGCAAATCTAGAAATTATGATAACTATAGTGACATGATTTTTCCAAAAATAGGAGAGTGTTATATATGGATAAAGAGGGTATATTTTTAAGGATAAATTCTTAGGATATGTCAAATTAAAGTGGTGTATGGGTTACCTTTTTTTAAGTGAATGGAAGGGTACTTTTGGGAGAACCCTTAACAATTTCAATAATGTGATATGAATATTCCCTGGTAAATGGTTCTAAAATGGTAAAATGTGTAATGTAATGCAATTTTTTTAAAATATTCACCTCAAAATATCACTTGGAAGAAAACCATGTGTGTTTTATGTATTTTTTCTATTAACTATAATAATTTTAAATTAATAGACTTTGACATTGATAATTCAATTCTAACCATAAAAATAAATATTAATGATTATATTTACATTAAAACCATTAAATTGAGAATTATTATTTTATAATTTGTAAATAATGATATCAAAAATAATTTATGTGTGTTTAAAAAGTTAATATTAATATTAGACTACATAATGTATAAAAATAGTTTTTAGAAAAAGAATGTTTTTAGCATAAAATATATTTGTAAGATGTAGTTTTGAAAATTATCAATACACAATAAAAAAATTATCTAGTGTTAATAAAATTATGTGGATTTCTTGGAATTTTAAAATAAATTTCGCATTGAAATTAATTTTTGTAATTAAAAGAAAAATATATTTTTATTAAACTAAAATTTTAATTTCGTAGTTAAAATATTCGACATAGGATTTATAAAATCAAAAAATATGTCAAAATATATAATTTTATCCGATTTTTATGTATTTTATTAATTTTATGTTCATGTAAACATATAAGAAACAGTTAGATAATCATGAAATCATAAAAATTATAATTTTCACAATAATTTTACTTTTCAACTCAAAATAATTCAATTTTGACAAAAACTCCAAATTTCATATTTAGATGATATTATTATTATAAAAAAAATTATATCCATATTTTAAAATTTATATTCTGAAAATTATTTACTAAATTTTTCAATATAATCCTGAAATATAATATAAAAATCTTTTATTAGAAATATAAATGATCAAAATTTAACTATTACTATTATTATTTCATATAATTTGCTAACTGTATTGGTGTTAACCTATTATTAACATCAAAGTAGTGTAGGTATAATTGAAAAGAGTATTCAACAATTTAGGGGTTGAATACGACACTATTTCTAGAGTAGAAATGTTAGATTAGAAAAATTTCAATAATCCAAGAAGATGACCACTCAAAAGATTAAATTATTGGCCTACTTATTATAAATGAATTATAACATCAATCACATTTTTCAGTAGCATAATTATATTATAGATGATGTTAAAAATGAAGGGGTGGACTGTGAGATCCTCTTCTCCTCTATGGTTCTACCTTAGGATTTTATGCCGCTCTTTTAAAGAGACTTTTGTAAAGTTCCATTCCTCAGACTAATATAATTATTGTTTTAATTTTAAAAATATTAATTTACCAATAATAACACATTATGTAAATTAACTTAATTTAATTCATATTAAATGTAGGATTTATTTCATTATACTTATATTTCTGAAAGTGGGATCACCTATTCATTACCCCACACTAAATTGGTAGGGTTTAATGAGAATATATTAATATGAATATTTTATCTAAATGTAACATAGTTTCTTTTAAGTTTAGTGTTGCATTTAGATTAACCCACTAAATGTTGACTTATATAAAGGTAATAATATATTAAAATAGTGGTCTATTATATGTGTCCTTTTGGTGATTAAATGACATTAGAGGACCCTAGATATATAAATATATGGGATAATTGAATTTTTATGACTATATAAATTAAATGGAAAGGTAATGGGGTTTATAATTTATAGATATTAATGTAATTAATGGGGGAATTAGGGGAAGCCATTATGAATAAATTAAAATCTCCACCTAATTATCCATTAGAATGGGTAATTTGCTCATATTATTTGAAACGCGTAGAGATTTTAATATAAATATATTCCTTTAAATAAATATATAATAAATTTTATGTCTCAAAACTAAAATAATCTATGATATATTTTACCATGAAGTTCATGTTATATAAATAAATGATTTTCTCTATACATATCATAAAATTTAATAAAAAAAGAATTTAATAAGAATATTGAGACATGAATATGAAAATAAAATATTTCACATTATTTGTAAAATAACAAGTGTAAAATACAATATACTAAATAAGATAATAATAAGATTGTATAATGGATAATTTTAAACATCCATAAAGATAACTTCACTCAATATGAAAATATAAAAAATGAAAATAAAAATGAATATATAAATCATATTTTTAGGTTTTTTAATTGGATAAAAGAATTAGTATTTAAAGAATATTTATATTAAAATAGTATGTGGTTGAGATACTATTAACAAAAAATAGTTATAAGGAATCCCTTATAGGTCATTGTTGTATACAGAATAAATTATTTTAAAATATTCATGGTGAAAATGTACTACTTTAAATATAGTAGTATTTTTTTTTGAAAATAATATAACTAGTTGTTTATTAAACGTGAATTTATTCTTAATATGTTCACATTAAAAAAAACATATTTATTTTGAAATATAAATATAATGAACATATGATAATTTTTTTGGAATTATTTAATGATAAATAATAGTATATAATAAAATTAATTTCCTATAGTAATATAAAATCTATTGAAATATAAAATTTTAATTTGAAATGAATTTAATGAATGAAATTTTTTGAATTTAGTAATAGAATAAAAAAATTCTTATATAAAATATTAATTTAAATACGTATATAAATTTTAATGGTAATATTTTTTTAGAGATAAAGATATTATGAAACATAATGTATTAGATTGAAATGAATGCATACAAGATTATAATAATGGAATTATATAAAATGGATATATATATATATATATCAGGAAACTAGCAGCTTTACTATTTGATGGGGTTAGGGTGCCCACCCCCACCAATCCCCTTCTACACTGTATATAAATGGCATTGAAACCCCACTAAAAATGACAACACCATAATGAAGGAAACTCTGTCATCATCAACAAAATATGAGTCTTATTTTCTTACAAAACATAATCTATTATTCCAATTTTTCCAATTTCCAATTATTTCCCCATCCCGTTATCTATATAAACACTCGAAGAGGGATAAAATATATTTTTATTCTACACCTTATATTTACCACCTACTTAGATGGTTCAAATTATTTATTATTTTCATCTCAAACATTATTTTCATAGCATGGTTGGAAGGTTATAAATATTTATATAATATTATTTATTTACCACTAGATTGGATGGATTATTTGGTTTATTTATTTATCGCTATAAAGATTTGGTTGCCGCCTAGTTGGAATATTATTATTTATTTATTTTACATCGCCTAATAAGATGGTCTAATTAATAAATTAATACATGTAAGAATGTTTTAAATCAATATTATGATATATTGATTTATTTATTTCAAACCCTATGTGAAAAATTTATTAAACAATTAGAGTGGGATATGTATAATATTAAAATATAACTACAACATTATTTTAATTTTTTTAACACCATTTTATTTTATTTAACCTGAATATAAAATATTAAATTATTTTTATTTTGAATTGCAATAATATTTTTTCTCTCTCTATCTCTTTCCTCATTATTATCATATCCAATATCATACAAATAAAATTCACAAACTCTTCATATTAATAGAAAAACTTATATGTAGAGGAGTATAGATGCTGAAATTAATTTTGATTTGATGGATTTCATGGAAAATATTAAAGAAAATAATATCAAATCCCTACAAATTAGGGAAAAGGAGATGATATACCTCATTAGACATCTTGATGACCGTTCGAAATATGAATATATACCCAAAATAGATCTATGAAAGATCTAAAATATTTTAAAAGAGAGGTATGATAAAAAAGAAGTTATTCTTCCAATAACCAATGATGAATGGAATTATTTATGCTTCCAAGATGTTAAAGGGGCTAGTTAATATAGTTCATCATTGTATAGAATTGTATCACATATAACGCATTTTGGTATTTTGAATATAGCAACTGATATTTATGGGAATACATAATTTTTTTAATAAATATCACATTACCCAACTATATAAATATCAGTTGTGAGTGTATATCAAATATTCTAATCTCATACCATCATTACTCTTATAAGAGATAAATAATGATATTTAGATTAAAAATCCAAATTTACATCATACTAGTTTAGTAATAGCATTTCCTTATGAAAATTCTATATTGCATGAAAATAATCACAGAAGAAGTCAAGGATATTATAATCATGGTGGGTTTAGTTTTGGTGGTTGATGTTGTCATGGACATGGTCGTAACCATGGGATTGAACGAAATGAATATTAAAATCCAAGAAATTTTAGCTCAAGCACATCAATGAATCCAAAATATTCTTGTTTTAGGTGTAGTTCTATGTGAAAATGGTCTCACGTTTTCCAAACCCCATTATATACTTATAAGAACTATAAAGAATCTCTTGAAGCATATTAGAACGATCAACACATTGGATTGACATCCTATAAAGGTAACAAAAATGATGTGAATTTTATTGATAATCATGATCCATGAAAGGATGATTTTAGTTACCTCTAAGTGTTTAATTTTACTTATGATTTTGATGAGATGTTAACTATAAATAATATAGAAATATCAATTGTTATGATAGATGATATGTTGTTTTTTTAAATGCATTATATCTTGGATATTATACATTTTCAATTTCACAAGATGTTTATTATAATATTATTATCTTTACATTGAAACATGGAAATGGAATTGATATTTTCAAAGCATATAGTAGATCAACAAACACAATTCTTTAGAATAAAAAAATATTTTCCTCTTCTAAAATATGCAATACTAATTTTAAATACTATATTAGGTCTTCTGTATTTGATAGAGGGGACTGGTGAAGTGAGTTTTATTTAAAAAATGGGATGCAATTTTTTATATGCTATGAATTGTCTTCGACAATGTAAAAAAATAAACTTATGAAATTTCAATGATATATACCAGGTTGGGTATGATAATAAATCCAAAAAGGAAGGTTATTAAAAGTACATGTACATTAAAAATAAAAAATATGGTAAGCATATTTTAAAAGAAAAACTACCAAAATAATCATCTAGATTACATTATACATTTTTATGTGAAATTAGAACACATACTATAGTAAACAATTGACCAATAATAATTAATCATTTGCATGACCGATGAGGTAATCCGAGTTTAGGAATTATGCGAAAAATAATTGAATGTTCTTATAGACATTAAGAAAAGGCCCAACAGATATCTGGACTAGGAAAAATTCCATGATATACTTGTTCTCATATAGAAATTCTTATGAGAACATCTAGAGATAAAACTAATGCCAAAATACCAGCCTTTCTTGAATGAATTCTAGGGGATATATGTGGAACAATTCATCCATCATGTGGGTTATTTAAATATTTTATGGTATTAATTGATGTATTTAGCATATGGTCACATGTTGTTTTCTCTCAACTCAAAATGTTTGATTTTAATTTTTCTTTCCCAAAAAATTAAATTGAGAGAACAATTCCTTGATTATTTCAGTAAGAATGTAAGGATCAATAAGGATAGAGAGTTTACCTCTAAATATTTCAATGAGTATTTTATGGAGATGAGGCTAACTATAGAGAATCCATTCACCCATGTTACTACACAAAATGGTTTAGTTGAATCACATATAAAATGGTTCCAACTTATTTCTAGACCATTAATATTGTGAAAAAAGTTTCAAATATCTGTATTGGTTCATGAAATATTTCAAGCCTCAATATTAATTCACATCAGACAATTATTATATCATAAACACCCACACTACAATTGTATTTTTTCCCATGAGTCTATCATATAACAATTATGAATATCTGATTATGATGTATATGGAAAAATTACTCCCACACAACAAATAATGATTGGACCGAAAATGATACTGGGAATATTTGTATGATATTAATCCACATACATCATCATATATCTTGAAACAAAAAATTGTGATCTATATACAAAACATTTTTCTAAATTTCACAATAATAAAGAGGTATTAGCATTATTATGGGTAAAAAAACAAAGGTATGAGATTTCCTAGAATGTGAAAATGTTATCTTTTCTTGATCCTCACACACAATAGTGTGACATAGAAGTGGAAATGATTTTACATTTTCACGATCTAGAAAATAAATTTCTTGATGAATTTACTAATTTGAAGAGCATGAATAAATCACACATATCATATATAAATTCTCTAGCTATAAATTATGTACATAAGACACAATTACATTAAAATGTTACAAAAATCTAAAAAACAAGCCTGACGCATGGAAGACCAATTGGCTCTAAGGATAGAAATCCTCATAAAAGAGAAGGGATGAGTATAATTGAAAACCCCATTATGGAGGCATTTGTTCAAGAATAAACACATATTTTAGGTTTTATTAATGTAATATATTATGATAATCATAAATTGAATTAATAGAATATTGAAAACCCTGATGGTTTATAAAATAATAAAATCTCTCTTTATTATACCACTTTGACTGATATATTTGGGTTAGACTAATTTAGAAAATATTAATGATTTTTTTTTTATATTATATGTCACATGATATAGAAAATGAACACCTAGATCTATTGTCTATTATGGAGGAAAAATAATGAACCGACAGGAATAAATAGAAATATGAAATGAAATTTAAATTAAATTCACATAGTATGAGAAGTGTTTTGGGATATATCATGTCGATGAAGAGACATATTCTCTTATAATGGCTGCTACGAATTTCGATATCTAATCATCCTTGTAGTATTTGAGAAAGATCATATTCATTTTTTAGTAATTGTTATAACTTATTTATATGGGTAACATGATAGTTATATATATATATATATATATATTAATTTTTGAAGAATTCAAAATTATTGAAGTATTTAGATCAAAACCCATAACCCTATAATCAGTTAACTTATAGAAATACTTGTATAGATTAAAAAAATGTAAGTGTATGTTGTATAATCATTTGGGAGAATTTTGTTAAATAAAGGGTATAAGAATAGGACCATATTCCCTTTTTTTTATTATGAATGATGGATTTGGATATGAAATTGTTATTTTTATGTGGGTGATTTTAATATTATCGGAACTATACAGGAGATCCATGAATCAATGAAGAACTTAAAGGATGGATTCAAAATAAAAGACCTTGGAGAAACCATGTATTGTCTTGGATTACAAATTTATAATATTCCAAGTGATACATTGTTGCATTATTAAAATTATAACGATAAGGTATTAAAACAATTTAATATGAATAAAGATAATTATTTAAATAATATAATGGATGTTCAAAATTTAAATATTGGGAAAAGAAAATTAATACCTTTTGAATAAATTGGGGAGTTGGTTTGTCTGGATGTTCCATAATTCACTATTATCAAAGAACTAATGAATCTTTATAATAGTACTCTTCCAGATATACATTTTTCGACAAATTTATTTTATATATTTAGGTCAACCCCTAAATGAAGACATAGGAATATTATTAAACATATTTTTAGTTATACTTTTGGCACTATTTATTTGGGTTTATTCTGTTATAACAAATCAGAAAAAAAGATGGATGCTTTTTTAGATGCAGTTTATTTATCTGATCTACATAACACATGATCGTAAACAGGTTATTTATTCAAAGTAGAAGGTAATTCCATATCATTATGATCACATAAGTAGACACTAAACACAACATCTTTATATCATGTATAAGTGATATCATTACATGAATCATGTCAATAATGTGTTTGGTTGTGGTCTATGACTCAACACATTTAGGTGGATTGTGTATTTTCTATGGATAGTGGCCCAAAAATTTTATTTGAAGACAATGTTGTGTGCATCACACAATTTATGGAAGACTTTATCAATAATGATCGGACAAAACATATTGCATAAAATTTTTTATCCTTTACATAAGAGTTAATGAAGAATTGAGATATCAACAAAAAAATATGTCAGTTCCAGCGACATTGATAGATGTTTATTTACAAAGTCACTACCAACTGTCATATTTAGATAGTTTTTAAAAAATATTGGGATGTGTAGATTCATTTTTCGTAAAGTAATGTATCTTTTAGTGGGATTCTACATGACTGTACTCTTTTACTTATTCCGGTTTTAATGTCATAGGGTATTTTAGAAAAGGTTTTTAATGTTGAAGTATCAAAATAGGTATGATGTTGGTCAGGGTGTGCATCCAAAGGGGGAGTGTTAAGCTGCAGGCGACTACACCTTTCATTTGGGATGGGCTGTCAACCCCCAACAATCCCCTTCTTCATAGCCTAATAAATGTTAGTGGAACCCCCTAAAAATGACACTATCATAATCAATAAAATCTTCGTATTCTTTTCAAACTAATCCTTATCCTATTTTATAATTTTTTTTTTCAATTTTTTATTCTATATAGTATATATATATTATTTAAATTATAAATTATTATAGAAATATCATATCTATCACTATATTGGAAAATGAATATAATGAAAATTTTATTAAATTAAAAATTATATTTAATATATATAAGAAATAGAATACAATTGAATTTATAATAAATAATAAATTATCATTAATGAAATAAAATAAATAAATTATAAAAAAATATAATGATAAAAAATAATTAATATTTAAATGAATTGTTACAATTAAGTAAATATCACCAATAAAATTATAATTAGATAATATATTTTATGAAACCATATACTTATTGTGAGAAAAGAGGGACACATAAGAATATAGATCAGGGTAATTTGAGAACAAGATAGTTCGTGGTGTGTCCTAGGGCATGCATCTATTTGGAATAGGGAGTATGGATCAACATATGGGGGTAGAGGTTGGTTAACATCTAAACATACGGGCTGACAAGGTGGGTCATGAGAGAGCACCGATACTTGATGTGATTTGTTGATTTTTATAATATTTTTCCAACCATGAATGGAGATGAATATTTGAATATGAAATCAATTTCGGAATCATGTATTTTTGGAACTATTCCCCACTTTAAAAAAAATGTGTTTATAATCGATTTTAAATAATTCTATGTTTTTCTCTTACTCGTCTATTTTTATGACAGTTGCTGAGTTAAGATATATGTGTGTGTGTGTGTGTGTGTGTGCGTGTTTGTATGTTTATATGTGTATATATTGTAGATCTATGGAACACACTCCAAAACATTCATATTGACACTTCAATGAGATCTTGACATGATGAAGGGAGAACATTGTTTACAAATACCTTTTTTCTTTTGCAAACACCGAACAATATGAACAATAATGAAGTAAGATGTCATCATATTCCACCAATTATGAACCATTTATCCCCATCCACATTAGTAGTAAGAAAAAAGTCACAATTAGAGGGATCTCTGTAGAACTACTTTGATGAGAGAATGGGGTGAATCTCAGGTAATATAAAACAAAAAACTAAAATAGATATAGTAATATTTCATAATCTTAATACTATTTAAGAGTTAGTGATTGGTTATATATAAAACTATATAGAGACACACATACATGTTTTTCTACTCTCTAGGATGATATTATGTGAAAAACATTTCCATGTCTTAATAAATAATTTAAAGGGTACGTGATGTATGATACACATATAATAGTATCAAGAGAAAGAATTCCTATTTTAATGTATCCACATTTCTCTGTCATGATGATTTTGTATATAAAAATTACTTAGTAATGTTTTTATGGTTTGGCGAGGGATAATGGTTATAAAGTAACATCTTCCCTACAGTTTATCCTATATTTATATGTTTTTAGGGTTCCCTTGGATATATATATTGACCTTAGATTTATGTTTTATAGAGGGATATAATAAGGGAATGTGTTTACGGTTTTAGAGTTTCCTTCTGGACAGAGTTCCATACAAGAGATTTTAGTAATGTTATACTACTAGCATGAGGAATTAGAACTTTTTAAAAAAAATTTATTCTAGATATTCATTAAAATCATCTTATTTATGACATTCCATTAAAAATAAATATTTTTCTCTTTTATATGGTATTTTTCAAATTAAGTTTCCTCCAAATGAATTTTTTTAATGTTTGTGTTTAAGGGGTTTTAAAATTTTCATTTTCTTTTAATAATGTTTTATTTCAAAAACTCTTAATCATTAATGTTATAATTAACATTTTTCTCTTCAAAATATAGTTTATCTTCAATGATTATATCCTTCCTCATCAACCATTATATTTATAATAATTCATTATGATACCCTATTTTCTCTTCATTTTCATGAACAAATCATGAACATTTAAAATAGAATTATATATTAAAATATATTTAAAAAACTATTTAAAGGAGTATTCCAATGAACTTTAGGTTTCTTCTCATCATTACACATATATATGTTTTAAATTTTAATTTCTTGTAAACCATATTATTTTTAATTTTCATCAACTAACCATGAATGTATTAATATAAATTTCCACTATATGAATTAAATTTTCACATTGGGAAATTAAATGGATAAAATAAAGTGACTATTTTTTGATAAAATATAGTTAATGTTAATTATTAATAGTTAATATGAAAGTGGAGTGAACTCAAACCCTAAAGTGGTTTTTTAGCATTTTCATCAGTGAGCCATATATATAGCATCAATTTTCCAGGATTCTATGTGTATTTTTATAATCCTTTTTATTTTCATTAGATTTCATTTTAAATATAAATATAGTGAAAATTTATATTTTAAAAATAAATTTTTGATTTCAAATGGGAATTCATGATTCAAAAAATGGATTTTAAGTGATTTTATTTTTATGAAACGAGTAGTAAGTATTTTTATGTATTCTCATTTTTTTTTAAATTATCCTATTTTGTAAAATATATGGATTTTTAAACTCTGTTTACTTTTTAAATTTGAATTTATTTATATATTTTTTTTAAATGATAGTAACATTTAAAGAAAAATATTTTATGGATTTTTGAAGAATTTCATAATGGGGTTTTACCACTCTTTGAAAACACTTACCGAGCCACAGTTTTACCCTATGTTTTAAAAAAAGAAATATTTATTATAATGTGATGTTATAGTGTTAGATCTTGATGATGATATTTATCCAGAATGAATCTTGAATAGAATTTTAATAGATTTTATTAATAAGAGAAATTGTCATTTCAAAATTAAATAATTTAAGAATGATATATACTAGAGTAACTAATATCTAATCCTCTAGAACTAAAAAGAAAATATGGTATATAATGACTCAATATTATTTAGTTATATTGTAATATTAAATAATAAAACATGGTTTCTTCTTTTAGTAACATAGAAAATGTGAAACAGAAGTATGTGTTCTTATAATAAGGACACAGAATGTAGATATTTGGCATCATGGTTGGTTTCAATGTAAATAGTAATATAACATTACATGTAAATAAGAGTTATAAATTTTAGTATAGGTATTCGTTAGGGTTGGTATGTAATTAAACATTTAGTAAATTAAGATTATTTTTTAAAAAATATTTATATATTTTGGAAATAAAAGTTGAGAAATAAAAATTGATTTGGTGAAATGGTGATTCAATATATTTTATGTTGAAATGAAGTTGTCTATGGGTAAGAAACAAATGGTTTATTTTTCATCTTAATGTGTTTATTACTAATTATCTTAATCATTTTTAATTTTTTATGGAGTATAAGATAATAAAAATAAAGCTAAGACATGTATATTTCTCAAAGACATTTATTCATATAAATAAGGAAGTATACTTGTTATATATGAAGGTGGAAAATTAAATTTTCGATATATTATTTGGTAAATGTTGAATATTACCCATAAAAGTATGTAAGAAAAATCATTAGAAATTATATCATGACTATATTAAAGAAACCCTTATTTGTTTTAATCAATTAGGATAATTAAAATTTCAAGGGTGAAATTTACTTAAAGGTGAAAAAGTAACACCATGAGATTTTGGAATACATTTTTTATTAAATAATGGATGAGTAAAAAGCCCTCTCTACAACTAAAACATGATATGATATAATTTATAATGATTTCTTATTTTTAAAATTAAATGATCATCTTTATAAACCCCATAAAATGGAATAAAAAATCATTTTATAAGATCAATTTAACATGAATATGAAAGTAAAATATTTTAAATTTTGAGGAAATGTAAAATGGGACAGCAGAAGATAGTAAAAAAACAGGAAATTGAAAGAAAATATCCCTATTAAAACCATGAATTTATCACCATAGAAGATGAATTTAATAATAATATAGATGAACAAGAACATATAACTCATTTTTGCGGGAAATTTAAAAGGATTGAATTATTGGAGTTTAGAGAAGAAAAATATGAATGTTTCAATTTTTTATGGTGCTATTAATAAAGTTTTCATTAAGAGGAAACTATTATAAATCATTTATTAAGATCAAATACAAAAATTTAAATATTTTTTTTAAAATAACTAATTTAACTACAGTTTCATTTATTTTTATGAAATCTTATGATTAAAGTTTTATTATACCCGAATTTATTCTTAATAAATATTTATTACAAAAGTTATATTTATTTTATAACCATTATATGATTAATATATAATAATTATGTGAATAAAATTAGTCGAAATTATTTATAATTATTTAGTGTTTTATGATAAATATAAATTCCAATCGTGAATTATAATTTATTGAAATATAAAATTTAAATTTGAAATGAATGTATTAAATGATAATGTTAACATTTTACTATAAAATAATAAACAATTATGGTATATAAAATATTAATTTGAAATAAGTATAGAAAATTTAATAATAATATAATTTTAGAAATACAAATATTATGACACAAAAAGTATTAGTTTTAATGAATTTACATAATATAATTAAAATATAATTATATTAATTTATAATAATTAAATTTAATGAAAATTATAAATTTTGATAATTAAAAAATTTTAATTAAGGTATTGAAATATGAAGATAATGATGAATATTAATATTTAAAAATTCTTTTGACAATATATGAGAAATGAAATATAATGAAATATTTTGTAAATAAATAATTATAATTAATAAAGATAATATATAGATACTAATAATTATAATTCATAATAATCATAAAAAAATTTAAATTATAGATTATATATAAGTATATAGAATTATTATAATTATAATAAGGTAATTTATATTAAAAATTTATATACCTAGTATGAAAAAGTGATCGATCTGGGGTAGTTTCCTTGGTTAGTTTGAGCATGAGATGATTTGGGATGAGGACAATGGAATGGAACATCCAGAAATCAAATATGTTGGTAGACACACATGTGGTGGAGGATGCATAGAGTCTATTATTGTGGGTTGGAAAGGTGGGTTGTGGGAAAGCACCGACACATAAATGATTTTATATTGACTTGTCTATGGCACATCTGGGATTACAATAGAGGAACCCTTTTATTGACAAATAAATGTGTGACTTTAATATTGTAGGTACTATTCACAACATTAAATGATGTTTACACACAATTCATTAAAAATGATGTTTTACCACCATAATCATCCCCAAATTTTAGAATTTTTTAAGAGATTACACACACACACATATAGTGCATAAAATGATAACATTAATAATCTTTTTTGATGATTTTTCTACAAGAATATTACACAAAGTATGGAAAATAACATTTATAAAGCCTTTGTTTTCTTCCCAGTACACAATTATAGGATTACTAATTAATGTGCTAAGATGTAATGATCTTGTTCTTTGCATAAAAATCGTGTCCCAATTCCATTTAGTAGCTTAAAAAATCATAACTAGAGGGATCCGTATATATATATATTTTTGTTATAGAACGTAGTCCATATTACGAAAAATAAAACACTAAACTAAAATATATGTCGTAATACGTCATCATCTTTATATTATTTCATGGTCGATGGAAGGTTATATATATATTTACAATATTTTTGTTGATGGAGGATGATAATATGAGTAAACAAATTACCAAACATGAAAGCACCATTAAATGGTGAGAGATATGTAGTGGGAATATAAATATTATAAGAAAATAACGTCATCAATGGAAGTCATCAAATGTGAGTTTCGCTATCATTAAATGTATAGAAAATTATTTAGTAATATTTTTATGGTCTAATGGGAGAGGATCTCTAAAAAAGTTCACCATCCCTTATATAATCATATACATAGGTGATTATAGGGTCCCCTAGAAAATACATATACTCTCTTAGGTATTCAATTTTATAGAAACAAACAGTGATGGAATGATGGTATTTTTAGAAGTTACATCTCGAAGGGATTTCTGAACTACTGATTTTAGTGATGTTCTATTTAGAGTATGGTGTATGGGAATTATTTTTAAAAATATATTTTTCAAAGAGTCTATAAAATCCTATATTTTAATATATTTTTTAGAGAAAAAACAAGTTTATTTTATATTTGTTATTTTTATAATAAAATGCATTCCTTTTTTTTCAAATTTGAATTTTATGTAATTTCGTAATTATAATGTTTTGTTAATTTATTTTAAAAAACTCTCCGACAATAATTTTTTGAATTAAAATTTTCTTTCTAAACATATTTTATTTTCATGGATTGATTCCTTCCACACCATTCCTTTTGTTTAGAATATTTTAGGGTATTGTGGCCATTTTTTTATATTCATTAAAAAACCAAAACCATTTTAAAAACAGGACTCTCTTTGATTTAATTTAAATATTTATTTGAAGGATAATTTCTATGTATATTATGTTTATTTCATCATTACGTATATTTTTTAAAAAAATATTTATCATAAAAATCCCATATTCACTATTAATCAATTAACCAAACATTTTATTATATACCTTTTATTTTTATAAATTAAAATTTAACATTGATGTTATATACTATAAAATAAATTTAAAATTTAAATTGAAATTTTTTAAATAAATATTAAATTCTTTTTTGTTAAAATATCGAACCTAGACATTATAAATGATGAAAATTAATGAAGAGTCAAGCCGAACCCTTAAGGGAATTTTTTAAAAAGTGAATTTTAGGCCCAATATATCCTACAAATATTCCACATTTCAAAATATATTTTTAAAATTTTATTCAAAATAATTGGATTTTATTTTAAATAGAAATGTTTTTATAATTTTTTTTAAAATTATTATTTTTACCTTTATATGGTATTATTTATTTTAAAAATATATATTTTATGTGATTAAAAATTTAATAAATAATTATTTATTATTTCAATATATTTTCAAATAATGATTTGAATGAATCATATTTTATGAAATATGTATTCTGTGAATCCTTCACACTTATAAAAATATATTTTTAATCTTAAATAATTTTTTTATTAAGATAAAATTATTTTTTTAATGAAAACACTTTTATGTTTTTTTTCATTAATTAAAAATATGGGGTTCCCAACTATTTAGAAACCCTTACTGACATTTTATGCTCCAACCCATATTTCAATTGTTTTTATCATAATAAATAAAATAGATCATTATTATTAAATTAATGTAATGTAATTTATTTGTTTTTTATTCAATCAACTATTTTTAAATTTATTTAAATTTTCTTATTGGAGTGATATATGAATAAATCTAGTTTTATGCTAGAAAATATATTTTTTTTAAAAAGGTTTTTGTTACAATTTTTTAACTAATTTGAAAATTAATTTCAGAAACATATAAAAATTCAATCATGATAATGGGTCACATATTTTAAATTAGCATATTGACATTTTTTAACTAGGTTCCTTTTATTTTTTATCATTATGAGTTATAACCATTGTAAATTTTTGTCACCTAAGTATGGGTAAAATGGCTACAACTAGGTTAAAACTTCAGGTTATGTTTTTAAAAATTATCTAAAAATTTCATTAAACTTATTGGATGAGTGTATTTTTACTATTAAAATCCTAGAATTTAAATTTTGGGCACATGGTTCAATTTTTTATTAATTAATGCATTTATATTATTTTAAGAAAACTATAAATATGAATTTCACTCTCTTGGAATTAATAACTATAATTTTTTATTATATGTATTTAAAGAGAATATGTCTTGTTATTAATTATTATTTTAAATATGATATATTTTTTTACCATGGTATTTTGTTTATAATTTTTTTATTGAATTAATGCCTCAAATTCCCACATAATGCTAAAAATGTATTTGTTCAAATAATATAAACATAAATTAATTTATTTTAACAATATTAAATGTGTAAAATTTATGGTGAATTATTATTTCAATTTTTATAATTGACTTTAATTGTAACACCCTGAGTTTCAGAAAAATGGAATAATTTTAAATAAATTATAATTAAAAATGAATAATGTTATAAACAAACAATAAAAGAAGGCTTTTTGTAAATGAAATTTTATGAATACTTTGATTTATAAAAAAATGCCATGTTTTTAATGCGTGATGACGTCAAATATATTTTAAAAAACATTGTTCTAATAAATGAAATAATTAAGAATGATGTTTTATTAAAAATAATGTTTCGAATTAATCTATGTCATATATATATATATATATATATATTTACATAGATAAAACCTTAAAAGATTATTAATAAAAATTAAGTTTTTAAAAATATTTACTAACATGCAATGAATTTATTAAGATCGTTATTTATTTTTAAACTACAATAAATATTATGTTAAAGTAAGAATTCTAATAAAAGTTTTGTTAATGAAAAAAATTTTGGTTCATAAAAAATTATTTTACAAGATTAATAAATATTTAAATCAATTTATCAAAATAAATAAATAAATGAGTAATGATGATAATCTAATATTATTGTAATTATTAATTTTGAAATTCTAATTATATATATATGTATTTGTATATAATATAGTAACATATAAAAATATATTTACCAATATATTTTATTTATATATGTAATTGTTTTATTAATATATAGACTTATTCTAATTTGGTTAATAATGATATAAATCAGAAAATTAGTTTTGAATTATTTATTAATAAAACTAATATTATTATAAAATTATAATTCTATTATACATTTCATTTAAAATTATTATTATTATTTTTTAAAGATAATATATATTATAAATATATGATATATATTATGCTTTTATTTATAAAATTTATAAATTATAAATACATATAATTTTTATATTAAAAAAATGCATAATAAATTTATATATAAAAAAGATGTATTTTCAATAAACTATAAAAATGAATTATATATATATTTATATATATATATATATAAACGCTAACATGGTGTATATATATATATAACGCTAATATGGTGTGTGTGTGTGTGTGTGTGTCTATATATATATATATATATATAAATAGCTTAAACGTTTTGAGATATTAATAAAATGAATAAATGAATATATTGTTATTAAAAAGAATAAAGAGACGTAATATAATAATAATAATAACAATAACAATAATAATAATATTATTAAAATAGATTACATATCATTATTAGTGAAATCAAATAATATTATATTATTATTATAAAAAAGCTGTGACACCGGTGATAAGAAGTCAAAAGTGGTGATATTATAATATATTCCTTGATTTGTGTGTGTGACGTGATATTATTATAATATAACATTTTATATGTTTCAATATATAATCATTTTATATATTTCATTATATATATATTATAAATCGTGACATTGTATATTATATGTATAGATCATTATATATTATATGATTCACCCTACATTAATCGTTATATATAATATTATTTTTATAATAAACAACATAGATCCAATAATGGATGTCATTTTGGGAGGTGTGAATGATATATTATTATAATAGTATTTTTTCAATCATGAGGGAGGCGTGAGTCATTTTTCACCACATTTTGACGTTATATTTTTTTAAAATAAATTAATATAATGGATGGCATGACTTGGAACAAAAAAAATGTTAATCAAATATGTTAGTTTGAATGTAGCGTGGAAAACAAAAAAAATGTAACAATTCACCCATGAAACTTTGTTTGGTAATTTTATTTTATTTATTATTTTTAGTTAGTTTCTTCTATAAGATTTTCATCCCTTCCCTTTTATAAATTTGAGGAGAAGTCTCATCCGGTTTGAAACAAAATGCTACGGGTTCTCTTCCTCAAATATCCAGAAAACCCTCTCTGGTCCGACCCTCTCATCCAAGCCTAGTAAGGGTCTATTTTCAATTATCTATATTTTTACAAACCTTTATTACATAATTTTGAATATGCAGTTTTATATACTTAGATTTTTATCCTTCTTTTAAAATATTTTAATGAGTGTTTATGATTTTATTATGCAGAATATAATCTTATATACCTTGCTATATACATATTTATATGTATAAATATTTATATGTGTACTTCAAAACCAACCCAAATATTAAATACATTTGTTGGATTTGGTTTTCTTTTATTCTGCGAAATTTTAAGGTGAAAATATTATTATGATTTTATTCTTATTATTCAAATTATGTTATGTTAAATGGTTATACATGTATGTATATGTGTGTATATATATGTGCATATGGATAAAATGGCGATTATTATTTTGAAATTTTGTTTCAATTTATCGTCATGTTTCTAAAAAATACAGTTTAAATATCAACATGTTTTATCGACATTACAAGCGTCACATCTACATAAATACATGGCCATGCTGTTATGTTCATCGTCGACACTCATCGTGTTATAATAAACTCATAAATGTCTTATAGGTAATGACCATTATTTGTATTAATGGCAATCTCGTACGCCTTGGTTTCACTAACCTTAAATGGAAATTATTTATACATTTTTGTTTTCACTATATATATATATACATGATGTATGGTTAATGTGTTATTATGTATAAATAAATTTTAAAAGGATGATATGTATGAAAAATCATGCAGAGATATATCGATGTGTAAATCGACTACTTCTGAACAAGCAGATGAAATATTATAAAAGTATATATATATATATATATAAGAATATGTATATATAAATTTTTACACATGCATTAAATATGTATCGAACATTTTTTATGAGTTTTAATATATGAAAAAATAGTGCAAATGTATAAGTATTTAACGCAAGCTTAGAAATGTTTTCAGAAAACCCAACTATCGAGTATGGTAGACAGGAAGGGATTTGGCGTGGACCCATAATTTCCTGTAATTAGTCGAGCAGTCTCAAAATTAGTTATTTTGTGTTTAGAAGCTTGCATAATGTTTTTAGAAAAACACTGAAGTATATTTGAGCAATTTTAAATGTAAGTATCTTCTAAAAATTGAACTAGTATTTTGATGCTGTAATTAATTTCAAACGGTATTCTAAAAAAATGGTATTCCTAAATGTTTATATACAGTTTTTTAAAGAATATTTATCAAAGGTTTTTAAACCCCTTACTGAGTATCTTTTGTGCTCACCCCATGTTTTTATAATGTTTTTCACAGTTTTCCTTGAAATCTAGAGTTGGTCGTCTTTGTTGTAGTGTGTGCGGAAGTAGTGTTTATCTTTCGTTTGTTTAATTTAAGCTCTAACTCGGATGTTTTTATAATCATATATCTATTCTATAGAACCTATACCAAAATAAGGTTCTCATATATTTCATGTCTAAGGCTGGGTCCTTACATTAATATATTTGGAATGTGTTTATGTTTTATATTCTAATTTATTTTATTTATTTTTGACTTTAATTTCAAATAAAATAAATTTTTTAAGAAGATAAATTAATTTTATTTTATGTTAAATTATATTTTTAAAAAATATTTAAAATTTTTAAAAATATTTAAATAGGACAAGTATGAAGATAAATGGATGAAAATTGCATATTTTGGTCTTTTAGGAGAAACTATTAAACATACAAGTGACATTATAACCCTTTAACGTAAAATATTCCTGACCACAGTTATGATTAAAATTGGTATACCAATGGGTTAAAACAAATGATATAGTTTAAAAAGATACAAACTCATATATAAATTTAATTTGATGATGATATATGTTCCTTATTATATTTTTAATTGAATCTATGGCCATTAGAAATAATATTTTTTAAAATTAATTAATTATATTATAATATTTTAAGTAATTTTATGTTTTTTCATTACCTATATTATAAAAGGACACCCCTTATAACTTTTCATTACATTAGATTGAGCCATTTAACTCATCCAAAACATGACCAATTATCTTATAAACATAACTAGTAAAAATAATGGGTCTTTTCTTTTTATAATACCATTACCAGGGTCCTTAAAAAAGGATATAAAAGAGGTATCCTAAAGAGGACATAATCATCTTAACCAACCTATAACACCCAAGGATTTGATATATATATATATATATTCAAATGAATTTAATATTTTTTTTATTATGTGTTACACACAACACTGACAAGAACTTGAATTATATGTGTCACTGAGTTTATCATTAATTACATGCAATAATGGGTTTCTTCAAAATCTTACATGAAACAGGACACCGAGCCTTAGTGTACAATGAAATAATATTACTATAACATATACATTAACTATGTTATATGAAAAATATTAAATAATTTATGATAAATAAATATAAATTTTCTACTCAATATAAATATATCAACAAATTCTTACAAAATAATCAATCAATTTTTAGTAAAGTAACTATATTCATCCAAATAATGTATTCTTAAAAAATTGATTTATATTGATTATTATGAGAAAGTAAAATAATAAATTTCTAGATCTTTGAAAAAAATTATTTAATGAAATTAAATTCATTTTTGAAATCATCGTATCGTAATTACCTTATGGTAAATTGTTTCGATTTTTTAGAAAATATCAGGTTTTCAGTGACTAGTGATGAATATCATTTTTTTAAACTATAATTTTTATTCAGTAAATTATGTAATTTTAATTCATATTTAAATTTTTATGTATAATAAGGATAATTTGGTTATATGTTTTCAACTAGATTACTTTTGGATCAACTTTATATTGGATATTTGTTTAAGTTGGTTTTTTGTTTTAAAAATGGGTATTTTGAAAACTATTTTAATGTTTATAATGATTATTCATTTAATTAATTAATGGAATAACTAATTATTAATATTATAAATGAATTTTAAAGATTATATATCAATAAATTTTTATCTTTTTATATATAATCATTATTATTAGAGGTAGATTTAATAAAAAATCAATATTTTTTTGGAAAAATAAACTTCTAGAAACCCCGTTTTTTAATCATATCTACGAGTTTTGTTTTAAATGTCATTTTGAAACCTTTAGAAGATTTATTTGAAAAAAATAAAATTTATTATTTCAAATAATCTGGAAAAAATTATATTATGGTGTGGTTTTTAGAGTTTTCTGAAATGAATCATTTTTTGCTGAATAGTGAAAAATAAAAAATATTAATTGAAAATTATAATTTAAATTAATTAATTTATAAAGTATATTTATGTTTTTAAATTTATTTTCTATGAAATTAGTTTAATTATAAATACATTAATCAGATTTAACTAATTTTATTAATTCTTATATATAATTTCTAATTAAAAACCTTTCTAAGGTTTGACATTTTTTCATTAATACCCTGGTTTCTCATCACGTCTAGGAGAATAATTTTATGTAAAATTTTTCCACATATGTGAAATTAAAGTTTGGTAATTTTATTTAATATTTAGAATAAAATCAATTTATATTATCTAATGTGGTTAAATTATTATTTTACCAAAATTAATAGTATAAATAATAAACATTATTTACCATTGTTATTGTAAAATTGGGTTTACCGTGGGGTTAAACTAAAAAGATAAAGTCAAATATTAACCAAAAATTATCTTAAACAATTATATGGAAAATTTAGACCTTATATACTATGGGATCAATAAAGTTCCATTAATGATGTATTTTTCCATGAATTAAACATGGGTGGAATTATCCCTTTTCAAAAAATTACATGTGTGCCACTCACCTTATAAATGGAAACCACATCTCCTTCTTCATCATAGATGAAAACATATTTTTACCAATGAAATATAAAATAACTTCCCAAAACCTCTAATATTATTTTATAATTGTTATTTATAAATAATTTCATCCTAGGAAGGCTTTTGGTGAAATCCTAAGGTAGATAAACGAATAATAGTTCACGTTCATTAACCGACATTTTTGTTTTATTTATTCCTACACAACCTTAAATATATATTAACATATTATGATATATTAATATAATTATATTAAATTTTAGTATATGTTTTTATGTCATGTTCCTGACATAAAACCATATACTCTTCCATCAAATGGGTTATGAAAGCATTGATCATTTGTACAACAGTCTACCATCTTGCTACCAAATGTTTTTTTTATTGAAACCTCTAAAATATGTACATACTGATATATTTATTACATATATCTTACTATTATGATATAAATATTATTATATAATCATAATATCACACATACCTTCATAATTTCCATTTTCATGGAACACAATAAGGTCACTCATGTGTTCGGCGAACTACCACCTCACGAAGTGACGTGATTCCTTAACACATTACATGGAATCTATTAAGGTTTATTTTAATAAAAAATTATATATATGAAATTTAATGTATTCTTGATTGATAATATATATCATTTAACCTAATTTATATCAACTCAAAATTAAAATTTAAATAATGTTCTTGAGTGGGTACGACCTACCATCTCCAATGAAAGGTAGATTTCATTTTCTATCACTAAATTTTATTAATTAGAATAAATACATATATAATGAATATATATTATATTTATATCAGTGTTAAAATTATATATATTATTAACTCATGATCAATGTTATTGGAACAAAAATAAAAAATCAAAACACAGAAAAGAAACACATCTGTTATTAACCAAAAGATGACTTTAACATGTAATTGTTAAGAAATGGGTAATAAAATTTCATAAGAAAATTATATATGGTATAATATATAAGAATATGGTTATTTAATATATTTAAAATAATCTTATATTTATTTTACTTGATTTTTTAATGAGTATGATGGATGTCAATACTTAAGGTAAGGGATTTTTAGTGTATCTATTATTTTCATGAGATATATGAAAATTCACCACACATTTTTGTGTATGGTGTACATAATTCCCATTTAAAATTTTATTTCATGAATATAATTATTTTTAAGATATATAAGGTTTCATTAAATATTATTATTTATTTGGGGCTTATGATTCGAAATATTACTATAGCAGTAATGGATTTCTATCTAACTTTTCATTTACGTGAGACACATTGTATATTCACAACCTATTTTTTATGTGGATTATATAAAAAAATGAATTTATATTTTGTTTAATATCATATAAATTATTAGGGAATTTAATATCCCAATTAGAATATCCCTTTTAGGTGGTTTATGGTTGATAAGTTTATAAATCTGAAAGGAAATTTTCTCTCAATTTTTATTCATTGAAACATACATTACATTATGAACCTATATAATTTAATGATGTGTATATAAAGACCCTTTGACAAGTAATATCACTAATTTATTCATACTCATGATATTTTATGTTCAATTTTATGTTATTTCTTCATGGGCCTTATAATTTAAAATTTTTATAGTGGTAATGATTTTATGTTACAATTTCATCATTTATCGAGATTATTTATCATTATGATTCTCATAATAAAATCATGTGATACTTTTCTAAATAAAATAATTAATTTTACCATATTATTTTACTCAAAATATTTTTGTGTAATAGTGACATTTTCTACTCATTGATAGTATAAATAATTTAAAAAAATTTTTAAAGAAAATACGACCTTCATTCTCTCTTCATTCAGAAGTATATTTTCTCCCAAATTGTGTTTTCTAGATATGTTTTAATTTTTTTATAATAAAATTATTCTTAAAAGAAATAATAACCATATTTTTTTTTAATAATTTTTTGAAAGTGATCTTCAAGTTATTTTAAAAAAAATTCTCATTTTTTATGTTTCAAAAAATGTAAAAGGATTATTTATTTTAACATTTATCGCATGAATGACACATTCTATAATCATTACAATTATTTTATTTTAATTATCTTCTATATATTTTCTTGTTTATTTTGAATTAAAAATATTTTCTACATTATTTATGTTTTAATAATAATTTTACATATTCGTAATGTCATTTTTCTTAATAAATGTTTTAAATTAACATTAAATAAAATTTTTCATCTAAGAAGACATTAGTTATTGTTAACTATTATTTTCTGTGGTTATTATGAAAAGATCACATTCTTATTAATTTTATGAATGTTTTATTTTCGTGATGAAAATATATTTGTGAATCAAATTTATCTCAAATGGGTTATACCATGATATAATTATTAAGAATCCCACATCTTTTTTCAATATTTATGTTACAGTGAAATGATGAAATGTTTATGAATTATATTAATTTTCCATAGGTTATGGTTTAATGAAGTGTTTATGAAATCCATTTCATTTCATTTGTTATTTTATGATTAATTTTTTATGATCTTGTGGAACACATTTGTATGATCTTATTTATGTGAGGGGTAGAACTTATATATCCTTCTAATGAATTGGGTAATGATAAATATTCTAAGATATCAGAGGGAACATAGGTGGTCACCCGAACCCTGAAAAGGAGGGTACATGAGTGGTAAGCCAAAGCCCAAATGACGGTACATGGGAAGTCATACCAATCCCAAAGCAGGTACCTGAGTTGTTATCCCAAGCCTAACATGTTAGGAATGTTTTTGTGGTTATCCTTGACATAAAAATATTAATTCTTTTGTTTATTCCAAATAATAATAATTTATGAAAAAATTATGATATCAGAGATCATGTTTTTTTATTCTCTTATGATTCATGTGTTAATAACTTCCAATTGTTATTACATGACTCAATATTCTGATATTTTATAAGGAGGGTATTATATTCAAATGTTATGATTGTTTTCCCATACCATTATTTTGATGTTATGATTATTCTCATGATTTCATACCCTTATGGTCATGTTATTTTTATTATCACATTATCATAAACTTTTGTTCACATTATGTTTATATATCACACTTTTTAACCATAAATATAAATATGAGATAACAATTTATTTTTTTCCATTACCTAGGTTATGATGAAAATAATTATGTAGGGCATGTCTATGAAGAGTAATAGATAAGATGATCTTTATGGTAATCATTTAAGATCTTTCACAAAATCATAATATTTTATACCTAGTCTCTAAATACACTAAACAATTTTGGCCCCTAGGTGTGTGTTTGTAAAATGTAATGTACATTAATTTAAAAATATGTGATATCTTTTTATGAGATGCCTCAGTCCTTATTTTTGGTATCAGAGGAAAATTTTATTTAAACTTTAGAATATGTGAAGTGAAAAAATTAGAGAAATACCTATGGATAATTTAAGTATATATCTACAGATGTTCTTAAGGATAAGTCAAAGAATGAATCAATGTATAGGAAAATTTCCTATATTTTTTTAAAAGGTTATAGAAAGTAGTTTTCAATAAATTAAATACCTATTTATATACTACAACTGGATATGACTATATAATATTGGTACCTAGTGGTAATAAATCTAAAATGGTTTATGGACTAAATCATCACTTGGTGGAAGAAAATGGGACTTGATTCAAACCTGGATTGACATTCCCATGGGTTATTATCTAGATATAAAAAAATTATTTATGAACCATTATGAAATATTTAAATTTATTGTGATCATGGATGAACTAGAATAATCCTAAGGTGTCATAGATTTAAAATAAGGTGTCACGATTTAGACATCGTATAATTTACTTTTCATGATTATGTGGTGTTCAAATTTTATTAGTGTTTATCAAAATATTAATTTTGGTTTTAGTTGATGGAAGGATCAAGAAATAACAATGTTAACATTTAATGTGTTAGAAATATTTCTAATGAGTAGCTATATGGGATGATTACTAGAGTAAAGGATGTCATGATTATTCATAACCATTTTTCATGAAACATTATTTAAAACATATAACATAACTAACACTCAAAATTACCACGAATAAGATTAAATAATTAACTAAAAGATATGTTAATGAAAAACATAGACAAAATAAGATTCATTTTTCTATATGTAATCAATTTAGGAAGAAGAACCCAAGTGAAAGTCTTATAACAATGAGAATATTTTTAGTTGGTGGGGAATAGGGAAACAAAGAAATTAATTTCCAAGGAAAAATGATAATTTCATCTAATGAAATGGATAGTAATATTGGTTTCCCTAATACATCATTGCCAGATGAATGTCTTAAATGGTGTTAGTATAGGATTTATGAAAATATATGTCCTAAGGGAAATGACCTTGAATAAAATAAGAAAGGTGGTATGAGTATTGGTTATACATCTGATGATGAGGAGTTTACAAATGACGCATTAAAGTTATGGGTTGTTCTAATAGTATTTTTTAGGTTAATTAGGTGATGAATGATGAAATTTAGGTTGTTGAATTCAAGAGACAATTCATATTTCATATTATAGAAAGAGGTATTCCGGAATATGTTGATGAAGAATAGATAATTATTTGATAATTAAGTTCAATGATTGAATTATTTATTTGTTGGAATTCTAGAATTTTGTTTTATGATTCAATAAATATATAATGATTGTTCAGTATGAGTATTTCATTATGTATTGAGAAAAAAATATTGAAATGTTATGATGAAACATAAAAGTGATTTAATGGAAAGGTGATATTTTTATTAATGGATGATAATCCTTAATATGTTCTATTTGTTGAGAATGATTTTGGATAAAGAGTTATTAGATATGAATAAGTAAATTATATAGTACTGATTACATTAATAGTTAGTTGACAAAGTGGGTTACGCTATAATTGATGGAGTTTACTAGATATTTGTATTTAAGTAATATATCTTATAATTGGTGTACGGAATGGGGTTAAATTTACGTTTTTACAACTGTTTATGGTAATTATAGTAATTATATTATTTATAGTGAATACAAGATGAAGGTATTAAAATGTTTGGTGTGGGATAATCAAGACACACTGTATGATATTTGTGGTATTAATGTTATGTTGGTTGTGATAATTTTAGTGAACTTATTTGCGATGTTTTGGATTTTAATATTTTGGAAGGATCATTAGACATACCATTTATGAAATATTTAAATTTTAAATCTAAATTATGCTTTAGATATTAATGCATTACGTCACCATATAAAGAATTATCTATATTGGATAATGAATGTAAAACTATTGCGAGAGACAAAGGGAATGACTTATAATTCTTTTATCGATCTTATTTAGTGATTCAAAAACGAAAAATACTAATCTAGTAGTGTAAGATATGAAGTGTTAATTGATCATAGTACAATGGATTAAATTGGTACAATGAAATAAAAAAATGTAAAGTAAGACCATTTTCTTATGTTCTCATTATAGATAGAAAATAAAAACCCCACCATTATGAACATGATATTGAAATAAATATTTTTCATAATATAATAATTTTTTATGATGTCAATGTCCTTTTTTAGGCCTCTTTTCTTTTTGGTTTTTTGGTTCTTATCCTCTCTTGATCACCCACATGTGAAAAATTTTCCCTACCACACATTAAAATTATTTATGATTTTCTTCCACATCCAAATATTCCATTCCAAACTATGTTATTCTTTATGTAAACCTAGTAATTAGTTACATTGGAAACCAATATTTTTCAAAAGTTCCCTCTTTAAGGGAAGTTTTATTATACATTTTAACTACGTGGTTTACTAAGAAGGAATTTTCAAATATTTATCCTTTGATGATCGAGATGAATTTATAAGGAGAAATTCCTTTTATGTAGGGTTGAATTTAACACCTGCATATTTGTGAAAAAAAATTTTTCAAATGAATTTAATATTTTTGATATTGTTTGTCACACACAACACTAAGTATCTCATACATTTTTTGCAATACTGTGTTTAACATTCATTTAATACAAAAATGAGTTTCTTTGAAAGCGATCATCACATGCATCACTAGGATTTATAGAACCTTGAAATAATAAAATATAAATAATAAATTATGTAGGTGGGTATGAATAGTATAAATTAATTTGTTAATTATGAATATAAAATTCCTAATCAATATAAATTTATTTATAAATTCTTACTAAATTATCAATCCATTTTTTAGAAAAGTAATTATGTTCATAAAATATATGTTACATTAAAAAGATATTTTTTTTCCTTATTAAGAGAAAATAATATAAACTATTAATACATAATTTAAAAAAATTATTTTACATAATTATCTAGATTTTTTTGTAATCCTATAAAAATTAACTTATGTTGAATGTTTTGGATTATTCAAAAAATATTAATTGTTTTGTGAATAGCGAAAAATACTGATTTTTTGTAAAAATATAATTATATTCCATAAATTATGTAATTTAAATTAACAATTATTTTAAATGAAACATAAGTATTATTTATTTCTAATTAACTCACTTAAAAAATATTGAGTCAAATTTTTATTGTATTTTAGTATTTGTTGATTTTTGGTTTTAAAATTGGTTTTTCTAAATACTATTTTAAAATGAAAAGCATTTATAAGTTTTAATTAATTAATATAGTCATTTATTATGTTTATTAAACGATAATTATATATTATATACCATTATATTTTAATTTATATTTAAACAATTTTTTTTAAAATAAAGTGTTAATATAAAACCAAAATTTTCATGATAAATACACTTCTCTAAAACATACATTTTTGTCGCGTCTGCTAGTTTTGTCAAAATATTTATTTTTTAAATTTATAAAAAATTTAGTTTAATAAAAAAATAAATCCTAATGCCAACATTATATTAGGATTAATGTTTTAGTGTTTTATGGAAATATTTTTTTTCTCAATAATGAAAAATACAGAATTTTAATTAAAAACTACCTTTTCATTTAATTAATTAATAATGATAAAATATATATTACATTTTTAAAGTATAATATGTTCAATTATAAATCCATAAATAAAATTTAGGTAATAAATATCAATTTCATATTGAATTTTGATATGAAAACTTTATAATCTTTTGAATCGTTCATCTTTAAAACATGCGTTGTCATTGCGTTAGCAAGAGTAATTAAAAATAAAATTTATTCAATTATATGAATTTAATTTTGAAAAATTAATTCCATATTCTGAATCATCATAATTTATATTATAAAATATTGGTAAATTAAATTATTACCAAATTGAAATATAAAAACATGAAAAATTATTTACCACAATTATAGTAAAAATTGGTTTATTGGGGGGGTTAAAATAAATAGATAAGGGTTAAAATTACCTATAAAGTTTATACCACTTTTTTTTGGAAATTTTAATCATTATACAGTATTTTATTTATAATAATCCATTTTTGGTTCCTTTTTACATTAAAATTTTGCGGGTGGAATTCTCCATTTCAAAACAATTACAAGTGTACCACTTACCTCACTAATAAAAGGATGTCATTCTCATATTCAAACATTAAAAACCTTTTTTATTTCAATAACTACATAAATAAAATTTAAATTTCTCCCATATCAGCATATGTTCTTTATTTTTGACATAAAACCAATTTAAGACAGCTTTTGGTGAAAACAATGAAAGATACCCAAAAAAGTGGTAATGTTTATCAATGAGTATTTTTATTTTATTTAATACTCCTACTTATAAAAATATTACTAAAAAAATATTATATTAAAAATATTTTTTATTACCTATATTTTGATGTTATTATATTATCTTTATGTGATACAACCATCTCCACTTCTATTAAATGGTATATAAAATCGTCGTTCGTTGGTACGACATACATCTGCCTCACGAACTGATGTCCTTCATTGTTTCATTTCCACCATTCCTTGTTAGAAATAATGATTTAATTATTATTTATTTTTAATATTAATTATATAATTTTTATTCTATAATCATATTAAAATATAAACAATCAAACACTCCTTTTTTGGGAATAAGATAAGGTCTCTCATGTGTACGACACACTACTGCCTCAAGAAGCAATGCGGTTCATTTATTGATTAAATTTAGTTTTATAATGATGGGTTTAACAAAAATATCTGATTTTTATAAAATATTATTTATTATAGAATGATAATACATATCATTTACATTTATTTCCACTAATCAGATAATAAAATGGAAACAGTGTTCATGCGAACAGATAACCCACCATCTCCAAGAATTGTGCATATTTTGTCTATCACTTAATTTTATGAATTAATATAAACAGTAATATAATGAGTATATATGGTATTTATATTATTTTTTACCTTATTGAGGTGACTAAATCATGATAAAATTTAGATTACAAAAAAATCAAAACATATACGAGAAATAAGTAGTTGTTGCCCGTAATGTGACATTAACATTGAATTGTTAATAAACGAGTAATTAATGGTCAGAAGAGAATTATATAATGTATTATATATATGAATAATGTTATTTAATAGATTTATTATAAACTTATACTTATTATATCATAGTTTTTAATGAGTATGATAAAATTCAAAACTAATGGAAAGAGACTTGTAGTCTATCATTACATTACGGGAGACATATGAGAACTAACCACTTATTTCATTTGTATGGTGTATGTAATTCCCATTTTACATGTTATAACATTACTATATTTTTTTAAAAAATATAATATAATTTTAATTTTATGCTATTATTTATTTTTAACATACGATTCGAAGGATTACTAAATTGACAAGGGATTTCTGTATAACATTTTTCCTTTCGAGATATATAATCAATATTTTCCATATATTTATTTTATTTGGTGTATATTATGACTGTTAATGAATATTTTTATTATAGTCTGGAAAAATATTGGTGGTCTATATATCTATTTGAGGATATATCTTTTATTGTGCTTATAGTTCAAAAGTTAACAAATCTGTAATACATTTTTTACTCAATTTACCTTCATTGAGATGTACATTATGTTATGACCCTATATTATATCAAGAGGTGTATATACATCCCATTTAACATGTAATATAATAAATTTACTTATACTCATGATATTTTATATTGCATTTTATGTTATTACTTCATTTGGATTATCATTTCATGCTATTAATGTGGCAATTAATTTTTGATAAAATCTAATCATTTATCTAAATTGCTTATGATTATGTTTCCAATGATAATATATTACAATAAATCTCTTAATAAAATAATTTATTTTATTATCATATTGTTATTCAGGATATTTTATATTAATCGTAAAATTTTAATACTCTTTGTGAATTAAAATAAGTGACACAGGTTTCTAAATAAAATCCAACTTTTTATCTTTTTTGAGTTGGAAATCAATTTTCTTCAAAAACCATGTTTCATAAATTTTTGTAATAATTACTTATTATGAGACACTGATTTTAAATTTACAATTTAATCAATATTTACTTTTTAAAATTTTTTTTGAAAGTGTCTGCATTTTATTTCAAAAAAAATTCATATTTTTTGTTTTACTGAAAATTTGAAAGGAATATTTGTTTTAACATGTAAGGGAAAAAATATACATTATATAATCATAAAAATTATATTATTTAATGACTAATTTATATGTTTTAATGTTTTTTAAAATGAAATATAGTTTCAAAATGATTTATTTTTTCAAAATAATTTTTCAAATAAAAAATGATACTTTTCTCAAAGAATGTTTTAAATGATCTCTCAAAATAATTTTCTGTATAAGTTGAAATTTTTTGATGTTTCCAATGATTTATTGTGATTATAATCGAAGGATAACCTCATATTATTTCTCTTAATATTTTATCATTATTTTGAAAATATTAATTAATTAAACTTTTTTCACTTCCATGGGTTTTATCATGATATAATTCTTTTGAAACAAAATTTTCTTCATGGGTTATTATATGATGAAATATCTATGAAATCCTTTCCATAGGTTACGATATGATGAAATGATTATGATACACATTTCATTTCTTGGGTTATTATATGATGATTTTTTTATGATTTTATAGCATGAATATGTATTATTTTTATTATGTGACTGGTGGGACCTATATATCACTCCAATGAAAAGGGTAATGATTAATATTCTATGAGATAATAAGGTACACAAATGGTTATCCCAAGCCCAAGAACAGCGGTATATGGGTAGTTAGCCTAATCCCATAAAAAGATACATATGAGATTATCCTAGTCCTGAATAAGGTATATGAGTTGCTAGTCCAAGACACCCATGTTATGAATGTCGTGGTTGGTATCAATAAAAAAGGATTTTGTATTCTTATGTGTATGACTAAAATATATCTCTTATTTCAATGTCATGATCTCATGGTACTTGTTCCATGACTACTTTATGATTAATTCCTTGTGAATTTCTAATATTTATTTCCTGATAAAAGATTATGATATTTTATATACAAGGTATGACTTTCAAAGGATTATTTTAATGATCTCATACCCTAACGTTCTTGTTATTCTTATTATCACATTACCATAGAATTATGTTTCTTGATATGAATATGACCGTGTTCGCATACCCTTATGTTAATGTTAATTTTTTTCTCACATTATCATACACTTTTGTTCATGTTATGATTATAATCAGGTTCTCATACCCCTATGTTTTTATTATAACTATGTATATCAATTATTTACCAATACTGAGAATCTGAGCTCATAGTTTATTATGTTTCATTTCCCAAGGTTATGGAAAAAAATTTTAAGAAGTTCATGTTTGTTAGTATTGCTAAATGGTAAGATCATTTTGGGAACATTTATGGTAATTCAGAAAATTCGAATATTTTATACTCTTTCTACAGTGAAAAAAAATCTATTATGGTCCTAAGTTATTTTTTTGTGTAATGTATTATATATTCATCTAAAATATTTAATATTTAATTTTATGATGATTGGGTAGTTATACGAACTCTTTTAATTTATTTCATCATATATCTACACAAAAAAATTAGAATTATTCATAATATAAAAAATTAAATTCCCTAAATATTTTGAAAACTATTATGATTATTTGTAATGGCCCGGAACCTCCTGGTCTAGTACTTTTCCAAAAACTCAGTCCCATTAAATGATTCCACCGAAATGGTGGAACTAATCACGGCGGAACCGGTCAGGGTCACACAATGAAACTGTGGCACAGTGATGGTGGAACCATGAAAGGGCACCATGACGGTGGCACCGTGATGGGGGCACCATAGCAGTAGAAACGTGATGGTCACATCGTGACCATGGAATAGTTACTATGTCTCACTGAATGGTGTCCCACCCTTCGTTCGTTTTCCAATTTCTGACTTGTTCCACTCCACAACGTAACTTTTGACGTAAAGGTGTTTTAATACCCCATTCAAATACATTTCAAAACCATAAATGATATAAATAATTATTTAAGAGACATACGATACTTAACTTACCAAAACCTGTGGATTTTCCATGGTGTCACACCATTTCCCTATACCTTCTAGTTCCATCCCTATTACACATGTTTTCCTCTATTTAAAGGAAATCCTTTAACTCTTAGATTTTGTGGCCACAACTCCAAATAGAATTGTTAAATTACAATTATTTCTATTGTGTGTAACCACCAAACCACGTGGTGAAACCACAATCAGCCTTTAAAGATATTCAAAATTGAATATCATGTAACCCTAATATCCCACATTTTTATCACAAAGGAAATTATTCTTCTTCTTCATGGATGGTTTCCTTCTACCCCATAGTGATTTTGGAGATCCCATTCCCGTGGCTAGTTATGTGCCTTTACTGGAGCCATCTTACTCCCCATTGTTTTCCCCTAAGTTCCTCCCCTGCAAGTCGTACCCCCCCAGTGTTGGTTCCAGGAGGAAAAATTCGATCCTTGATAAACAAGGTAGGGGTTTTCTTCGTATCTCTTAACTTTGTTTCAAGAAGGGTGGGTATGCTAATGTTTCTATGGGAATGGATAAAGCCAAACCTTAATGAAGATAATAAAGGACTTCAAAGAATTAAGGTTTGTGTTTGATGATGTTTTTGTATTCTTTTATCTTCCTCTTTTTGTTGTGTTTTGTATGGGCTTATGTCCACTAAAAATCATGGTTGTTGGTGGTCCTTACTTGCGCACTATTGAACCGATGTATTCTATGATAATTGAGTGGATGTAACATGAAAATCGGTTAATCACGTAATCTCATTTGATTAAATAGATGTCCATTGAAGAACAATCCATATTTGATCACCCCTGTTAACAAAATGGAAAGAAGGAAGTCAATGAAAGATGTGATTGAATTTTGGAAACCCCCTTGTTCTATATTGATAACATGTGTGGTTGTTCTGCTTGATGCTTGTGGGCTAATGTGAATGGGGATGGGATCCCCCGCTATTGTGCAGTCACAAGTTTATCGATCTGAGGCCGTGTGGGGCTATATGTTGGGGCTTGGTTTGGTTCTAGTACTTTGAGGGATCTCACGAATCTCTTTTGTTGTTGTGACTTTATAAGAGAACCGAGTGTGGATACCTAAATTTTTGAATGGTTTTTTTCTCCTTCCTTGGCTTGTGGCTATTCCTATTAGATTCCCAGTAGTGAAGATTTACTTAAATGAAATCGACTGATTATGAAAATCAAAACAGCTTCATTGTGGAATTGGATTCCAGGAATGGGTTGTGACTTGGCCATGGGTGATGTACTTTTTCTAAATGATTAGTAACGAGGGTGTTTGTTCATGGGATATTTTTGGAACCCCTAGGTTGGGATGACTGATTTTTACCTATATGGATAATTCATTTCCTATGATTCTTATTCACGCCACACCAAAGTTGTGTAATTTTTACTCACACCCCCATTCATGGGGGAGGTTTTTTTCCAACAGTCATATGAGTGGTTGGTAATTAGATCCTTTTCTTATCCCATTAATTAGAAGACCATGTCTCTTCGGGCAGGCTGTGACGGCCTGATGTCCATTATAACCCAAGATTCTTCGATCCTAGTAAGTTGTGGTGGTTCCCCCATGTGTATGCGGGCAGGCGGTTTTCCGAGTATCTTTAGGATGAGGCCCAGGTGTCTTCAGTTGTGTCAGTAGTTGTTTGGGCTCAGGTGACTTCGGGAATGGTTATAGTTGTTTCTGGGACAAGTTTCTGCGAATGTGGTTACATGTGTTGTTGTGTCCTAGGTGGTAACGTGCAGAATGTGTGGTTGTGATAGCCCAGGTGTGTGTGGGCGGGGTATGGCAGTGGGATTGCGGTGATAATGGAAGGAGAGGTCTGACGAGTAGGATGCCTACAATAACTAGTGGTAAGGTGGTGTGGGGTGCCCAATAATTGATGAGTTATTACTATTAGATTACATGACTTTCATTATTTGGGTACTGTGCCTTGGTGAGGTTTGGGTGGATAGTTTCCTTGAAAAGTTCCCTGGTTATCTCTTTTTCTAACGGGCATTATAATTCCTCCCCACTTGTGCATGAGAGGTTTTGTATTACCTTACTGGGTATATATGTATATCACCCTATGTATATAAAACTGTTTTCTGGTTTCCAGGTGGAATTTGTGGATGATGTAGGACCATAGTAGTTTGGAATTTGGGACAGTTTCTGTTTCTGTTTTCTTTCTTTTCTTTGGTACTTTCATTTAGATTTTTCTTTTAACTTGTAGAATTTTCTATTGGAACATGTATATTGGAATGGCTTGCTTTTGGATTTACTTTTACCTATAGTTTTGGTATTTTTTGGGATTTACCATCTTATCTCCAGATCCTACTAAATAAAAATGATAATGCCTTAAATTTTCTGCCTGATTATATACCCTTAGTGCTTGTCACCACTCCGGGACCTATTAATGGTGGGTATTGGGGGTCATTATCTATTCTACAACCTGAAGAAGGAAGGGTCTTGAAATCCTCTGTCCCTACCCACATCTTGGTGAAGGCGTGTCATGATAGAATGGAATAAAATGAGTGGCTCAAGAGATAGGATTGAGCTCATGGTTAGGCATATTGAGGATTGAATGGGGTGGTAAGGCAACAGGGTTAGAAAATCTTGGTGGGTGAAATAGGCTAGGGAAGACCGACTAGGAAATGGGATTTTAGGGCCCCTCATGATCCAATGTAAGAACTCTAGACCTACCAAACAACCAAGTGAGGATACACTGATGTAGGTTAGAGAACCTAGGAAAGGTACATGGAGCATAATGACTTGTGTTCTTATGTGTCATGGGTATTTTGGTAATTTAAAATGAATAATAATTCTAAAAGAAATTTAAAATCAATATTCTACACTACTCAGGAATAGACATTCCTTATTTACCATGTAGTTATAGAACCTAAATGACGACCACGAGTTGTGCGGGAGATCGAGGCCCAAGATTTTGACTTGGCTGATCAGCAGACGATTGACCGAGTGGAGGATGATCAGTGGAAGAGGATGTTTCGTGCCTTCTAGTGGAGGCACCTCGGAAAGTACGAGGGAAGTACCTCGAACATGGAGATGAAGAGCAGGCTAGAGGAGCTGGTGATTTCTTTCAGCTTGATCTAGTCTGCAGTTAATTATTGGGTTATTCTAGCTGTAATCAAGATGTGGGGATCAGCACATCAGTGGTGGAAACTCTACCTTGGGGACAAGGGGGAAGTAGAGGACTCTTGGACTGACTTCGAGATGGAGTTCTGGGAGGAATCCCTCTATTCCATGATGAAGGGTGAGAAGAGGTAGGATCTTCTCTCCCTTTAGCATGGGAGCATGTCAGTGAGGGAGTCGGGGATCAAGGAAAAATATGTCCTTCATTTTTATCCTGACCTTTTTAAGATGAGGAGTCTCGAGCGAGACGTTTAGAGGAGGCACTTTGACCATCTCTTCAATACACTATATCATGCTTCACTATATCGATGTACATGGAGGTCCAGAAGAAGGATGAAGTGCTGGATAGGATGAACACACAAGGAGGTGTTCCACTAGAGGGGATCCAGTTGGGATCGTCCAAAGGAAAGGCCATCAGTAGTAAGCCTCCTATGTCAGGGCCTTCTAGGTTTTGGCTAGTGGGCAGTAGGCCCTAGAAGTTCGAGTTTCGATATCCTGGTCCCTATCCCTTCATTGTAGGAACCAGACCAAGATTCTTCATCTAGGGTGGTCATGGTAACCTTCATAATTAGTTCTCAAACTGAGTGCAATACAGTGGGGGTGGGCAGGTTCAGCGCCCGCTTCAGTAGTAGCAATTTCCAGAGAGACCCTTTCCGCAGCAGCAGCAGGGACAATGAGCTCCCACTCCTATGAGATTAGACATTGTGGGAGGAGGCTAACCTCAGGGCTCTCCTCTGGGACCTCGACCAGGGAGTGGTCGTGGAGGTGCCCAATAGCAGAGGGGTAGAGGTGCTGGGTACGAACAGTTATGCGCCACAAAGGTAGCAGTTCCAGTAGGACTGGAAGTCGTTTGAGGTACGTTCAGCTTGCTTATTACTCTTGCCTATTCCTTGTTTTATTCCGTAGATTTAAACTCCTTTTTTCCACATTTTCTATCCCATGCATTGGATCTAGACATGGAGAGACTTCTCGTACCCCTAATTCTGAGTACAACAGTCAGTGGTTAGACGAGTTTGTCTCGTGTTTTCCGGGGGGTGTAGACTGATGTTGGGACCACATCAGTCAATTGGGGACCTTCTTATACTACAGATGCATCCATATGGTGTCATTCTAGAAATCTACAGGATGTTCTCTATATGTTCTATTATTGACTACTTCCTAAGGGGGATCATGTTTTCTGATATGGTCGGACGATGAGTGACTTTCATCGGCGAGCGGTGTGGCCATGAGGGAATCCGGTGAGTGGAGCCCCTCCATTACTTATTAGTTGAGCTCTTAGTGGAGTCAGAGGATACATAGATTGTGGATGTCCTGAGGATCATTAGTGAGTTAATGGACATCTTCCCTGAAGATGTGGAGACTCTACCCCCTCGATGTGATTTTGATTTCGGGATAGACTTGCAACCCGGTGCCCGTAGGATTTCGATGGCTCCCTATTGGATGGTGCCTTCTGAGTTGAAGGAGTTACATATTCAGAGTGACGATCTAATGAAGAATGGTTTTGTTCATCCATGTGCATCACCATGGGTTGCCCCAGTCTTGTTCGTGAAGAAGGAAGATAGTGGAGGAAGGATGTGCATAGACTACCGGAGACTGAATCAGGTAAAAGTCAAGTACAATTGCCCTCTCCCGAGGATAGATGAACTTTTTTTCCAGATAAAGGGGGAAGGATGGTTCTCCAAGATCAAACTACGGTCAAGATATCACTAGTTGAGGGTGAATGAGGGTGACATCCCAAAGAATTCCTTCAGGTGCAGATATGGGAACTTTGAGTCTGTAGTAATGTCGTTTGGCATTATGAACGCACCAGCTATGTTCACGAGGCTCATGAATAGTGTCTTCTGAGAATATCTAGACCATATCATAGTAATTTTTATTGATGAAATCTTGATATACTCAAGATTAAATGAAGATCATGTTGAGCATCTGAGGATGGTTTTAGAGGTCCTCCTATAACACCAGCTATATGTGCAATTTTCCATGTGTATGTTCTGGACACGAGAAGTACACTTCCTTGGACACGTGGTGTCTGATCAAGGGATAGATGTTGATCTGTCAAAGCCTTAATCATTTGTATCTTGGGAAACACAAAAGAAAGTGGTAGAGGTTCGTAGTTTCTTGGGACAGGCAGGTTACTACGAGAGGATTGTGGCAAAATTCTCTTATGTTTCTCCACTATTGATGTTATTGACCATGAATGACTAGGCTTTCATGTGGAATGGGAAGTTCAAGGCAACCTTTAGTCATTTGGAGGGTAAGTTGGGTAGTTCCCTAGTGTTGAGGTTTCTAGAAGAAAGGGTGATGTTTGAGGTGTTATGTGACACTTCAGGCCAAGGCTTGGGGTGTGTGAGGAAGTAACAACATGGGTGATCTATTATGGGTCTAGGAAGTTATTTCCCCATGAGAGTAACTCTTCCACCCATGACATAAAGCTCACAACAGTTGTGTTTTCACTACTGTTATGGCAGAACTACCTCATCAGAGAGTGCTCTGTGGCCTTCACGAATAATAAGAACTTGAATTACATCTTCTCCCAGTGAGACTTGAACTTGTGACAACGAAGGTGGATGGAATTTATTCAGAACTTCATCTTCGAAATATCTTACAATAAAGGTAAGGGGAATGTGGTGGTTGATTCATTGAGTAAGAAGTTGCTGAAGGATGCGAATCGAGTGTCAGTAGATGCTTGAAAGGTGATGAAGGAGTTGGTTTCCTAGTACCTGGATGCAAGGGAGGATGGTGGTAGAGGATTCTTATTTTAGATGACAGTACAGTCCTCTCTATTACCATAGGTAAATAGGTCTCAGTGGGGAGACTCAGAGAGTGAAGTGATGCATAATCAGGCTAACCAAGTAAATTCTCCCGAAGGGTGGTCAGAGGATCGTCAGAATCAAGTTATGTTCCGACAGAAGTTGTTTGTTCCTGAGACAATAAATGAGAGAGTTATTGGTGAGTTTGATAACTGACCCCTAGTTGTTCACCCATGAGTTTCCAAGATGTACCGGAGACTGAGGGATCAGTTTTGGTGGCCCTGGGTGAAATGGGCAGTGGTGGAGTTTGTGGTAGGGTGCATTGTGTGTCATCAGCTGACGGCTGAACACCACATTCCAAGAGGTTTTTTGTTGCCTTTAGTTGTCCCTGAGTGGATGTGGGAGGAAATCTAAATGTATTTCATCACATGAGGACCTAGGGTTCAAGGAGGTCGTGATGCTTTCTGTGTAGCGGTAGACTGATTGACAAAATATGCTCACTTCCTAAAGATCAATGAGTCAAGTGCGGTGGATTCCCTAGCACATAGGTATGTGGATAGGGTGGTGCGGTTGCATGGGGTTCTGAGGTCCATAGTATCTGATCAGAATACCTGGTTTACCTCATGGACCTGGAAAGGATTGCAACTTGTTTTCACACCCAGCTATGCCTCAACACTTCTTTCCACCCCCATATAGATGGGAAAACAAAACGCACCATCCATAAAATGAAAGATATGTTATGTTCATGTGTTTAGGACTTTGGGGGATCATGGGTATGGAACTTGACTCTGGTTGAATTTTTCTACAAGAAATATCTATCACTCTACCATTGGCATGGCTTCGTATGAAGAATTGTACGGGAGGCCGTGTCGCTCACTCGTGTATTGGACAGAGGTCGGGGAAGTAGGTGTTCTTGGCCTGAAAGTGGTGTAGAGTAAGACAACGAAGGTTCAGCTTATATGAGAGAGGATGAAGGCGACTTAGGACTTGAAAACATCATTTTCTGATAACAGGATGAGACCCTTAGAGTACGAGGTTGGGAACCATGTGTTCTTGAAGGTCTCCCCTCATTGTTGAAAATAGAGGATCGGTTGGGGAAGTAAGATTTCTCCTAGGTTCATCGGGAACCTTCTAGGTGTTTTGGTGAGTTGGTTAAGTGGATTATCAACTGGCGCTAACACCTCCGTTACTGAGAGTGCACGACATCTTTCATGTGTCCCACCTCCGTCAGTATCTATATGATAATTCGCACATCCTCGACTTGGAAAATCAAAATATCAATGATGATGCGACGTTCATAGAGCGACCAATGATGATCTAAGGTCATGAGGAGAAGGTGCTTTGTGGACGATCTATTCCCTTGGTTCATGTGTTATGGAGGCATGGTGGCCTCAAGGAGGGTACATGGGAATGGGAGGCATAGATTCAAACTAGTACCAAAAGATGTTTTGTGTTTTGTTCTATTTTGTTAGTACTTATTTATGAAGAAATGATTGACCTTATTAACTGTTAGATAGGTTGTTCTCCTTATTCTCTGATTGTGTGTGAAGATTCATGACTATGGGGTGGGGGGGACCTGATCCCTAATCAAGACACATTAAAGTTTATTTGGCTAAACCCTTGTGGGAGAGTCAGTGCCCCCAAAATTAGATAGTATCTTGTCATGGAAGAATGGAATCCCTAGCCCATATGACTGGACAGTATGACCTTTGATTTTTTATGTGGTTACTTGAGGGATAGGTGTTCCCAGTTGTCGATGAGGCTTAGTAATGAGAGGTATCTTTCAAGGCGGTCATTCAGAACCTTATCTTTTCTTCGAGTCTGGTTTTAATTATCAAGGGAGAGAATACTTTGAGAGGTGTATGTTGTAATGGAATGGACCATCCTAGTCTGGTACATTGCCGAAAACATGGTTCCCTCAAATGGTTTCATCGAAACGGTGGCACCAGTCACGGTAGTACCGGTCACCATCGCAAATCAAAATGGTGGCACCGTCACGGTTAGACCATGGCGGTCGCACCATGATAATAGCACCATGATCGTGGCACCATTACGGTTTCTCACTGAACAGTGTCTCTCCCTTCATTATTTTTTCAGTTTCTGACTTTTTCCACTCTATAATGTATCATTTGAGGTAAAAGTGTATTAATTCCCCTTTCAAATCCATTTAAAAACCATAAATGACATCTAAATTTTCCCAAGAGTTGGGTGAGCCTTAACTTACAGAAACACATGTCTTTTCCTTGGTGTCACACCCTTTCCTCATACCTTCATGTTCCACCCATTTTATGCACATTTTTCTCTGTTTAAAGGAATACCTTTATTTGTTAACCGATATGGCCACCACGCTAATGAGAATTATTAAATAAAAAATACTTCTGTCGTGTGTAACTACCTAAATATGTAGTGAAACTATGATCTTCCTTGAAATTCGTTCAAAATTCCATATCCCGTAACTCCAGGATACCACCTTTTTATCGCATGGTAAATTCTTCTTCTTCTTCTCGGCAAGTTTCCTTCTTCCCCTTAGTGAGTTTGGAGTTATCTATCTTGAGGCTAGTGGTCACCAGTACTTGAGCCTTCCTACTAACCCTTGGAGTCCCCAAAGTTCCTCTCCTTCATGTCGCACATCCCCAGTGTTGGCGTTAGGAGAAAAATGTCAATCCTTGATCAACCAGGTAGGGTTTTTCCTTCGTATCTCTTAACTGTGTATCATGTAGGGTGGGTATGAAAATATTTCCATGGGGATGGATAATTCCAAACATTTTTAGAATATAATAATTTGTTTTTAATGAATTAAGGGGTGTGTTTTATGATGCTACCATACTCTTTTATCTTCCTATATGTGTTGTTATTTTTATGGGCATATGTCCACCGAAAATCGTAGTCGTTGGTAGTCCTTCCTTTCATGCTAATGAACCTCTATCTTCTATGATTATTGAATGGTTGTAACATGGAAATTGGTAAATCACATAAACTCTGCTGATTAAATGGATGTACAGTGAACAAAAATCATTGTGTGATCACCCATGTTAACCAAATTGAAAGAAGGAACTCAATGAAAGGTGAACTTGAATCTAGAAACCCTTTTATCTGTTTGGATAACATGTGCGGTTGTTCGGATTGATTCTTGTGGGGTGATTTGGATGGGGATGGGATCCCCTTCAGTTGTGTAGTTGTTGGTTTGTGGATCTGAGGCCCTATGGGGCTGTATGTTGGGGTTTCATTTGTCTCCATTACTTTGAGGGATCTCAAAGATCCCTTTTGTTGTTGTGACATTACAGGAGAACCAGGTGTGAATGCCTAAATTTTTATTTAGCTGTTTTCTTCTTCCTTGGATTTTTGCTATTCCTATTATTTACCCAGTAGTGAGGAATTACTTAAATGGAATCACATTAATATGAAAACACGAATAGGTTCAATGGGGAACTGGTTTCCGAGAATGAGTTGTGACTTGGCCATGGGTGTTGTTCTTTTTCATAAATGAATATAAATGAGGGTGTTTGTTCATAGTCTAGTTTTGGAACCCTAATATTTGTATGATTACTTGTCACCTATATGTAAAATTTAGTCCCTATGTTTCTTGTTCACACCCCACCCAAGTTGTGTACTTTTTACAGACACCCACATTCATTGGGGGGGGGGTGTTTTCCCAATACTTCTATGAGTGGTTGGTTATAACCTCCTTTTCTGATCCCTTTCTCTAGAAGCCCAAGACACATTGGGATAGCTGTGATGGACTGATTTCCATTATAGACCATGATTCTTCGGGCTGGGTACACTGTGGTGGTTAGCCTAGGTGTGTGCGGGCGGGCGGTTTCCGAAGTATCTTTGGGATGAGGCCTAGGTGTCTTTGGGTGTGGTAGTAGTTATTCGATCCAATGTGTCTTCAGGCATGGTGGTATCTATTCTGTCCTAATATTTTTTAGGCATGGTTACATGTGCGGTTGAGGCCCAGCTTTTTGCGGACGAGATGTGTGGTTATGATAGCCTAGGTGTGTGCGGGCGGGGTATGGCAGTGGGACTGCGGTGAGTATGGTGGGAGAAGTCTGATATATGGATATCTAAAATAACTAGTGGGAAAGTGGTGCAGGGTACCCAAAAATCGATGTGTTATTACTATAAAATTTCTTGACATGCATTATTTGGGGATGGTTGATTGGGGAAGTTTGGGTGGATATTTTCCTTGCTAGGTGCTCTAGTTATCTCCTTTTCTCACGGGCATTAGAATGCCTCTCCACTTGTGCACAAGATCTTTTGGTTTTCCATTCTGAGTATACCTGTATACACACCCAACTTATATAAAAATGTTTTCAAGTTTCCAGGAGGAAATTGAGGATGATGTAGGACCATACTAGGTTCGACTATGGGACAATTGAGGTTGTTGTTTTCTTTCTTTTCATTGGTACATTCTTTTAGAGTTTTATTTTACCTTGTAACATTTGCTTTTGGAACATGCATATAGGAATGATTAGCTTTTGGATTTAATTTTACCTCCATATTTGGAGTTTTTTGGTATTTACTATCTTATCTCTCGATCCTAATAAATAAAAAGATTAATGCCTTTCATTTTGTGTGTGATTCTATACACTTGGTGCAAGTTGCCACTCCGGGAACTATAGAAGGCGGGTCTTATGGGGTCATTATCTCTTCTTCAAATTGAAGAAGGAAGGTTTGGGAAATCTTTTTTCCCTTCCCTCATCTTAGTGAAGGTGGGTCGTGAAACAGTTAAACTACCATAAATAATGATTTTTTCCATTCAATAGAATGTGAAAGTATCGCTTATGTGTATGTATGGACTACAACAATCAAGAAAATATATAATTAATTTTTTATCACCATGTTTATTGGATAGGTATTATGATTTTTTTAAATGATAATAAATTATATTTATGAATTTATTATGATTCTAGAATTATAAATTTATATAAATTGTTTTTATATTCTCTTCCGTTAGAAAATGACAATGTCACTCGTGCGTATGTGTGAACTAACACCACCATGAAGTGATCTATTTTTTTCATTTATGATTTAAATTATGATAACAAAGAGGTATTTAATTAATATATATGAAATATATTATATAATAATGATTCTATAAATGTTAAATATTATTTAAATTTCATTTTTCCACTCTACCAAAAAGATATAAAAGTGTTCATCTGTAAGTACGACCTACCGTCTCTAATTAAGGTGTTATTAATGTTTCTATATATTCCATATATAAATAATTATAAATATATATTTTAGAGAGTATATATGATATTTATATCATTATTAACATTTTTTAATTATTTATCCATGACTAAAGAGATAGTATCAAAACCAAAAAACTAAAATTCTCAAGAAAAACAAAACAGTTATCTCCATGAAATGTTTCTTTAAATACTGATTTATTAAACAATGGTGGTTGAAATGTTATACATGAATCATATATGATATTATATGTTTATAAATTAAATTTTATTATAATTATAATATATTTAAATTTATTATATAGGTGGTTATAGTTCTTTTTTATGAATGTTAAACATGAGGTAAGATATTTATGATTCAATCTCATTTTAATCGGGATTGTTTATAATTGAATTTAAATTGAAGGAAATTACATGAATAATCATTTATAAATTAATTTTCTTTTCTTTTCCTATGGTAATTTGTTTAAAATATTTATTTTCCTTTCATTTCCCTCTCTTCACATACACAATAAAATAAATCTTTTTAAGGAAAATCGATTTTATTTATTTATTCGATCGAAAATAATTTTTCTTCCATGCCTCGGTTTTATAATAATGTTTTCTATAATTTATTTTACTATTCTCTATTTATATTTTAATTTTATTTTTACCCATTTTACTTTTTATTCAATGGTTTAAAATTACATTTTTGTTAATATGGTACTTTGATTATCTTTCCAAAAAAATAGGGAAAATGTTTATTTTAAAGTAAAAAACATTAAAAACATTTCACTTTATAATTAAAAATAAAACAATTGAATATTTCATTACAAGTTTCAATGGTTAATTTTAATAAATATTTTTCCTAAATAATTATGAAATTATTTTATTTTAAGTTTTTGATTTCAAATTGAACATTGTATTTTTATCAAAGAATTATCCAATGATGTTTTAAAGGAACTTTTCATCTATGATAAGATAATTTGATATTACTCAGTTTTTATTTGGATATGATCCAATTATAAAATATTTTTTATTAATTTGGATGATTTATGGTTAAGATGATTACAAATCGATGGAACCCATTTTTTTCTTCAAGTTATGTTTTGATCAATGATATTTTGATATTATAGAATATATATGAGTGGATTTATGAGAATGTGATGGGTTGGCCAAAAATTATATATCCCAATAATGAATTGGGTAAATATATAAGGTTCAATGAGCTCAATGGGAACATATGATGTTATCTCAAGCCGAATAAGAGTGTAAATGGGAGGCAATTCCAATCCCAAAAGAGGAAACAAGAGAGGTTTTCCCATTACAATAACATGTACACATGTGGTTAGGCCAAGCCTAAAATTTTATAAATTCCATGGTCGGTATCGTTGACATATTATTTCTTTGGTTATGATTATATGATAGTTACACACTTTTATGATATTATGTTATTCCAATGTTATGGTCTCATGGAACATGTTCTTTGATACCTTTATGATTCACATATTATGAACAACCTAGATTTATTAAATGACTCGTGTTTATGATGTAAAAATTGAAGGGTGGGATTTTAAAATGTGATGATCATGTTATCATTCCCATTTTTAACATGTTCGGTTTAAATGATCATGGAAATAAAACTTGTTTACCCTTAGTACTCATCAAATTACCCCATTTATTATGTTTTATTTTTGACAAGATAAGAAGGAAAATTTGATGTATTATTTTTCAAATATGTGTGATCATTATGAATAACTATGTGGGAGATGGTATAGATATTTTTTGAACAATTTGTTTAATTATTAAAATTTCTACGAACAACAAATATTTATTTCTCTATAATATATCATAATGTTTTGTATTGAATAGTCAAATAATAAGATTTTATATTTATATATGAAAATAATTATACATTATAGATGGTATTATATAAGTATTTTGTTTCCATTGGAAACTTGGATGAGAAAAAATTAGTGAGAACTCTTATGAAAATCCTATATATAGGATAATGACCTCAATAATATTAAAGGAAGAAATGTGGTTTCCCTATAACGAAACACCCAATAGATACTAAAATTCAATGATTATGGTATTATGGAATATATGGGTCATAAACCCATAATTATTTGGTTGAGTATATCTCGACCATCATTTTATTGCACGATGAGCGTGCCCTTACCGTGCACATGATTTGACACTTACGTGGATATTCTTTGGTTAATATAATTTTATTTTGTAAATCAATATAATATAATTGAATAAAGTATGATCAATAATAACCTATATTAAACCTATGGTGTTATAAATTAAAGAGAATGTGTCATTATTTAGTCATCGTATAAATTATTTTCAAGATTATGTAGTTTCTCACTATGATTATTTTTCTTTACACTAGGAATTTTGGTTCTAGTAAATAGATTGAACTTGATGGAACCTTGTAATTTATGAATGTGATAGACAATGTAAGGATTTTAATCATGATTATCAAAATTTTATAGGATCTAGAATTGAAAATCTCATTATAATGACCAAAAAACATCCTCAAGACCTCAATAATACAATGTTTCAAAATGAGAGAAGGAGGGGCAATGTTTTTATGATTCCTTCATGAAGAAAAATCAAAATAATTTTAGTGGATCTACTAATACAATAGTTATTGAGGAATAAAAAAATAAAGTGGAAAATATATCTTACATTTTCTTGTGTTTAGATCATAAAAATTTCATTTTGACCATATATAATTTGGAAGGTGAAGTAGATCAATGGTATACTCTCATCAGGAACCTGAGGTAGTGGAAATAAATTGACTCAATAGATTAGAATGATATTATATGTTTTTTATCAAAATTTAATTTACTCATATTCATCATATTAAAATGGAGAAGGAGTTACATGAGATAAGGTAGAAGGATGATGAATCAATTAGTATAAAAGAGAATAATTTTATTGGAATTTTGTGGTGTGCTTATAGAATTATTGTTAAACTATAAATTATGATTGTTTGATTCATTATTGGATTTAAATCATGTATTAAAATTATGTTATACATAATATAATGTAGTGTTTATTAGGAAATTGTTCAATGTTTTGACAATTAATACATATATATTGTAGTTACCCATCAATCCAATGGTTTTTATAATAAAAGAATGATGAAATTCAAAGTAAAATCTAATAAGAAAAATATTTGATGGAAGAATATGAGTTTTACATTATACACAATGTGTCTTAGTATATCTAAATGAAAAAATAGTAATGTGACTAGTTAATCATACAAGTCTGGAAAGAAATGTCCTCTAAAAATCGAATAAAAATTTGTTGGGAAATAGTTAGCTAATTATACAGGAAAAGAACCAATAAATGTACTACCCACACTCCACTGTCAATATTAGAATGGGGATGGGAATTATACTATATATTTATAAAAATTTAAGTTTAAAGATTAATAATTCCATCGACAACCTCTTAAAACTAGAGAAAAATTGAATACTCATTAAATCACTATATCTAATGAGGGGAATGTTCATGAATTGGTGAAAGGTACACATTCCATCCACTATAGAACTATTAATGTCTTATATGATTCTGAATCTACCTACACATTAATATGAGAAGAATTTAATAATGGTATTGGGATACCCCCTCAATGATTATATTAGTAATTAATAGTGAAAACCCATAATGGTGTGATTATTTAATCTCAATTATATAATCCTTTTTTGGTTGATATTTGGGGAAAGTATCTTCCTAAAAATATCATTAGTCTTACTCTAGTGGAATTTGACATTATCTTAGGAATGTATTAGATTACATTTCATGAAACCAAATTCAATTACAAATTAAGGTACGCCACATTTTACACTCTGAACCAACCTATTATTCACCATCATTTTTAAGATAAATATGAACTTTTGGTGGAAATACCATCAAATATATATATATATATATCCAGATTTGTATTCAAAATGGGTGTTTATGTTATTTGGATGGAGAAAAAGTCAAAATAGAAGATATCCCTATTGTGTGGGAGTCTATTAATTAATTTTCAAAAATGTTTCATAGAATTCCATTGAATTATAAAGATATGTTTTTAATAGAAATCATACATGGTGATATTAATATTTAAAATACTACATATTGAATGGTCCCAATTGAGTCATGGAAATTTTAAATGTAACTTAAGAAGAATCATGATATGGGATTCATTCATCCATGCACATCACTGTGGTGTATACCAATTCTCATTGTTCTGGAGAAATATCACCAGTGTGGATCTAAAATTATTGTTAAAAACTAATAAATATAACTATTAAGAACAAGTATCCTCTACCCCATTTTTGTTGATCAAACGAGCCAAGTTCAATACTTCCAAATGATTGACCTTTTTTCTAGATATAATTAATTAAGGGCTTCGAAGAAGGATATACACAATACAACATTCCGTATAAGGTATGAGAACTATAAATCAATTGTGAATCCATTTTTTATTACTAATTCCCTGAAACAATACATAGATTTAACGAATATATACATTATATATTTAATTGATTATTTATGGTTGAATTTATAGATGAAATATTATATATTCATAAAGAAATGAATAATATGAAGGTCACTTGCAGATTATACTAAATTCCTCAATAATGATGATTTTTTTGAAAAGTTAACCTTGTGCGAATTTTAGATTCAATGATTTTAACATTATATGGTATATAATCTCATGATTAGCTATATCATTATATCATTCAATGATTGAAGTTAATTAACGTTGGCATGGAGCAACCACAATGACTGAGAAACATCATTTTTTGGATTAGAATTATATTATTGAAGCATTTTGGAGAAATTCCCATGGCTATATAATCCAATAACAAATTTAAATCGAAAGAGATATAAGTTCCTTCAGATAGAGTAATATGATGAACATTTCATGGAATTCAAGAGAATGTTAGTCCGTCCACCTATTCGTACGTTACTATGTAGTGGATTAGGGTTTGTGATATATTGTGATTCTCCAAATTTGGTACTGGGATAATTCCTCATGCAAAATTATATGGTGATATCTTCTTCCTCAAACCAATTCAAGGTTTTTGTGAAAAATTTCCCAACTCATTATTTAGAGTTTACAACTATAATTTATTTAATTATTATACAAAGAAATTATTTTTATAAATGAAAAGTACAACAGGCAGGCCCAACAATGGTCAGAGGACTACCTGTGACTAAGCTTTCTCGGTATTTTTGTAAATAATTGTTTGATATATGTGTTGATCCAAAAAATTTTATGTATATTCTCACCTACAATGATCTAAATATGAACAAGAAAATATAAAAAGAGTTTATTAATGAGTATGACAACTCAATACATAACCACAATGGGAAAGTGAACAAGTTGGATGTTGATTTGTTTCAAAAGGATCATACTATATTATATAGTATGAGGATAAAAATGATTCAATATTTCTATATTTTTTTAGTATTGTTCGACAAATTTTTATGAAAGTGAAACACTCATATCTTGATAAAATGAGTGTTCAACCTTATATCCATGATATATTTAAACAGGTACATAATGAAGATATGGAACTAGAGAAGAAACTCAAAAATTTTCCCAAGTTCAACCGTGATTATGAGGGAATAATAATGTTTAGAAGCCTTGTATGTGTTCCATGAATAAATAAATTTTTGATTGGTTTTTTTGACGAGTCTCTTAGTTTATCATTTTCTGTTAAACCTAGAAGTATAAATATTTATTAAGATCTTGATGATTTTTTTAAGACAACATGATGAAAGATATTGTAGAGTATATATCCCATTGATTGGTAAGTCAGTATGTTAATATAGAGAGAAATAAATCTAAGGGTATTTTAAAACCATTACATATACCATAATATAACTACGAATACGTCACAATTGAATTTTCCAGTAGACACCCAAAAACATTTAGTGGAAATAAATCTATTTTTCTTATAATAAATCTTTTAATGAATATATCACAATTAACTAATATCAAAGAATATTTATCCATTAATAATATTTAAATTATTTAAATTAATGAGGTTTTAAGGATTTATCAAGTACCATATTATATTATAACAAATTGAGATCCTATGTTTACCACAAAATTCTAGGATACTATTTAGTATGCTCTAGACATAGAGTAGAGTTTTGTATTACATATCAACCTCATACATATACCTAGTATAAGTGATCAATTCAACCGCTAGAGGATGTGATGAAATATTATTTTATGTATTTGAATGGTGTTTGGGATCAACACCTTTCTTTTATTGAATTTTAATGAAATAACTACTTTTACATTAGAATTCAGATGTATCCATATGAATCCATATATGGAATGAAATATAGAACTCCAATGTGTTGGGATGATTTTTTAGAAATAAATATATTGAGTCTTGATATAGTTCAGTAAATGGTAGATAATAATATATCTATTAAGTAATAAATCAAGGAAAATTTGATTTGATAGAATAGTTATGGTGATAGCCATTAGTGAAATAAGAAATTCAATGTTTTTGAGAAGCTATTTTGATGGATTTGCCTATGTATTAAGGTTTTGATATTTATAAAAAATGGAATGATAATCCCTAGGAATATTGGCCCTATATAGATTCATTTTTTATTTGGGATAATATCCTATCGGTTAGAACTTGCACTAAACCTCTATTAAGTTCAATATGTGAAAATTTATCTCTCTTAGGAGGTTAATACCAGATTCATTACATGTACTAAACTCATATGTTGTATTGATTGAGGAAGATATTTACAATGAATAAAATACTCTACAAATCCCGGTTTATGGTGTTAATGTGCCACTAATTTGTACATCTTTCCTAGTTAATATTTCTAAATAGGATTTAGAAATTTAAAGAAGCTACTTTTTAGTGAGAGGATGTAATGAAAAAAAGGCATCCTCATTTTTGTATTAGGGTGATGTAATTTGAATAATGAAAATTATTTTATTGGTCTTATAATATCACAAGTTTATACTTTATGTTACAATTCTATGTAAATAAATTTTAAATGTTTTATATATTTTATAACACACAACACTCAGATTGAATAAGCTATGATATACTATTGAAATTTTGTTATTTAATATCATTGTTATTACCTTGTATTGTATTTGTATGTCTGTATATGAATAAATAAATTATGAAACATTTTTTGTTTAAAATTTTAATAAATGAATTTATTGGTTATAAATTTATTATAAATGAAAATAAAAATCCCTTGATAGTAAAAGAGATGTCTGTTTGAAAAAAAATCTATTTTTAAGGGCATAATGTAGGATATCTTTATAAAATAAATTAATTATTTTGGATGAATTGTTTTAATGAAATGTATCTATTATATATTCAATAATATTTTTAACATTCATTTTATTTTTTAAAATTAATTACATAACAATAAATTGAATTTTATGCTTCGAAATTTATTTTCATAAACCTGATTTTATCAAATTTTTCATAACTATTTTAAAACGATTAATTTTTATATAAATTGAATCATTAAAAAGGATCCTATATTAAGAATTATGAGATTCAAATTTTTTCAATAGGTCCCTTTTAATTTTAGTCATTATGAATAGTCACATTGGTAAATTTATTTCAACTCAGTTGGGGTAAAATGGGTAAACGTATTTATAACTAAAGGTTAAGGATTTAAAATTCTAATAAAACATTTCATATCCTTTTAGAAGAGGTTATTTTAAAAATTATCACATAAGTCCAAAAATAAGTCAACTTTGTTATATTATTCTTTGATTTTTTAACATTATATTATTTTAAAAAATTAAAACACAAAATATCACTCGCTAGAATTTTATAACCATAAATTTTGGTCATTATGGAAAAAATATGATAAGTTTAGTTTAAAATGTATATATAAATATGATTTTTTATAATGGTCATATATTTCTAATTTTTAGTGAGTGAATATTTACATTAAATTCTAACTCAACAATGTCACAATACTTATTCAATTAATATAAAAATAAAATAAATTAATTTTAAATTATTAAAAGTAATAAAACATGGTTAAATTATTATGTTATATTGATTTTAGATATTATTATATCATATTATGAATTTTTGAAATATTTATATTAAAATTAATTATCTTTCATGTTTTCATTAATGTCAAATTAAATAAAGTGTCAGAAATTAAATTATTGATATTTTATATGAGATAAAATATTAATAAATTGTTTAAAAATAATATAAATATAAAAATAAGAATATTAGGATAATAAATGGTATAAAATTTCATCCCTTCTCATTTTAATATTTTTTCATTATATATAATGTAATAACCACATAATATTAAAAAATCACTACCACAAATAATATTCAATTTGTTAACCAAGGGGTTAATACAAATGATTTGGTTTAAAATGACTTTTAAACCTATATTAATTTCTAATTATAATGATATATTGACCTTATAAACTTTTAATTAAATATATTTCCATGTTTAATTTTTTTAGATTGAATAATTTATAATTTAATATGTTTTGTAATTCCATGCATTTCATTTCCATCCCATTTGGAGGGAAACTCCTTATCTATTTCTTTTATATCATATAAATTCATATAGATCAAAAAAATAATGTATAATTGTCTTCTAAAGTTACCTATACAATAATTTTATGTGTTGAAATTATTAAAATACAATTCAAAGTGACATTAAGAAAGTATCGAGTGGAGGTCTCCTGATGATGTGGTAATAGTCTAACATGACCACATTCAATTTATTTTTCCTTAAACCTCCTATAAATTTATTTTATTCATCATAAAAAATATTTCAGTATACTCAGTATACTAAAGTGTTATTTTGGTCATGAAACCTTCATTATCCCCTAAATTTTTGATCAAATGGAAATTCAAAGTATTGACCATTTGTATGTGTGGATTACAACCTCCACACAATGACACAAGTCATTTTTCAACAGCATATTTCTTGTATGTGTTTTATGATGGATTTAATATTTTATATGGATATTTATGATGTCATTTTGATTATGTAAATATGATATCATATCGGGATTATTTCTTTCCAATCCATTGGAAAATAATAACATTACTCGTGCATATGTGTGAACTAGCACCTCCACAAAGAGATGTGATTTGTTCCTCATATAAAAATTACGTTGAAATTAATAGGAATGTATTTAATGAATATATAATCTATAATAAAAAAATTTTAATTGTGAACTACAACCCATCTTTTGTTCATTCTGTTTTCCTAAAATTGAAAACAATAATAATTCATACATATGACCTATCGTCTCCATGAATGGTGTAATTCATTTTTATTTCTACTCATTTTTTGGATGAATATAAATATTTTTATGATGAATATAAATGACATATGAAATTATATATCATTAAAAAGACTATATATTGGATTTTAACATGATCAATGTAAATGGACCAGAACTACCAAATATAAATTCTCATAAAAAATGAAACAGTTAACACCTGGAAACAACAATTTTAAATATGAATTATTAATAAAAGTGTGTTGAAATTTAATAGGTGGATCATATATTATATTGAAATTATATGAGTGAATTTTTTATTTAAATATATTAAAGTTATATATATTATATATGAGGCTATAAAAATTTTAATAAATTCAAACATGAGGTAAAAGATTAGTGTTCCAATCGCATTTTAATCGGGAGTGTTCATTCTTGAATTTCCATTGATGAAATTATATGATCCATTAATTATAAATACAAATAATTTAATTATTCTATTTGTATTTATTGAGAAAACATTTTTTTATTTAATTTTACCCTTTCTAAATACTCATGTTACCAAAAAACGATTTATAATTAAAACTGACTTTATATCTCTTTTCGTTAAACAATCATTTCCCTTTCATGATAATATTTTAAAAAAATATTTTCAAGAATTTTTTTTATATTATCCTATGTTTGTTTAAATTTACTTTTTACCCATGAATTAATAGTTAAAAAATGGTTTAAATGAAATATTCTATTCATTTTTCAAAATATTTACTTCACATTTTTTTCTAAAAATTTCAATGGACTATTTTTTAATATACATTACATGAAAAAAATTCACACATTCATGAATAATACTATATTTAAAGATTACTATACTTGATATCAAGTTTCATTTTGAATAAAAAAAATTCTTTCGTAATTGAGATGATTTTAGAATTTAAATATGTGATTTATAATTGAAAATCATATTTCCCTCAATAAATGTCTAGTTGATCTTTGAAGGTAAATTTTAAACTATATTAACATCAAGTGATGCTACTCGGGATTTAATGGGACATGATCCAATGATACTAAATTTATTTTTTATTTTCGTATTTTATAATTATGATGATGAACTATCAATTAACACCATTTTATTTTCAATGGTTTTGATTATGAACATTTTTTATGATCATGTGGTGAATATATGAATGGTTTTCTGATTATATCAGAATTATGATCAAAATAATATATCCATAAAGTTCATTGGGTTAATATTAATTTCTTATGATCTAAAAGTGTACAATATATGTTATCCCAATATAGAAAAAAGTGGGCTTGAGAGAGGTTATCCCAAACCTAATACAGGTGCATGGGATGTTATCCCAATCCAAAAATGTATTGAATGTCCTCATATGTATCCTTGAAATAATATTTTTATTAGTAATAATATTCCACTATATATCCCACTCTATTATAAAATTATATTATTCTATTATTCTATCATGTATCATGTTATGTGGTCCATTTATGATTCTTATCATAATAACTACCATTATTTATGTCATTACTCAATTTAATGATATAAACATTAATGGGAATGATTTTCAAAGTTAAAATCATATTATCATGACCATATTACCCATATTCTGTTTACACAATCATTAAAATATATACTTTTTACCCTTACCAAGAATCTAGTCTCACCATTTATTATGTTTTATTTTCCCTTATGTAAGAAAAAAAGATTTATGTACGATGTGTCAATAATGGGTGATAGTTATGAAGAACTAAGTTGGAGGTGATGTAAATATTTTATAAACTTTTTGTTTATGTATTGATGTATCCAAATATACTAATCATTTACTATTCTGGAAAATATTATAATTTTATGTAGTGAATATAAATCTAATAATATAAAATATTTATAAATGAAAAGGGTGAGTCTCTATAGGTCTCTTAGTTTATAATTAGATTCAAATTAAAAATATTTTGTAGTTTTTTGAATCATGCCTAAGAGCATGGGTATGGGAATTACCTCATTCATTATCTCATTACATTATGAAAAATTGAGTAATCAAAGAAAAACTATATTTTTTATCTTTCTTCACACTATGAAGGAAACCATCTTGGATTTTCTGAAATTATTCACAAAGGATGCATGAATATAGTGAATTCCATATTTTTATGGTATTAATGATTTCATGATGTGTTCAAAATATACATGGATTTTTGATCGAAAAATTATTTGGTTTTATCTTTTGAATGAGGTTACATAATTATCATTTTTATTCATTTAAGCATCATTTTGGTTCTTTTGATCCAAACACCCCCAACTCAGGATCAGATCATATTTTATTTTATGTTAACATAAATTTTATTATTATGATATTTCAATTATGAAAAATTTATATTAATAAATTGAGAATAATTTAATCTATTATTATTTACAATAATATTTCATTAAAAATTAAAATTTTGGGGAATTTAATCTCATGAAGTTTCTCTCGAAACATCTTCATAACATATAATAAATATTATTTTCATTTTCAATATAAATTTTCATTAGAATAATTTTCCCCAAAAAAATTGTGATTAATGTTCATAATGTTTTTTTATTCGATTCTTCAAATGGAAAATTGATTTTAGAATATATAATTGATCATTAAAACATTATGTTATAATTTTTTGGAAAATAAATTAGAATACTTTTTATAATTCAGTGAATTATGTTACAAGATATGAATGATTTGATAAATAATTTTTTGAAAAAAAATTGAATGTTTTTTTGATAATGGATTAAATAAATAAACACTAGTAGTTGTTAAAAAAATTATTAAATTGGTTTATTTTAATATCATTTGAATATTTTTTATTAACTCCCAATATTGTTTTTATCATTTAGGTTGATTAATTTGGTGTTGAATAGTAATAAAATTAATAAAAAATTTATTATTAGCATTTTTATCACTATTTTAGATCAATAATGATTCCTTAAATTTATTTTTAATTATTTCTCATGATTTTTGATGATTTTTTTCATATTCAATAATACTTCATCTTTTATTATGAAAACGAGAATATAGTTTCAATTAATTCTCAATGAATGTACAAAAAATGTCTATGTTACCTCTTTGTTTATTTACAAGTTTATATCATATATTATCCATGTTTTCATTCAAATAATTTAGTTTCTCATATAGCTGAATAATATAATAAGAAATTATCCTTAGAAATTTATTTATTGATCAAATAAACAACTTACATTGACGGATTCTAAAATATTTACCTTAATTGTCCTAAATTGAATTTGTTGTTGGATTGAAAATGATATAAGATAGGATTACCAGAACATTATCATATTTCGTAATTATTAAACGTAAAAAGAAATGAAAAATAGAAGTTGATTAAGGATTTCTAATAAATTACATAGTGATGTGATGTGGTGAGTTCAAAGGTGGTAGATTTGGTTGATAATAGGGGGATAATTGGAGGTAAAAGTGTCTATTATATTCATATAATGGTGATATGTTTTAGAATCCTAAATTCTTTTACAACACAACATGTATTTTTATGTAACATGACATGTATGATTCCACTATTTAATTTCAAAATGTGGTGGAGGTCACATGAATCGTAACCCTATAAAAAATCACCATGTGGCTTTCCAATTAACATGAATTAGCTAGACATGAATTTTAAAAATTAAACACCATGATACAATTGGTTACATGTTTTGTTTTCCCAAACCAAGTGTCTCGACATGTACTCCACATACGCATCCACGCTATATGATACAAAAAACACATAGTGTATATTATATATATGATGTTAATCTTCACTCGTATGGGAATAGTATGGTTATTTATTATAATTATGATTAAACCATATGTATGATTTTTCATGTTGAGAAAACACTATGTAATTTATAGATATGTTATGTATTGAAGTCTTGGATAGTCAGTGTTTATCTCATGTGTACACCAACTATACCAAGGATTTAACACATCATATACACCATTTCACACATTCCATATTTTTTCCTTCACCTAGATTATGTTATGATAGTATATCACTGACTTTATCAAGAGCACCTAAATGTGGTGTACACACTTAGACATTCCACTTATTAGAAAAAATATATATTATTATTCATTTATTTCCATTCATAATAAAACGTTTTACATATCATTATTCTATTATAAGTATTTTATTAATAATAAACAAGAATATATATATATATATATATTTCATATCTGATATATATTCATGGAAGATGGAGTTTTGAATCATTAATGAGATGATAATATGAGTGGATAGATAAATAAATCAACTAAATGGTTGATAACCCACTTAGATCATATCAATTACTACTCTATGTTTCCTCCCTATATATATACATACAAGTAGATGTTGTAGTGCCAAATAAATGACATTGTGTGCCCTACAGGTCATTGTTACTTTTTGTAGGGTTTTCAGAGCATGAAATGTGGGTGGTATTCCATGACACATATTTCCATTTCCCACATATAATACTAGAGGGGTGTTGGGGATAATATATATCCCCATACATCCTCCCCCAATCACATGTACTTTTTAAATGGGTATGGGCAGTGAGCCATCATAGTGGGCAATGATCCCTCCTAATGAAAAAAACCATAAGGGAATGGACCAAATATGACAACATTATGATGGAGGGTCCTAAATCTATAATATAGATCATAAAATTAATATTAGAGGAAATAGGAATCAAACGATTTATAGGAAAAATACATAGGGGACATTGTTGGAGTCCTAAATGAATGACAATGTGTTTCCTATGGGTCATGTATTATTGGATACAAGGGTGTCATAGTGTGAAAAATGGGTTTCACCAAATAATACATGTTTCCTTGTCCCATATAAGTGATTGGATGGGTTTTGGTGATGATATATAATCCCTATCTATAGCCCTCTACATCATAAGGCCATTTCATGGGGGGGTGGATAGTGATCCATCCTAGTGGTAAGTGAGCCCCACTAAAGAAGAAAATTGTGAGGGAGTGACCAAAGAAGATAATATTTTGATGGAGCGTCCTACAACCCCAATATAGATCCTATAGTAGATAAAAAAATCATATGTATGGTGTAAGAATCCCCAAATAATATATTTATAAATTTATTGTCCAATAGTTTTTATACAAAGATATACCAAATGATTAGAACAATATTAATTATATAACATATTGATTCACTCCATAATAGTATAGGTCTAGTTCCTTTAGAATGAGATATATGTAAAAAACATCTCATTATTTCACTAAATAACCCCCAGTATGTTCTTCATAGATATAACCATTATTAGACATATCATACATAATATGTTTCTTCATAACCTGGGAAAAGGAAACCTAATAAATGGTGATATTTGATTCTTATATAGGGTAAAAAAGAGATTTATCAATGAACAAGTAAACCTAACATGACAATAATGGTGTGGGAATATGAGTATAACATTTAAAAACCAAACCCTCTATATAATGTGTCATAATATTTATATATTGAATATATCAGGGAAATTAATAAGATAAGAATCATAAAGGAATCAAGGAATATAATTCATAAGAGAATAACAATATAATATGACCTAATTTTTTGGCATTCGAATGATATTATAAAATATTTTTTGTAGTAGTCAATTATTATTTCCAGGAATATAATATTAGATTGGAGTAACTCCCCAAACAATTGTAGTGTCAAGGTTCACTCCCAAGACAGTCATAGTGTAGAAATTACATTAAAAACTAGGTTCATTCCCCATAATAGTCCTTCTATATATCATTATATATATCTATTTACCCAATTAATTATAGAGATATATAATTCTAGTCCAACCCTTTATTTAGATAATTTCATATACATGTGTTATGATAAATCATTAAACATTCTTTATAAAATAAATCATGAAAAGAAATGGACTTCATTAAAATTTCATGAAAGAATAACCCTTGTAAAGGAAACTGGTTTCATAAATATTTCACCAAATCATCATATAATAACCCATGAAAAAGAATGGGTATCATAAAAATCATGTCATCATATTAATAATCCATTTATATAAATGATGAAGATGATATAATTAGATTAAATACATATTAAAGGTTAGGAAACATCAAAGGATATCATTTTTATTTGAAATTTCATTTAAAACCTAATTTGGAATATTTTTTTAGGAAAACACGGATTCCAATGTGAAATCACTTATTTGAATTCTTTAAATGTCATAAAAATAAAAGTAAAAAATTTCCTCAAAAAAACATTTGAATATAGTAAAATAAAACTAAAACAATTCAATAGTCCTGAGGATAGAAAATTTCATTCCTTCCATGTATCTTAAAACAAACATTGCATTCAATTTTTTTGGAAAAAAGCCAGTATTATATCATTCAGAAACAAATATGAATATTAGTATTAAACAAATTATTAAAAAGAACAACATTGGAAAAATTTATTTAAAAAATTCTAGAGAAATATCAAGAACATTATTGAAATCATGTTTACAATACATTTACATGGAATAAAAATTATTTTTTACCAAAGAGAGAAATAATGTATGTTTTCCATAAAACATTATTTTCTAATAATGAGTATATGAAGTGGGTTAAATTATGGGAAAGAAATTAATTTCAGGAATTAACTATATTAAAAGTAAATTAAAGTGTTTTTTGAGATATAGTTTATCATATTTTATCATTCTAAATAATCATAAACAATCCCAATAAATAATTAGAGTTTAAAATAAAAAATTACCACATTTATATATTTTGAATCAAAATCCACATGAAAGAAATAAAAATATATGGTTATTTAAATCCTCCTAATTTTTTAAATTATAATCATAATATTCATTCATGTGTATCATATAATCCAAATAAAAGAAACGTTTACGAATATAACATGTATTTTATATTACTAAATATGTGATGAAAATCCCATACTTCATGTCTGATTTTCTTCATACACAGTTGATACTAATTTATAATAAATATAGAAATTTTATAAATATATTAAAAAACCAAAATCATATAAATTATACCATATATTATTTATTTATAATCTTATTTCACATATTTAATGACAATTTTTTGTTAAAATCATTATTCTGGATAATTACTACTTTATTTTTATATTTTTTTTTTATAGTTTCAGCCTTTGTACTTTGACGACATTTCCATCATCAGATGAATTTTGGTAATTTTATAAATATCATATATATTCATTATATTTGATGATATAGTCATTAATAAAATTTATTTACTAAATAATGAAGTACATAGTTTATAGAAGTGGTATGTCATACATACTCATGAACACTATTTTCATTTTTCGTAGAATAGAATGAAATCATGATAAATAATAACTAAACATTAAAAATTAATTATTTTATCATATAAATTATATATAGTCATTAATTTCATACTTATTTCCATCTTTGGAAAAATAATATAAAAAATCACATCTCTCTGTGGAGGTTGTAGTCAAGACATACACACAAGAGACATTATAATTTTCTAAAAAAGGGAAGGTAAAAAGGTAGATTTTATATAATAATTCAAAAAGTATGATTATTTAATAAATTTATTACGTATATATATATATATGAATAAAATGTTTTATTAGATGAATCCTTGATTGGATATGATGGAAAAAATATTTGCATCAATTTTCAAGGTAACATTATTCCATACGCATGATTGTCGACTCAATTTCCCATTTTATAGAAGGGGAGATAAATATATGTTATTCCATAAAAGTAATTAAATATCAGTATATGGATGATAATACTGTTAATATTTATCCAAATTTAGTAATATTTTAAGGAGGTATAGGATGGAATAAAACTGAAATGCATGGTTATGAACTACAACTCTTCCTTAGAAAAACTCTTTAGGTGTATACCCAAAATGATACCAAAGATGGGTATATAATCAAAAAAACGCATTGTATGCCCTTGGTATTTAAGTAATAATTTTTATTAGGAATGTATTTTCCAAAATAAAATTATATTTAATAATGTAGAGGTGTGGAGAAGATGTGTCATTTTATATTGTTGGGAAGGGACCCACTTAGATAATTCCACAAATAATAAAAAAGGAAAGTGTCATTTTAAAGACAAATACACAAAGAGGATATATATTGAATAGTTGTATAGGATAATGTTGAATTATATCCATCTAATAAATGATTTAAATATTTAATTAGAAAAACTACCCTTATCATTTGATTAAACCATAGGTAAACATGTTTTAACCTCAACCAAAATAATTAAATTTTTTTCCAATCAGTGTGAAAAATTTTAGTTTAAATTGTTCCCTATTATTAATTATAATGATTAAAAATAATGAAAATCATGTTTTCAATTTAAAACCATTGATATAGTAGACTTTAATTTTATATTAAACCAAAATGTTTGATGAAAATATTTCTTTTCAAAGAAAATATTTTCATTAGTAAAAAAAACTTTTATATAAAAATTAGACATCAAATTGACTAAAATGAAATAAATTGGATCAATAAAAATATTATTTTTATAATTTTACTTTTAAATAAATTTTAAAACAAAATAAACTTTATAGGATCTTTAAACAAAAAATAGTTTTGAATAAAAATTATTATTTTTTCACTTTTCATTCAGAAAAATATACTATTTAAACAATTCCAAAAAATTCACTCAAAGAAAAGTGTGACATGTTATTCCAAAAATGAAGTCAAAATTTTAAATAAATTTTATATAATTTAAAAAATAATAATTTTCAACCATTTGCGCGAAAAGGGACGAGTCTAATTTTTTTACTAATACAATTTTCAAGAATAAAACTAGATTTATTATTATAAAATTATAGGTAAACATATTTGATGAATAAATAAACATTTGATTCAATATTTAATTTAAAATTTCCATAAAATAATTCAAAGATATGTATTAATTTAATTTATTTATATGAAAAAACATTTCATGGATGAAATCATTTTTTAGAAAATAATTCTTTTACAATCAAAGTATTATTATTTCCAATAAATTAAAAATAAATAAATTTATATAATACATGTATCATACATTGAATTTTCATAATTTAGTTTTTCCTATTAATATCCTATAATTTAATTGATAGTTTATAGTCATCATGTTTAAAAAAAATTAATATATTATGTTCATAAAAACATAGTGTTGTTTATAATGCAGGCTATCGATGTAATTAAATTTATTTGAGAAAAATATTTCATAAAAATTCAATGTGTTACATTCTTCCTCCTTCAATAAATTGTTTTTTGAAATTAAAATTTTATCATGTTAGTCAAGGGTTTAAAATATTAAAATATCTTTATTGAAATCTGGTATCATTCAAAGGGTAAATAAAACATCCTCTTGATAAAATATAATTTGATGTGTGAAGTTTATGTAGAATAAAAAACCAATGTTTCCAAATTATTAAAAATTAATTTTAAATGAATGTGTGGAGATAGAGTGAAATATAAGGCCTAGGGGCCTATATAGGGTTATATCAAACATTTTTAAGGGAAATTTAACAAACATAAATCTATAAATATGTGATGGGTGAAAGGGAAATTGATTCATCAGAAATAAGGTTAAATGTGTTATATTTTTATATCCAGATAATTATATTAATGTTGATCAATTCTTATTCTATCATTATAGATAAAATAAAAAATATATAATTTATAGAAATATTTTTTTCATAAGAATAATTTCATCATTTTTTTTATCTTTTGATCAATTTCCACTTCATTTATTAGTCCAAGAAATAAAAAAATTGATGATTTTTTTAATTAATGAAGATTTCAAATTAACATTTAACAGATCAAAATATCAATAAAATAGTGAAAAGTCCTTCAATCTATCTCAAAATATTTACCAAAACCGAAATGGATAGCACATTTTATGAAAATTATTCTTTAAAAACTCTATCTTAATGCCCAAAGTTTAACTTTATCCATCCCATAAATATTTATACCTTTAAACCGTCAAAAATATGTCAAACCAAATTAAAAAAAATAGAAAGAAGGGAACAAAATTTTAAAAATTTACATAACATTAAACCAATAAAATTTATAAAGTATAGCTTAATATCACGTAATAAATATTTGAATACCTTGATAACAATGAAACCTCATTGAAAAGATAAATACTTCCCATAATTATCTATATGATTATTATTCAAATAAATGAACTAATTATTAAATATAATCCATGAACATAAAAATTCAGTAAAATCCATCATAAATTACTTTTTTCCAAAATTATTAAACATTTTCAAGGGCATTAATAATATTTTATTCACTTCATCAATGTAAATAATCTCATTATCTTAAAATAACAGTATTACTATAAAATCCATAATATATTATGCTCTATCATTCCCCAAATCATGTCTTTTCCATAAAATATTTTCTTACCTTTGAGCCCTGTTCTTATGTCATCTGTACCATTCCACATATGATTTCAAATCCTTAAAGAAAACTAAAGAGGAGAAATCCTTATATGTTTCATTATTGGTATATATTTTTTAGGGTTGGGGTCAAAGCCTCATTTTATTATTTTAATAAATTACTTGTTTAGACTGTGTAGAGGGAGACCCATTACATAGTCTGAAGACCCAATGCCAAGTGGCCTTAAGACGAGGCTTGAAAGACCTTTTTTCCCAAAGAGCCCCTCAGTGAATAGTACTGCTACAGTACCTGGGCTGTTACAGTTCCTGCTAAAGTACTGTAACCAGTACAGTTCCTGCTACAGTGCTTCCGCCGCTATAGTGTCACCGCTCCTACAGTTCCACCACTGCTACAGTACCCCTGCTACAGTACTACTGTAGTACCATAAAATTCGTATGTTCTCATATTTGATCCCAGGTCTTTTGGATGCCAAGCAGGAGCCTTTACCACATGGGTACAGGCTCGTTGGCTATTTCATTATTTTTATAACCAAAAGATAATTGATGTAATACTTCTGCAATATAATTCTAAAAGTCCAATACATATATACATACAATCAAGTTATTTTCAGGGAAAATTCCTTATATATTCTAGGAGTCAACATTAAAAAACGAATTAACTCAGATAATTCATAGTTTCACCACATTTATGAAAAAAGTTATAAATGGATCTCTACAATAAAATTTATTTCTATACATTTTTGTCCCAACTTTCACTAAATAATTCCATTTTTCTATGCCCTTATTTTCCCAACGTTAAACCTTTTCTAGTTAATTTTTGTCATTTTTTGGCTCTCACTTTCAAATTTATTGACATGATTTAAATTTATCCTTGTTTTGAAAATGGTATCCACTATCTGATCTCTTAAAAAACACTACCATTCTCATTTTTAATGAGTCAAAGAGTTGGTTAAGGATATTTTTTTAATCATATATAATGATAACTAGTGAGGGAAAATCAAAACAACTTTCTCTATATTCACCATCCAATTTTGCATTTCATAATCACCACATTTTCCATCCCATTCAGTGTTAACATGATTCATCCTTATTGATGCTAGTGACTAAAACTAAATTTCATATTATTAGAAAACATAATCATCGTGGGAGACCATTGAATCGCTTATAAGATGTCTAAATCATGAAACCACATTTTTTAATATAACACACATTATGTGTTTCCTTGTCCATTCATTTTCATAATATGTTCAAATCCATTATAATGGTTCATAATGACAATGTCAATTAATTGAATAATATCCCTTAGGAGTGATAAACCATGTCCATTGTAAGGCACATTCACTATTCACTAAGATAATGTACATGATATACTCAAAAAGAACTTTTCTATGTTATTACTACTAGAACAATCTATTCCAAAACAAAATCCACATATAGTACTAGAAAGTGTTTTTTGAGGGAAAATCACACCCCTTTATTTACTATAACATATAATTTTATCCAATAAATAGGATTATACTTAGGGTTATTAGTAATTTATTCTTATCCTAGAACCCAAATTTTACTAAAACATTATCTAATACAATCTATAGTGAACCATACATATCATACAGAGACATCACATATAGTTATATAAACATTCGTTACCTAACATAATAGTCTAATGTATTATTTTATAGGTCTCATGTCTTTAGAAACTTTGAAATAACCCTTATTAGCTATATCATACATAATACATTTCTTCCTAACATAGGAAAATAAAACATAAAAAACAGTGACCTCTAATAAAAAAAGGGTAAAAAATGATATTCCAATGATCATGAAAACATAAAATGATAATAAGGGTATGCAAATATGAGCATATCATTTGAAAACTATACCCTTCATATCATAGATCGTAATAATAAGATGAGGAATAAATATTTGAAGTTCATAAGAAAATAATAATAAAGGTATCAAGGAGCATGATCCATGTGATCATAACATTGATATAAGATATAATATTTTTTCATATAAATAAGTATATAAACATAATTCTTTAGTAGAAAAGGATTATCGAAATTATTTTTAATGTGTATTGGATCAGTCCCCAATCCATCATATTATTTAATATTCACTCCCAAGATTGTTATAGTGGACTCAACATTATTTCACTACTTTACATCAGGATATATCTTTATTCTAAAAATTAATTACTGGGATATATAATTCTAGGCCCACCCATAACTTAATTAAAATCATACAGATGTGTTTTTTAAGGAATCAAAATTTTGGTGAATTATTTTCAGTTATAATATGGATAATTTTTTAGACCTGGTAATGAGATAGTGTGTGATTTAGATACCCGATTTTCAAAGAATAAATGTTTGAAATATATTAAATATATTAAATAAGAAGTGCTTGTAGTTTTCCTAAAAAAGATGAATAACTCTGAAACAAGGCCTCTGATCAGAAATCCAAGGGCACCGTTGATTTTAGAAAATATGTTTTACCCTATGTGTAACATAATATTTATCAGTGTGAGATATTTAGAAAGAATTCATCGCATGTGTAGAAATAATAAAATAAATAAAATAAACTTTTTAATTAATTTTATTCATTATAATGAACAAATATCGTTTAATTTTATTGTTAGGATACTTTCCTCCAGGTCAGCCACTCAAACCCTGGAGATCTAGAAGGACATTGGGGAGTATTTATGGAGAACAATGATGGATTGAGACCGGGTTGAAAATCATTATGCCAACGGTGTTTATGGATTTTTTCCTCAAAGGAAACCCAAAACCATTATTCATTACTGATTGATCGAAAATATTGGTAGGATGTTGATTTTTGTTTTTCATCTCATTTATTAACTGCAGAAAAATTTTGATCAATTGAAAAAATATAATTGATATGTGCATCATCAATATATTTAAATTGATGGAGTTGTATTTTTTTCACTGTGTTTATTCATCGTCGTTGTCCTTTTTCCTATAAAAATTAATTGGGGCAGAATGAAAAAAGGTTGAGGTTTATTCCTAACAGTTTTATGGATTATGATTTTCTTCCCATGTTCTTTTCACGTTCATCGAAGGTGTTTCTTTTAGACCATGGTTTGATGAATATCTATTATTTGATCAGAAAATGATCATTGTTTAATGGAATAAGTAAAAAAAATAGTATAATTCAGGAACGATTGACTTCTTGATGACTGAAGATGACGATGAATGAATAAAAGTAGATTTTAAAAAAATATGTATATGATAAACCCATTTTCGATGAGGCGACTTCGAGTGGTGTGAGTGGACGTTTTCTATGTGGTCTCAAAGCCCATATCTATGATCTCCAGAGATGAGATGATTAGACAACCCCAAATATAAGATTTTCTATGTGGACTATGATGGAGGCAGTTTTTATAGGCGACATGGAGGAGAAACTCTAGGATCTTGGAAATCACAAGTTACCTGGTATGTAATCCAGTGTTAAACAACATGTGGGACCCCCATGTATGGTGGTAGAGTTTCTACAGGGAGTTAAATCTCACACAATGTTTTACCTGGTCACACATCATGTGGCCCATCCACAAGGGATTGATATGTACATGGACTCATACATGATGAGGTGTACATGAGATATAACATGGTCATGAATATAGATACATGGCCATGACTAGATGGAATGGGTAGGTGTTAGGTGGCCTCTACACACTTTTTGAATCACTCATTCACCATGTAAGAAGAGTTTTTCATTCCATGCAAGGATTTACCACATAGGAAGACATAGGGATTGTGGGGAACACTGTGTACCCATTTCAAGGATGTTTTCAGTATTTTGTCTCTATATTCTATACTAGTCTTTCTTATGTGAGTTCCCTTGGTCCATTCCCTAGAGGGTAAAGTTATGAATAAAATAAAAATCATAGGATTATTATCCCCTCCGGAAGATGAGTCTCAAATAGTGTTTGTGGTGTCTCCTTGCGTTTGATCATCTATCATCTTTATACCCTAGGCAGGGTTTGTGGAATTAGCATGTCCTCATTGAGTTGGGTTTTGATCCTCCATCTAGTAGGCCATATTGATATTATTTTTAGTATCATTGGAATATGATCCCCTATATATATTATTGGTCTAGATTGGGTCTTTCATTTCCCCCATTGGTATTGGTCTTGACCCCTTATATGAGTATCAAAATATTTTAATACTACTGAGTTTCCTTCGGTGAGGCCTAATGATATAGACCTCTTTTATAACTGTTTCCAGTGATGTCATGGATCATGTAGTGTATTATCCAAGAAGGATTATTTATTTGAGTAGAATTATATGGTTGGTAGATGGTTGTGACTATATGGTGGTACATTTTCCTTCCCGATTATATCTAGGTGATTTTGTTATAAATTTATTCTTATATCAAGTATAGAGTTGACTATATTTGATTCTTTGTGTATAGTGTTTTCATGGTTCCTTATAGTTATTTTTGTACACACCCCTAGATGGGAATTTCCTACTCATGTCATCTCTTATATGGATAAAGGCCCAATTGATTCTGTGCTAGGAGGATATAGACTGGGTGGATAATAACTCGAGATTTGTAGACTCTATTTTTTCCAAAAGATTGAATTTTATCATAGCCTTTCACCATAGAGCTGGTTGAATTATTTATAGTTTTTTATTGGGATTTAATTTACCCCCTTGTCTAATTTTAGTACTTTACAATCCTACTCTATTTGTGGGGATAAAGATTTATTCATCAATTGGTGTTTTTTTTAAAAATTTCATCATTTTATGGTCTTGGAGATGTGTGTGTGTGTGTCTACATATATATTAGGATAATTCCTTTCATGTATGGTATATGCCTACTCATCACTGGGGACCAACCCCTGGCCTATTGGAGGAATGATTTCAGTAGTTAAGGGTCAGACCTCGGTCAGTGGCCTCATTATAGAGTGGTATAATAGGGTTCAGTTATAACTTAGGACCTATGTTGGTGAGATTGGTTTGGGAAAATTGGGATTGTTGTTTTGTGTATAGATTTTAGTCCTGGGACTCGACTGTTAGTGTAGAGGACAATGTATCCATATATAAGTTCTTTGATAACATCCCTTTTGACTCAGTACATGTAAACATTGGATGCATGGAAAAAATTGGTTCATTAATTATGTAGGAATGGGATGTGTTTTCCATGTCCTTATTGAGTCAGATCCCCATATATACTATTAGAACATTGTACATCTTTCTTTCTTTTAGGATGATTCTATAAATACATCCATCCAGGATTCCACTATGTGATTATAAGGATGATAGACCAAGTGATGAGGTATCACTACATGGGTCTTTAATTAGGATATCTCCTCCACGTGGTTTACCAGAAATACCACCAACCATTGAGTAACAGTTAGTGCTAGCAGTTCCATAAGAGGATGGATGCATGCTAAGTGTGCTGGATGTGTTTTAGAGGTTGATAACACCAATATTTGAGGAGAAACATACCCCTAGGTGGATAATGACTAACTGCATGAATTCAATCACATTTTAAACCCTGTGAGGATTCCTTCAGATGAAATAGAGGTCCTCAAGGTGAGTCTTATTCAGGTTTCTACTACGAGATGGCAGATCTTAGGGACTCAATCACAATATAAGACAACACTTTCCATGTCAAACTTCGAGAATATCTTCATGGAATATTTCTATCCAACAATATTGTGGTCAGTGAGCATACAATATCGTAGGAATATTTAGAATTCCAATTTTTTGGTGGGAGTGTACTCAATGAGGTTTACATATCTCTCATGTTCCATAATGGATATGGTTTTAGAACCATTATTTACAAGAAGTAACATTGATCAGGGATTATATTGGGAAAAAATGGATTTCCTGTTATACTATTACATTCCTACATATCCCATGGGTTATTCAGTGATTCATGGTAGTAGTTATGATCTTGGAAGAGTAGGCACTGACAATGGGTGCTAGTACGTGGAACCCAGTAGCTGAGACCTTAACAATAGGTAGTCGATATTGGTCACTTGGATCCACATGTTCTAGAAGCTTCATCTGGAAATCCGAGGACATAGGGCTAATGGTTTAGTGATCTTATTATGGATCAAATCAGTTGAGGGACATGAGTTGTTTCTCCTATCAGGGTCGAGGACTCCTAGAGTGGATTGTTCTACCATTCATATAGATGGTCAAAGATGGTTGATGGACCATCATTGAAGAGGATGAGGCAGGAGAATGGTGGTCTTCATGGTTGAATATGTGGTGTAGGGTCTATCAAAGTAGTAGGAGGTGGTCATAGGTTTGATCTATTACCACTACCACCCCAAACTAGTCCACACAAGGCTTACGGGGGTATTAGTAAGGGACCAGACTGACTACAAGATATGGAAATCTATGACCCTGAATCTTTAGAGATGATATTTGGTATTATCTACGCCTTTTATACAATTGTTTCAGTATTTGTAAACATAGGTGTTATTCATTGCTTCATTTCCACTTCTCTATCTAGAGACCTTGATATTTCAAATGAGACATTGGACGAACGATTATAGTAGGATACTCTGACATGCAGTGACTCAAAAAATATTCACATGTACTAATAATTAAATTTGATGCTTAGGGGTGAGAATTTTGCATGTGATTTATTTGTTTCAATGATGATGCCTTACAATTTCAACATAGGTATTTAATGTCTATTCACAATTCAATCCCAGATTGACTAATTTATGTGAAGGATGCGGTGGGTTTTTAGTGTTTTGACAAAGAGTTCATTTGTGGATGAAAATAATGCTTTATAGAGATTGATGAGCTCATGAATATGATCATGTAGTTGATTACTCACAATTTGGATAGTATGTCTCTTGTAGTAGTAGATGATATGATATATTAGTTTCCTATAGTGGTGGTAGAGTATGAGGGTGTCTTTCCTAAGGAGGTACCCTGTTTACCTCATCTATGATTGTTAGACATATGAATTGACTTGAATCCATGGATTGACCCAATATCTACACCCACATAAAAGATGCAACATATAGAGATTCATGAGTTGAGGGTTCACATAGAGGAAATGTAGGAGAAAGGCTTTGTGAGTCCCCACAATTATCTTGTGCATCACTTGTATTGTTCTACAAGAAGGAGGAAATGAACTTTAGGTTATGTGTGAATTACCATTTCTTGATCCAAGTGAAAAAGGTGAATAACTTTCCAATATTGAGGATTATGGACCTATTTAATCAATTGAGAGGGGGGTAATGGTTATAGGTTATTGAAATCATATTGTTCTATCACTAGAAGTGAGTATGGGATGAGGATACACAGAATATGAAATTAAGATGCCACTACAGTCACTATAAATACATGGTGATTCCCATCGGCTTGAAGAACAAGCCAAAAGCGTTCATGGGACTCATGAAATGGATATTTTATGATTTATAAGGCCAATTAACAGTATTCTTCACTGATGACATTCAATTGTACAAGATATCATTGGAGGAGCATGCATGAAACTAAAGGATGGTCTTGGACACACCCTGAGGTAACCAGATTTAAGGGAATTTTTGAATGTGTCTGTTTTGTATTTGACAGATCCACTTCCTGGGGAATAGTATCTTAGTTGAAAGGGTAGTAGTAGACCCAGTAATGGTTGAGGTAGTTCATTCTTTGGAGATACCCAAGAGTGTTACAGAGGACTAGAGTTTCACATGGTTGGTAGGGTAACATTAAAGGTTTGTAGTTGATTTATCAAGATTTGTAGGGCCCTTAGCATCATTGAAAAAAGGGGTATCCGTTTATATGGAATAAAATATTCTATTTGTTACTTCAGGAGGTGATTTAGAGATTGACGAGTGATCCCATCATGATATTTTCAAAGGAGGTGTTAAGTATTTAGTATTATGTGATTCATCTCTGACCATATTTGGTTGTGTTTTGATGAATAAGCATACAACTATTGCTAATGGTTTATGTCTATTGTGACCACATGACCATAAATAAATAACCCATTATCTTGAGTAAGAAGTGATTGTCTTTGTACTGAAGATGCGGTGACTCCACCTGATGGGTGAGCAATTAATATTATACTCTGACCACATGATACTCATGTATATCTTCTTTCAAAAGGATATTAACTTTGAATAGATATGATAGATAGATTTAATTTAGGAAGATGACTTTATGATTTCCTATACTCCAGGGAAGGCCAATGTGGTGGAATATTATCTCAATAAGAGATCTAGTTCATAGCTATTGGTCATGATGTTAGAGTAGTTATCCTTATTACAGTTTACCTTTTTGGTAAAGGTTGATGCTTCGTGTATTCAATTTATGGTTGTCAAACCATCATTTTTACAACATTTCAGGGATTTAGAGTGTGGATATACTATCTGTGAGACCATGTTTACTCAGAAGTATATTGGAAATATTGTTTCTAGTTTTTATGAATGTGGGGAGCACACTAGAATTTTGAGAGGAAATATGATTATTTTTATGACGTTTTAGGAGCAGGTGATTTTGGGTTTTAATACAAAATAGTTTTAGGTAATTCTGAGTGTGGTAAATATGTATCAAAATCATTGACATCAGTTTTGGTGGCAAGACATAAAGAAGGGAGTTGTAGTGTTTTTCTCTCAATGTCTTAATTGTCAGTAGGTGATGGATTTTCACCATGTTCTAATAGATTTAGCTTCACCTCTAGAGGATTTGGAGTGGATGTGTGATAGGATATCAAAGGAATTAATAATAAAGTTACCACATAAACCCATTAATCTAGATTCTATATGGAATATCATAGAATGAATCACCTTGTTACCCCACTTATCAGTTATTCGATAGAGGATTTTAGTAGAGATATTTGGATTATCATGTGTGTAAGATATTGTACGACTTCGTGGGGTTACCTCGATGATCATTTTAGATCATGACGCTCTCTCTATATCATGATTATGGAGATGATTGCAAGAGGAAATATAGATATATTTATGCCTGAGACAATGTTTTGTCCCTAGACTTATGGCAGGACTCAGTGAACCAATCAGTTCATAGAAGAAATTTTGTGGGTGTTCTTGTTAGTATTTGGACATATTTGGGATGATCATATAGCTTGGTGATGTTTACATACAAAAAAAATACCATTTCACAATTGTATTGAACTATTCTAGGATTTGTATTACAAACGCTGATGGTCACCAATTTGTTGGACTAATCTAGATGAGTCAACACTCATGGGCCAGTAGTTGGTGACAGATAGTACATAGAAGGTCGGGATAATACAGGTGTAAATGAGTAATGTACCGAGCCATCATAATTCTAATGCAGGCCAGCTACAAATACCTTTAGAGTTTGATGAGAGTTACCATGTGTTCCTAAGGGTCTAATCTCAATGTGGATTGTGGTGATTTGGATGAGGCGACATGTTATCTCTAATATTTGATGGTTCCATACATATACCTCATAGGGTTGGTGATGTATTATTACACTTATCACTTCCACCATAGTTGGATTAGGTACTAGTCATCCTTCATGTGTCCAAGATGCAGAGATAGGTGCATGACCCATCACATGTTATCGACTAGGATGAATTGGACATCGATTATGGAGCATCCATTTCTGATTTCCTCATAGAGATTGAGGATAGGTAGGAGAGGATCCATCGTGGATTATTTATTTCCCTATTTATTTCCTGGTGGAAGCACTAGAATCTTCAAGGGAGAATATGGAATGGGTGACCCACAAGAGGTCCCAATACACTCATCTTTTTGAGGAGGTGATTCTAGTTATTGAATGAAAATCCCCATGGAAAGGAGAATTAAATTGAATCAATTTTCCATGTATTATTTGTCAATATTATATGGATTATTTTCAAGACAAAAATCTAAGACAATGTGTTATTCTGAGGCCCAATATGCTTGGAATAAATGTTTTAAATATATTAAATATATTAATTAAAATGCATGTATATTTTTCCTAAAAAAGTATAATAACTACAAAATATGGACTATATAATAAATATGAGGGAACCATTGAATTGAGATTTCATGTTCTACCATAGGCACCAAATAATCATTGTTTGTGTGGGGGTTTTGGAAAAATTAACTATAGGTGCCAAATTTTGAAAATAATTAAATTAATTTGATTTAGTTTATTTTATCAAATATAGTGAAAAGATATGATTTAAATATATGGTTACGAGACTTTCCTTAGGGTTGTTTTCTCAATCCCTGTATAACTAGTGGATTATTGTTGAGCATCCTTTGGAAAAAATGATAGATCAGGACTGGATCACGGATCATTGTGCGAAAGGAGTTCGTTAATATTAATAAAAACAGATACACAAAAACATACTTCATCAACGATCAATCCAAACCCTAGTTACGATGTTGATTTTTTTTTTCCATCCCATTTCTTAATCCCAAATGAACATAGATCAATTCAAGGATAATTGTTGAATTGTACATAGAAAATATATTTTAATTGATGGAATTATATTTTGTTCATTTTTTATAGTCCTCTTCATTCATCTTTTATAAATAAAATAAATTGATGATAAATAAAAAGTTTAATAGTTTCATTCCATATACTAATGGGTCTTATGGTTTTCTTCCCTGGATATTCACATGTTTATTGTAGACATTTATTTTCTCTTTTAGTTTTATGAATAATTGGTATTTTGTTGTTGTGCTATCACTAATTGTCTCATTATATATATATTATAGTTGAGGTTCACATCTGATGTGGTGGTCGATTTAGGAAGAATGTGGTGGATGAACCGATGTGGATAAGAATAGATTTTCAATATCCATTTAACCCAATTTTGACTACATATATACATACAACATGGGTGGAAGTTTTCCAAGAGTATTAAAAGCTCAGATCAATGATATATAATTATGAGAGGCTTGGATAACCCCAGATCGATGGTCTCTAGTAAAGAAGGTGATGGTGGAATCATGAAAAATAACTTCATTGGATATACTGTGTGATGTGAATAAATCATGGGTTATACATCATGTTATCCGGTGTTACACACCATGTGGGCCCCCTATGTGGTACTAGGTTTTTAGTCATGTGTTCCACTAACACACAGTGTATGTTGAGCTTCACGTTCCATGTGAGGATTTACCACACATGAATACATATGGATAGATGGACACTCGGTGTACCCCAACTTCACACCACATACCGTTTTTAATTGTATTTGTAGACCTTTTCCTATTTAGTCTAGACTTGTTCTGGTTGAGTAATATCCCTTGGTCTCTATCATTGAGGGTATATTAAAAAATTAAGTCCACATCATATGATTTGTGATCCCATCTAGAGGATGAGTATCAAATAGAGTTCATGGCATCCCTTGATGGTACATGATAGTGATCATCTATAATCATTATACGCTCTATGGGGTTTTGTAGTTACAGTGACCTCCTCGAAAAGGGAGTTGATCCTCCATCTAGAAGGCAGTAGAAATAATGTCAGTGGTATCATGGGATTGATATCCTCTTCATAGAGGGTTGATATCTATTAGGTTTGTGGTTTCCCATAATAGTTCTGGGAATGACCCATATCCAAGTATCAGAGTATACTAAGAATATTTAGTTTTCCTATATGGGTCCCAATGTCTAGAACTCTCCAATATGATATTTTGGTGATGGAATGGTTCATGGAGTGGATTATCCTAGAATAAGTATTTCTTTGAGTATAATATTTTGGATGATAGTTAGATATGGACTCATGGTGGTGTGGTATCCTTACTAAGTATATATGGGTGTTTCTATCTTACAGTTTTTATTATATCTTGTATTAATATGACTATAGTTGTTGTTTCATTTTTAGTGTTTTAGGGGAATCATGATTTTTATTTTTATACTTACACCTAAATGGGATATTTCCTCATGTTTTGTGTCTTTTGTAGATGTAAAACCTTTTGATGTTGTCCTAGGAGGTTAAGGAGTGGGTGGAGCATAGCTTGAGCTGGTATGCCCGAGTTATTTTATGGGACCATTAATTTTATTTTTGTCCATGACATTGGAGATACTTGTACACTTTATAGTTTCTGTTTTGGATTGTTTTTATACCCTTTTCTACTTTCAGTACTTTACTATTGTACTAGTTGTGGGATTATTGATGTATACATTGAATGATTTTAGTTTTTCTACATATCATCATTCTATGGGATTCTATATGTGTTCATGCCTACTAGTAAATTTGGATAATGCCTCCCATTTGTGTGATATGACTACTCGACACTAGTATGCAGGTCTTGTCCTATTAGAGGGGGGCGTAGTGTAGTAATTGGAAAGAACACAGTTGTTCAGGTCATGAAATATTCCCCAAAGTCTTAAAAAATCATCAAATTATAACCCATGAAAATAAATAAACTTCATAAACATTCCATTATGACGTATCCCTTTGTAAAAATAGGTTTTATAAACATTTCATCAATTTATCATTTCATTAATCAAGGATAGGATTGAGATACATAGGCTCCTACACATAATAGTCATAAACCATCTAGAGAAATAATTAGGATGGAATTATTAGATCATATCCATAGTAAATTCTATCAAATATCTAAGGATATCTTTACTAATTTAAAATGATTGTAAAATATATTTTAAAACATTTCATAGGGAAACTATCCTTACAACAATGAAATCACATATTAAAATTATAAAAATCTCTCTAATATTAAATAAAAAAATTTATTTAAAAATAACCATTTTCAATTGTAAAGAAAACTATGAATTATTTTGTTTTTATTACTTAACAATATTATATTCATTACTTTTATGTTAAATAAAAGATTCATTTCACATTTTTTGTAAAAAGTAAAATTTACCTTGTTCAAAAAATGAAAGCAAGATTCGTTTATTTTTTTTAAAACTGTAACATGGATATAAATTATTTTAATTAATCATAGGATAATATTATAGACATTATAATATTTTTTGAAAACATATATAGGGATGAAATGTGATATTCAATCAATGAATGAAATTAAGACAATTTCATATAAAAACATTATATTAGACCCTTGAGAACATAATAAGTGGAGAATTAATAAAAAATAGACAGTCTCCAATAATAAATATATTAAATATAAAATATATATTTTCATTAGAGATATATTATAATATTTCATCATTGAAAACAAAATCATAAATAATCTTGATAAACAATAATATGTATTCATAAAAACATTACCACAATGGAAAATTTTAATTTGTAATCAATATGAAATAAATAATCAGATATGGATACGAAAATCGCCATTAATTTAAGAATAATAATTATAAAAAATAATTCTAGTCAGAATATACACCATATAAATGAAACAAATGTTGAACATGGCATGTGTCTCAAAGAAATAAAACTGAGAATAAAATCTATTACATTAGGTAAAATTTCACTCGTAATTTTTAGAAACACCATTATAAAAAATATATAGTTATTATATATTAATTAAATAACCAAAATAATATATATTTGACAATATATTATTTAATTATAATATTTTATTACTTATTTATTGACAACTATTTATTACAATCACTATTTTTGGTAATAACAATTTATTTTTTCTTATATGTTATGGTTCAGTAAATTATATACTTGTACATTGAAGAAGTTTCTAGTTATATAAAAAAAGTTAGTAATCATAAATAAATTATATATATTAATTATATATATATTTATTGTGATATGTAAACATTATAGACTAAAAATTAATTAAACAATTTATTGAGATGGAGGATCATATGTATGTGTGAAAGATGTTTTTTTATGGGTGGACTAAAATAATGATAAATAATCATTAAAAATTTTATAAAAATTATTAAATCTAATTAATCATTTATATTCCTAAAATACGTCTTTATTAACATCTATAAAAAATTAAATGATTAAATAATTACATCACAACATGGATGTAGTAGTCCACAAAGACACATGACCGATGTTATCAAATTTCAACATATTGGATGGTAATTAGGAACATGTGATATTATATTTAAATAATAATAATAATTTCAGGACTATAAAATATAAAAAATGAATCCATCATCATATACATCCATGAAAGGATGTGATGGTTGATGAATTACATCAGTTTGTGAGGCGGTAGTCTGCCGCACACATGGTCGACCATTTTATTTCCCATTTGATATATGATGGGATGGATATAGGTTATTATATTAAGATAATAAAATCTAGGTATATGGGATATAATATTTTAATTTTTTTAATATTTGATAGGTAATTTAAAGAGGTAGTAGAACAAATAAAATGAAAATGCATTGTCTAGAACTATACATCTTCTTCGAACAACTTATTTCTGATTAATCTTAAATCCTTCCTTGGATGGTTTTATGATCTATAAATAATATCTATTTCATAGGGAGTGATGTATGGAAGAGTGTTGTGAAATTATTTGATGAACCCAAAGGATATTTTTGAGTGGATTATATATGACAGGAAATGTACATTTATAATTGGGCGAGGGGACCCACATAGAAATTTCTTAAAATAATACAAAATGAAAAAATCACCCTTAAAAAATACATATAAATGAATATTTATGATAATGTGGGAAATTATAAGATCTAAAAATGTCTAAAAATTTTATATGTTACTATTTAATTGAAATATTACCCTTATCATTTTTTTAACCCTGATAAACCATTTTTAACACTAACCGTGATATTTAATTATTAATGTTTTAACTATTCACTAAGGCTAAAAATTTAGTTTAACTTATTAAATAATATTTATTGTTATTATTATAAATATATAATTAATTAATCAAAATTCTATTTATATAAGTGGTATAATTGTTTTTAAAAAAATTAAACCTGCAACCGTGAATAAAATGCAGTTTTCCAAATAAAATGGTTGTTTAAGTGTAAAATTTTTTTATATAAAAATTAAACATAAAATGATTATAATGACTAAAATTGTATTAGTAATAATATATTTAAACTAATAAAAATTTTGAATAAATTTTAACAAATTTTTAACATCATAAGTGGTTTAAACAAAATAAATCAATAAAAATAAATATTTCTCGCTATTCATAAATAATGTATATTTTATCAAAGTTTTAATGTAACATCCTGAACCCAGTTACCCAGACTCTATGCTTTGTTTAATATAATTTTCATGATACAAGGAATCATGTCTCAAAAGATCGATCAGTTTATTACTATTGGAAACAAGATACATACATAAGTTCAACATTACAACTTGAGAAGAAATACGTCACTTATTTATTCCATTAGAAACATTCAAGACTCCTAGATTATGCCTGAAAGTCACTCATTAATAACATCTTCATATCCTGGTAAAATCAAACACATTAAAGGGGTGAGCTTAAATTCTCTATAAAAGTAATAAATACAACGGAAGATAACATAAATATTTGGCATTATGAATAATTGAAAACACATTCCTTTACAAATAATAAACATGAACAATTTATGGATGGAATATGATATGAGTAATTAATTCCATAATAAAACACAGTCAGGGGTATTCTACTAGTTGAATTACCATATGAACCATCATTATTAGTTTTATAATGAGGGGATGTATAATTCCGGACTTTCTGAAACATTTTTTCAAGACCTCGACCAAGAGGTTAAAAAAATGATTAAGGCCTCGGCCAAAACCATATATTAAATTGGGAAAGGCCTCTGCCAATTCCACATCTAATTGTCTCATGAGACAAACCGATGCACCAAGAAGCTATAACAGGATCCACCAGTCACTTACTAAGTCCAATACATTCCACATATGAAATGGTTGAAATATAACATAAACGTTCGTATTAAAAATAGCATATGAAATATAAATAGTTTAACCATAAACAATTAATGGTATAAAAATAACACATCAATAGTCAAACATATCACAAAAACATAAATACAATATGGGAGATTTATATCATAATAAATCATCATCAAACAAGTGTAAAATTTATCAAAGAATGTTGATATAGATGAAATCAAAACTATTTGAGAGAAATATCTCTTTCTATTTTGAAATAATTTAAGAGTCCCATAGTTATAAAAGAAAACATTAATTTTTAAAATATTCTTATAATATTTTATGGTATGCTTAAAAGAAGTTATAAAGGTGGAAAATAGTTGTACCCACTGTATAAGTTAAAAAACATTCTTACATTAATTTTTTCAAAAAGGTCATAAGGTACCTTGTTTGGAAAACAACTGAAAGATTAATTTAAAAATATATAATTCAAATAAGGGTATAAATTTATTTAACTATTAGTCTATTAAATAGTAAAAATGGTTTGAAATACTTTTTTACGAAAACACGAATGTGAATGAAAAGGAGGCCCCAATAGATTCTTATGTAAAAACAACCTCGGATAATAAAGAGATTGTGAATTCAATCGTTACCTTTTACTTTTCCTTGTTCGAGATAAATTTATCCTATTTTATAATCGATAAATCATTTTTAATAAATTATACAAGAACCATTTTCTTAAATATGATATCTTATGTGATCTTCTCATATTTGTTATTAGTAATATTTTAGTTTTATCGCCATTTCGGGTGTTAAATGATTCGTTTTACCTTATATGTTTTTTAACATAATCTATGTTTGTTATGGATAGGATGTATTTGATTCATATTCATAATGATATGATGTTCTAAACTTTATTTTTAATCATCAAATGGAAATTATTTTTGAATGGTTATGATGGGGAAATGAATCTCATCACATTCGTGGAGACTGTAATCCGTATGTACGCACGAGCAACAATATCATTCTCTTAAAATTAATAACAAATTTAAAAAGATGGTATATCATATATAAAAAATCATTAACATTTAATAAATATTATGTACACCAATTATGAATCATTATTATAACCATCCAAAAATAATGTGTTTAATAACAACTACACTGCGACGTGGAGATGGTAAGCTGTACGTACGCACGTATGGTGACTTTGTAATTCATATTATAGATAGAACAATGAATATGGTTTTACCATTTCTATAATAAAATAAAATTATATAGAAGATACTAGAGTTATTATTTTAGAATGGAAATAACAATGAAAGAGGAAGTGGAAGAAGAAAAGAACTTGAAAGAGGTGATGAAATATTTACCTCTTCTTCAAGTTCTACATTTTAATTTGTTTAAAAGGGAACCTTAGCATGGATTTATGACCAAATAAAGGAATATAGGATGAATGGAGGATAGTTTATAGGATATTTGGGTAGGGGTTGGTCAATCCAAATGGCTTTGGAGGTGTGAATTTGAGTGAAGGGGAAATACCCTTTTATAAGAGGGATGAGAGGCACCTTAGGAAAAGATTGAAATATTATTTTATAATAAACAAATTTTCTGTTTGTAATGGCTCCAAAATTATTTATTTCTAGGAAAAGGTGGGGAAGGGTCTAAATCCTCTCAAAAAATCTGTTTTAGATAGGTTTAGTTCACCATATTGACCTTATATTTTAGATTTAACTCTAAGTTAAATAGTTTGACATTTACCATGTCTCTTGTCAGTTTTATATTATATGGTTAATAAGCATACTATAAACTTCCATGAGAACCCTATGTTGTTAATTATTGATATATATATAACCTTATATAATTTATTGGCTGAACCTTATATTTTTAGAAACATTATATCAATTAATAATATAATATTTGTTTTAAAATCTTTTTAGGTCAATTTTGTCATTATTTGGTATTTTGTTTTGGTTAAAGTCATAACAACATGATTACGTCAAAACAATTCCTTTAATAAACCCTAAAATTTCATATTTATCTATAAAATTAGTTTAATTCATCAAAAGTCTCAAATTTTATTTATTTGGATATTTATAATATCAATTATTTTAATCATTCATTAATAAGGTAATTACTGCATCATCATTGTGTCATAAATAATTTTAATTATTTAATGTCTAGAAATTATAACTAAAATATAATTATATAGGAAATATTTTTATATTTATAATGAATATTTATATTGGAATTTATCTTGTGTATAACCATATATTAAAAATATTTTAGTTATGAAAACATTAGTTTATCACTTTTAACTCTTCTTTAAATTAAATAATAAAAATGATCTAATCTAATCCAAGTAGACCAAAAAGATCATATTTTATTCCTAATGTTGTTTTTGGTCAAATTACACTTATCCAATAGTATTAGAACACGTGTTTGTGTGATAATAATATCATTTTTACATTTAATTAACCTATTTACTTTTAATCGTGGTAAATAAAAGTTAAAGGTTACTATTCAAAAAAAAATATTTTCATATTACTGAAGAAACTTTTAATTACTGATATCAACCGTGTCTCTCAATGTTTTAAAATTCAATTCACAGAAGTGGTAAAATTATGTTTTAGGCTAATTTTCAAATGCTCTTAAGAGGTGGGTAAAAGACGCTAAAAAGTTCAACAAATTTTTTATATATCTAAACCTATAATAATATGAATCCAATGAATTAAATTAAACCTATATAGATATTATGTATCTATTTTTACCTAGAAAAAATTAAATAAAATTTATAATTATTTAAATAAAATGTTGGTTTTAAACAATAATGCATTATTTTTCACTATTCGTCAAAAATTGAATGTTTTCAGAAAAATACAAAAATTCACCGTAAGCTAATTTCAATATTCAGAATCCATAAATAAAGTCCATTTTGAAAGTCCAAATTTATAAAATTTCAAAAATTGGGTATTACTATTCATAACTGCTAGTTTGATTGGTTGTGGTGTGTTTGAACTTGAAGTTGTGTACAACACAAGCTATTGTATTATTCAACAAGAAACATACCGTGGAAGCTTGGGGTGTTACATTCTCCCCTCCATAAAATAATATCCTCCTCAAAATTTCTCAAATACTAAAAGAAAAAATTATTTTTGTGGGTCTTCATCATAAGTTCCTCAAGATCCCACGTTTCCTCTTCTATCTAATGGTTTCGCCATATAACATCTATCTGATGAGTCGTCTGGTTTCTCAAAACTTGTTCTCTAGTATGAATAAATCTAATAAGCTCTTCACAATTAGACAGATCCGGTTCCAGTTCTATTTCTTCATAGGTAAGTACGTGCATTGGGACAGGCATGTATTTTCTCAAAAGTGAAATGTGGAAAACATCATGATCTTTGGAGAGACTTGGTGGCATTTCCAAATGGTAAGCTACAACCCCAATTCATTCTAAAATTTCAAAAGGTCTGATGTTCTTGGGACTTAATTTACCCTTCTTACCAAATTGTATAACTCCCTTCCATGGAGATACCTTCAAGAAAACATGATCTCCAACCTGAAATTCCAAATCCTTTCTTCTATTATCGGCATATCTCTTTTTCCGACTTAGAGCTTCTTTGATGTAGGTTTGGATATCCTTCACCTTTTCCATCGATTCCTCAATAAGTTCAGGGCCTACGAGTTTTCTTTCACCAACATCATCCCAACAAGTTGGTGTGTGACATATCTTTCCATATAATGCTTTATATATTTCCATCTGAATACTTGAATGGGAGATAGTGTTATAGGAAAATTCTACCAGATTTAAATATTGATCCCACATACCTTGAAAGTCATGTGAGAAAGATCTCAACATGTCTTCTAAGGTTTGAGTAGCCCATTCTGATTTTCCATCAGTGTTATGGTGGTAGGAAATGGTCAAACATAGTTCAGTATCCTGGGCCTTCTGAAGAATTTTCCAGAATCTTAATGTAAAACAGGGATCATGATCAGAAATAATTGATAAGGTTACTCCATAAAGTCTTACAACTTCATTAATATATAGTCTTGCTAAACTTTAAAGTGGTAAATCTTATCTTATAGAATTAAAATGAGTTAAATTGGTAAGATTATCAACAATAGCCCATATTGCTTCCTTCCTTCTAGAAGTGTTTTGTAGTACCATGAAAAAGTCCATTGTAATATCATCACATTTCCACTCAGGTATTGGAAGAGGTTTCATGACTCCACTAGAATGTTTCTTCTAGTTTTCTCTTTTTGAAAAACCATACATCTTGACACATAATCTGGAATCAATCTCTTCATGTTGTCCCACCAAAAATATTCTTTCAAATCTATATACATCTTGGCGCTACCAGGTTGTATAGAGAAATTGGAGCTATAGAAAGCATCCACCAATTCCCTTTTTAGATCTCGTATATCGAGAACACAAAGACTTTCCCAAATTTCAAAATTCCATCTTTATATATGAAATTAATGAATCTACCATCATTCATAGCTTTAATATTCTTTTAAAACTCCACACCATCTGTCTGAGAACTCTTTATCCTTTCTAGTAAAGATGGTTATGCAAACATTTGAAAAAGTATTGATGTTCCACCTTCCATGGTTTTTCCCATATCCATCATTACTAGATCCATGAAAATAGGATCTCTTTTAACTCTCATCTTGTTCAAAACTCCATGATACTTTCTTCTCAAAGCATCTACCACCTTATTTTCCTGCCCCTGGTGTTACTGTATAGTGAAATCATAATCCTTGAGTAGTTCAATCCATCTCTTTTGCCTCATGTTGAGTTCCTTCTCTGAGAAATTATACTTCAAACTCTTGTAATCGGTATATATCTCACATTTTTCACCACAGAGATAGTTTCTCCATATCATCAAAGAAAATATTACAGCTTCTAACCCATGATCATGAGTTGGATGGATTTGTTTGTGAATTTTTAGTTTTCTTGATGCATAGACAATAACTCTATCATTCTCCATGACGACACAACCATGTCCTTTCATTGAAGCATTATTATAAATAACAAACCCATCATTCCCCAAGGGCAGATTCAATATAGAAGCATAAAATAATCTTTTAATCAGTTCTTCAAAACATTTCTCACATTCTTTTGTAAAAAAAATTTAACCCCTTTACGTGTGATCTTTGTTAATGGGTTAGCCATTCGGGAAAAATTCTGGACAAAATGCCAATAAGAACCAGCTAAATCAATAAAATTGCGTAACTTAGTGATTATCATTGGTTATGGCCATTCGTCGATTTCTCTTATCTTATAAGGATCAACGAACATTCCATCCTTATAGAAAATATGGCCAATAAAATAAATCTCTTGAAGCCATAATTCCCACTTGCTAAACGTCCCGTATAATTAATTTCTAATGAGGGTTTTTAGAATGGTGCACATGTGATATTCATGATCTTCCTAGAATTTGTAGTATATAAATAATATCATCAATAAATACCACTAAAAAGTCCTCAAGATATTCCCTGAAAACATTATTCATTAGATCCCTGAAAACAGATGGTGCATTAGTCATTCCAAAAGGCATTACTGTAAACTCATAATGCCTGCACCTAGTTCGAAATGTTGTTTTTGGAATTTTTTCCTTCTTCACACACAACTGATGATATCCTGATCGAAGTTCAATCTTTGGAAAATATTTACCTCCATGAAGTTGGTCGAATAAATCACCAATACGTGGTAGGTGATACTTGTTCTTTATTGTTATGACAATAATTTCCTGATAGTCAATGCACAACCTCATAGATCTATCTTTCTTCTTAACAAAAAAAAAATAAGGGCTCCCCATGGAGAACCACTAGGGTGAATAAATCTTTTATTACTCAACTCCTCTATTTTTTTCTTAAGTTCCACTAATTCCACAGTGGGAATTCTATAAGGGTTTTTCGATATGGGCCTTGATCCAAAATCTAAATCAATGGAAAACTCAATTTCCCATTATGGAGGATGTATAGGTAAATCCTATAGAAACACATCAACATACTCTTGCACAATAGGTACATCCTCTATTTGAACATTCCATTCATCACCCATAGTTATTTCATTCTCTTCCTCCCAAATAATTGAATTTAGATGAGAAACTGGGGGAATATCTATATAATAATAAGGTGGTGACATTTCTGCTCTAAATATAAGGTAATCCTTATAATCATCGAAAATTGTAACCCCCTCCTTACAATAAATTTTCACATCAGGGTCTGAAATCCAATCCATAATGAGGATTATATCAAATTCAATCATGGGTATGACAATGAGATTAGTATATAAATAATGTTTATATGCCTTAATGTGGACTAATTTAGAAAAAATTATTTCAATGATACATCCCTTAGGTGTTTTGAATGACAACTCCTTTGTTAAATAAAATTGGAAATATCCAATTTTCCTAGAAAACTCGGAAGATATGAAACAATTAGATGATGCAGAGTCAAATAAAGCACTAGCTAAAATTGAGGAAACCATTAAATTACCTACCACCACATCTTTCTGAGCTTCAAACTCGGCAGTTGTGATCACATAATCTTGGCCTTGATCCCTTGTCTTTTTCTGAGGTAGTTTTTTCTGAAACTTATAACATTCATTTTAATAATGTCCCATCACCCATCAATTGTATCATTGTACATTGGTATATTGTTTCGTCCCCTAACTATTACCAGCAATATGGACTTTCTGTCCACATTGGTAGCATACTCAATTTCCTTCTAGAAAGGAACCAGGGTGCTTCCTTCAACAATTATCATAGGGTATAAATTCGACTCTTCACTTCTCCCCTGCTTCCTTATTTCCTTTCCCAGAGTGTTCAGTGGATCTCTTCTTCTCTTTCTTTGCTTTAATGTCGAAAGACATAGGGAATTCTTTTTCTACCTAGATAGGACATGAGACAATATCTTCATATGATGAGATAGATTGAGAGACTAATACTCAATGGAGAAATGGTTTTAACCCATCAATGAAAAGATCATTATTACTTCTTAGGTTATGTAAATAATCTATAGCATTCCTTTATAACCTTTTAAATATAGCTTCATACATTTTGATATTCTCATTCTCCTTTTTCCTCAGACTCATAAATTGCCTTTCCATATCTGGTCGATGGTTACGAGGAAATTATTTTTCTAATAAAAGTACATTAGAATCCCTTAATTCTATGTGTGATACTTGTTCATCCTTCGTTGTGTTTTGAATTAATGACCCCCATTGATCTGCATCTCCAGTGAGGCGATAAACTGCAATGACAACTTTTTCCCTTTCGATACTTCCTAAAGCATGAAATTTTTTCCCTAAAGAAATTATCCATTGTTCAGATACAAATGGATTTGTAGACCCATTAAATATTTGTGGTTACTTTCTCATTAAGAGGTCCATCATTGATTCTCTATGTTATAGATCATGGTTCCCCATATGGGTAATGTTATTATTCATAACCTCAGTGATTTTTACCATTATGGTGATAAGCTGATCAACACCAATTGCATCACCAGCTACACTATAATTATCTTGATTAGGAGGAAAATCCCTACATGTATTATGTGCATTGATACAGTTTCCATTCCTTCCACTAGGATCTATTTCTAAACAATGACATACATTAGATTCATTTACGAATCGCAATACATAATTCCAAACATGTAAAACACTAAACATAAATTGAACTATTTATGGATATAATCCATAATCATAAAAATGTTTTATTGAGGAGGTATATACTACTAAATCCATTAAAATGGTTTGTAATGTAATGGATAATTATCCTAAGCATATCCCCTAGTAGTGAAGCAAGACTCGTTGTCATGCACTAGTTCTCGTTCGAGTCTATCTCAAAGTGATGTATTCAGGTTTTACACCTAGGTAAATCTGTGCCAGATCCACCTCTACCTGCTCGTATCCAGATAGGGATGTATTTCTTGGAAAACTCAAAAAATATCTACATTTACAATATTCTAGTATGTTCTTATATACTAATCCTCAATGTCTATCTTTGGGCAACGTTCTCTAATTAGAGTTTTTCAAAACCTAGTATCTATGAATTGTACTAAACTTCCACTAATACCAACTGTAATGCCCCAATCCCAGTTATCCAGAGTCATTGATTTATTACATAGCATTGGAATGATTCAAGGAATCGTGTCTTGAAAGACCAATCAGTTTAGTATTATTGGAATCAAGATACATACATAAGTTCAACATTACAAGCTGAGAAGAAATACAATATTAATTTATTCCACTAAAAACATCCAAGCCTCATAGATTTTGATGGAAAGTCCCTCATAACCAACATCTTCATATCCTGGGAAAATGAAACATAAGAAAAGGATGATCTCAAATTCTTTGTAAGAGTAATAAATACAACGGATGATAACATAACCATTAGGCATGGTGAATAATTGAAAACACATGCCTTTACAAATAATAAAAATGAACACTTTGTGGCCGGTATTTGAGATGAGTAAATAATTCTATAATAAAACATAGTCATGGATATTCTACTAGTAGAAAAACCGCATGATCCATCATTATTATTTTCATAAGGAGGAAATGTATAATGGTGGACATTCTGAAACATTTTTCCAAAGCCTCAACCAAGGGGTCTAAAAATGATTTAGGCCTCAGCAAAAAACATATATCATATTGGAAAATACCTCAGCCAATTCCCAATCTAATTGTCTCATGCAACCTACCAATGCACAGGGGAGCTATATCAGGCTCCACCCGTCACTTACTAAGTCCAATACATTCTTCATATGAAAATGTTGAAATATAACATAAACATTCGTATTAAAACTAGCATACAAAATGTCAATACTTTAATAATAAACCATGAATAATATAAAAATAACACATCAATAGTCAAACATATCACAAAAACATAAATACAATATGGGAGATTTATATCAAAATAAATCAACTTCAAAGAAGTGTAAAATTTATCAAAGGATGTTGACATAGATGAAATCAAAACTATTTTAGAGAAATATATCTAGCTATTTTAAAATCATTTAAGAGTCACATAATTATAAAAGAAATGACTTATTTTTAAAATATTCTTATAATCTTGTAAGGTAAGTTTTGACATTTTTATAATGGTGAAAAATATCCACACCTTCCAAAAAAGTTAAAAATACATTCTTTCCTTAATTTTGTCAAAAAGGTCATAAAGTACCTTGTTTGGAAAATGACAGAAAGATTTCATTAAAAACATATATCATCACATAATGGTATAAATGACTTTAACCCATATTCTAGTAAATAGTATTTTTTTGAAATACCATTATAAGAAATTATGCATGGGGATGATAAAGAGGTCCTAGTAGATACTTACTTAAAAACAACCATGGATAATAAAGAGATACTGAAATTATCCATTACCTTGTACTTTTCCTTGGTCGAGGGTAATTTAACATCTAGTAAAATTATTAAATCATTATTATCAAATTATAAAATAACCATATACATAAATATTATATCATATATGATTTTCTAATATTGCTTTGTTAATAATATTTTTGTATTATCGTCATTCCGGGTGTTAGCTGATTCATTTTCCTTTATATTCTTTGTTACATAAGTTGTGTTTGTTATGGATAGGAAGTATTTTATTCATATCCAGAATGATATAATGTTCTTAAACATTATTTTTAATCATCAAATGAAAATTATTCTTGAATAGTTACGATGGGGAAATGAATCTCATCGCGTTCTTGGAGAAGACAATTCGTACGTACGCACGAGCGACAATATCATTATTTTGATATTAAAATTGTTTGTAAATAGATGGTATATCATATATACATGATCATTAAAATGTTATATTTATTATTTACATCAATTATACATCATTATTATACCCATTCAAAAATAATGTATTCAATAACAACTACACCACGACATAGAGACGGTAAGCCGTACGTACGCACGTATGGTGACATTGTCATTTATCTGATGGATAGAATAATGACTAAGGTTGTACAATTTTTATAATAATATCAAATTATATAGAAGATACTCATTTATTATTTTAGAATGGAAAAAACAAAGAAAGAGGATGTGGAAGAAGAAAAGAACTGGAATGAGGTGATGAATTATTTACCTCCTCTTCGGGTGTTTGCTTTTGATTTTATCCAAAGGGCTCCATTGGTTGGCTTTATGACCAAAGGAAGTCCTCTTGTATTAATTTAGGATATTTTAATGGATATTTGGGTAGGCTTTGGCCGATACAAATGGATTTGGAGGTGTTAATTTGAGAGAACAGGAAGTTCCCTTTTATAAGAGGGGTGAGGGGCACCATAGGAAACGATTGAAATATTAATTTATAATAAAATAATTTTCGATTTATAATGGATCAAAAATTATTTATATTGAGGATAAGGTGGTTATGGATTGAAATAATCTCATATAATAGGTTTTAGAAAGGTTTAGGTCACCATATTAACCTTATCTGTCATATTTAACTCTTAGTTAACTAGTTGGACATTTACCATGTCTCTTTGTATTTTTATATTATATTACTAAAAACATATTATAAACTTCCAAGTGAACCCTAAGTGGTTACTTATTGACATATATAACCTTATATAAGACTTTTTTCCGAACCATAGATTTTTAGGAATACTATATCAATTAATAATATTATATTTGTTTTAAAAACTTATTTATGTCAATTTCGACACTATTTGGTATTTTATTTTTGTTAAAGTCATAACAACATGATTACATCAAAAAACATTTATTTACTCAATGTTAACATGTCATGTTATCCTATAAAATTAGTTAAATTCATCTAAAGTTTCAAATTAGATTAATTTGGATATTTATAATATCAATTATTTTAATCTTTCATAAATAAGGTAATTATTGTATCATCATTTTGTCAAATATAAATTTAGTTACATAATGTATACAAATTATAACTAAATTAAAATTATTTAGGAAATCTTTTTATACTTTCAATTAATATTTAAATTCAAATTTATCTTATGAATAACCCTATATTAAAAATTGTTTAGTTTTGAAAACATTAGTTTAATACTTTTAACTCTTTTTTAATTAAATAATAATAAATGTATTAATCAAATAAAAGTGAAAAATAATAATAATATTTTTTTTCTATGGTTGTTTTTGGTCGAATTACACATGTCCAATTAAATTAGTGCATGTTTTAGGGATATAATAATATTATTTTTATCATTAATTGCACTATTTACTTTTAACCATGGTAAATAAAAGGTAAAATTTACAAATCACCAATAATTATTTTCTTCTTATTTAAGCACATTTTACCTACTGATATCAAATATGTCTCTCGGATTTTTGAAATTCAATTTATAGAAGCAGTAAATTTGTCTTTTATGCAAATTCACAAATGCTCTTAGGTGGTGGGTAAAAGATGGTTAAAAGTTCAATTAAATTTTTATATATCTAAACATATTATAAAATGACTCCAATGAATTAAATTGAACATATATAGGTATTATGTATCTATTTTGACACAAAATAAATTTAAATAAAATAAATAATTATTTAAATAAGAAGCCGGTTTTAAACAATAACCAGCGGTTTTCACTATTCATCAAAAATTGAATATTTTCAGAAAAATACCAAAAATTCTCCCTAAGCTTAATTCAATATTCCGAATACAAAAATGAAGTCCATTTTGAAAGATAAAATTTAAAAAATTTAAAAAACTGGGTATTACTATTTATAATGGCTAGTTTGATTGGTTGTGGTGTGTTTGAACTCAAAGTTGCGTACAACACAAGATATTGTATTATTCAAAGAGAAGTGCATTCTGGAAGCTTGGGGTGTTGGATTTAAGAAATTAACTATATGATAGTTTTGAAAATAACATTAATAAAATGAAGATAAATTTTGAAAATACATTTTAAAATTGTGGAAATAAATTAATTCTAAAACATTCGAGAAATGGGTGATGAAACTTGTTTTTAGAAAAATGATTTTTTAAGCATAAAACGTGATTCACTTTTATACTATGGTTATATAATTTAATATAGTAATTATAAGATATTTTTTATTATTATTTAATATATTAATATCATTAAAATCATTCACATATAGTGTTTAATTTAATTTATGAAGTTAAAAACACATTTCCTGGATAAAAATTGTTTTTTTCATAATGTTTTTCTTTTTAATTGAAATTATTTATATTTATATTTATTTTATAACTAAAGAATTTATTTTATAGATGTTTAAAAAAATATAATTTTCATAATTTATTTAGACTTACTAATTCATAATAATATTAAAACATGGTTAAAGTAGTCATGTTTAAATAATAATAATAATTTCATGTTGTATCATGGTTCATTAAAACGTTGTGTTTTGTGTAATACATGCTATTGAATAATTTAAATTTATTTCCAAAAAAATATTTCATAAAAACTATCGGTGTGATAGAATACTAGTCAAAATGATGCACACTAAACACATTGTTGTACAATTACTCTGTAGGGTATGTTTTCCTCTATATTATGGTGTATTGAAGTAGTATACAAGTCCCAATAACTTCTAATACCAAAGGATGATGTAAAAGTCATAAATTTGAGATATTTTATAATTTTTATTTAATAAAGTACTCATGGGGATCCAGATTTTATATTGGAATTATACATCTATAGTGATAAATGTGACATTTTATATAAATTTATTTAATAAGATGAAATTATTCTCTTTACTTATAGGGTGGTGATGGGAGGATTATGGAGCACTATATTTATTTGTTGACCAGAATTATATGAGGTTTTTTGGATCCTTAATTACTCGATAAATGAATAGATCAACCCTGATTGTTGTTAAATCATCCCTGGTACATTTAATCACAAATGAGGTGTTACTTGCCTCTTGGATGTATGATTTTGAACCCATTGAATTTAATGAAATATGTAAACATTGTTACTTGTATGATATTGACTTTTAAAGTGTTGAACTATGGAAATTGAAGATATAGATATGTTTTATGTGATTATATCATATATTTCATTCAAAAATTCTCCTTTTTTAGTTACATCAGTGTTTTAGTTGTTTTGAGTTGACTACCTATTTTAGTTTTCATTTGTTTTTTGGAGTGTCCAAATGGACATGTTTATAGTCGCCCCTAAATATGATTTGATTCCATAGTAATGTTTGCATACATATGTTTCACAATATAATTAATGTCTCATTGATCATGAATCTAGAGATATTTTTAATGGGAATGCAACATGCAGCATGGTGATACATAGAAATGTAGGGTTTTATAAGAACACCACTTTATGTGTCCTTAGTTTACAGTGTGTCGTAGTGTCTACGTTCAAGTTCCCATACCATGTGGTTTCTCTTCCATTTATACATATCTATTTCATAGTGTATGGAATATCATTTTATTACTAGTAAGGCTTTCAAATGTGGAATAAATTTGTTTAACTATTATTCATTCTTTTATTGATACAATGTCCCATTTTTCCAGTTTCATGATATCAATTTTTTGATATATTATTGGAATTATATTGAATATTTAGTGAATGTAATTGTAGAATAAATATCTCTTGTACTACAATGACTTCTTGGAGAAAGTCCTTAAATCATGACCTATTAGCAGCAATATTGGGATGGAACCCATGGCTCATCATTGCCCAAGGATGGTCTCGATGGGCTACGTGGTTTCAGATAAGAGTAACAAATTAGTCTTTATCCTTATAATTGGGGACTATTTCCTGTGTCACAATTATTTTTATTATATTATATCAAATGTTCTATTTTTTCCATCCCATATATTGATTTACTAGTTTTTTAGAATGTTTATAATAATTATGTATTTATATTGAGGGTTGGATTAAACTTACATAATTGGAATCGAGTGGTATATGGTCTTAAAATAAAACTCTATTCCACTACCAATAATATTACCTCTACACATTACGATGTGGGAGTGTGTGTATGATGTCTTATATTTTCCACATAGATGTTTTCATTTTCCTTCTACATTGATTTACCTTTATATAAAAATCATATCACATATTCTAATTTCTGAATAACATTCCTTTGTGGCCATTGATCACCTTTTCATTGGAATTGATTATCAAAAATATTGTCATGTAGATCACTTGTGACTTATATTTCCAAGTAAATGAATTCAACAAACTAAATTGGATCTACCACTACGCTACCATATAAGTTGACATTCACCAAGAATTGAACATCATAAATCCAAAAACATTTATATAGAGAGCTTTCTATATATCTAATTCTCCCAAGTATTTTCCACGGAAATGAAGATATGCTCAGAGTTCTCATCCTCAAATTATGAATTTAGTATTATGTGAATATTAAATAATACAATTAATTAGTATAATAATTCTTGGAAGACAAAATTCACTAGGACTATGAACACTATCAAGGTATTCATTATTCAAAAGGGTATCAATAGAAACACATAGTGTTTGTAGCAGCTCTTGGATGATCTATTTGGGAAATACAGATTGCAAACAAAAAATGGTGAAAACTAGAAATTTAAAGATCTTTAATAGAAATTTTTCATCCTTCATATTTCCAAATATGTTTTAAACCCTATAAATAGTGTATTTGTTTTACTATCACTTTTTTTATGTAGAGATGGTTAATATAAAGCCTAGAAACTTCATTTTCCTTCTTGGTGAACAGAAATGATGCTATATTGGTGGTTACAATTATTTTAATGCATCATTACACAAATAAGTCCTTAAGATATACATTTTACTCCTTAATGTAAATGAACACCATCTAATAGGATGAATATGGTATTAGAGTGGTCCTAGAGTAAATATTAATTCATAAGTTGGATTAATAATGAGGGAAAATTTATTTAATTCCTCCACAATGATATCCATAAATTTAAACACAAAATTATAAAAATGATAATCTAAATCATCCACCACACATAGAACCATATCGACCAATTGATTGTTGTCAGCTACAAATTTCCACACATAGGCCCTACTCACCACGACTAAATGTCACATTCACCCTTAAAGAAAAACCTAGAACCATTAGCTTGAAAAGAGATTAATATTTACTAATAATAGTATTTATTGAAAAAAGTTTTGTATTTATATTCCATACCATGGATTACATCATGTGGATTTATTACAACCATTATGAGGTCTCACAGAAAGAAGTCTCTACAAGGCACAAACTCACATCATCGAACGAAATTGTTGAAATTTTGATAACTTCTAATGGGAATATTTAGGCACATTGATTCATAAAATGTGCTCGAATAGGATCAATAACTATCTAAAAGGGAAAAATAATGTCTTAAAACAGTATCAATGATTCTTTATTCCAATGAAGAGAATAAAAATATCATACCTCAGATAATAGGATGCGTTTCTTGGTCATAACCACTACCACCTAAATATTTATCATTTCTACCTAGTAGATCCCAATTATTGGAATTTATTCCATAAGGATTATAATGGTGGAAGTTGATGACAATGATATATACCTATAGATCCTCCTCTTAATTCACCATGGACTCCTCTACTGTATCCTATTACCTGAAGACCACCATGTCTATCCCAAGGATGCCTCTAATCATGTTATTTCATCTTATACAAGATTATACCTTCTACCTTACTTCCCTGTGATATAAAACAATGTATGATATCATATGATATGTGATTTCATCATTTATAGGCATCAAAAATTATATCACTTGGATGGATAAAACCACTTAAGGTTTCTTAAAGATGTGAATCTTTTAGTACCAGATTTCATGTTATTATAATTTTGATATTGATTCCCACCAATATAATACCATAGATAGTGACTATTCCCATAGATAACAACCTAAAACTCTAGATACCTGATACTATTCTTCTATGAATTCCTTAATCACAAAGCACCTCTCTAAAACACTAGTAATATAGGGGTTATAGTGGGGAAACTTCCACCTTGGATCTCTCCTTGAAGGAAATGATTTAATAGAAGTTATCAAATGATTATTTCTGGAATCACATCAAGATATTAACTAATAAGATTATTCAACCTTGATACACACTCCAAAATAAACATAAAATACCGATAAATCTCAAACATCTCCTTGATGTATACAGGAATTAACATAGCTAGTTAGTAATCATCTTGAAAGAGTATGTAAAAATATTCCCATATGAGAGTCACCATGTGATGGGTTTGGATGATCAAGGATTACTATTGAATAAAAACACCCACTAGAGTTCTAGGTTTTACCACTATAATCCAATTAGTGGATTTCCAAAGAAGTTGTAATAACCAAATTATTATATCAAGAACAACCTTTGATTATCGAGTATATGGATTTATATTAACATTGCATTATGAATATCAATAAAACTCATGAATCCAACTCAACATACCTATTTGAATTCCGATTCTAATGGAATCATCTACTGCTCAACAGTAGCATGTTTGTATACCAATAATTATAAAAGCAGATCATCTCATTATTTTATCGATGGGGGTACCACACCACGAATATCCAGAGGTGAACCCCATGATAATGATTTTAGGTAGAATCATCTTTTATCAGTTTTTAAATGATAAGGGGATAAATCAACAACATCAACATTCCATAACCCTACACTAGTATCTTTTATAGTTTTCTTCATGGATGTATCATATTGTTTAACAAGATGACCCATGTAAATTAAATTATATATGGTAAGGTTAATAAAGATGAACATATATATAAATTAATCATTTCTAAATGATGCACATACCATTTTCTCACTTCTTCTAACCATTGTTCTAGAGCATCAAGTAGAAAACTACGTTATAAAATTCTAGTTGAATGGATACATCAATATATTCACTACCAATGTATTATTTAGTGTAATGGATGGTGTGAAATCCCATTAACATCATTTCCCTAAATCTACAAACCATTCGTCAATGACAACTAACTCAAAATATTTTCCATAAAAAAACTAAATTTTATAAAACTTTATAATTGATTGGCCAAATAGGGCCCTACCTAGATAGATGTAAGCCATGTTTTCTACCTTAAGACGACCAAAAAATTTATTGGGGATAGTTATTGACATCGATTAAGCCTTATCATAATGTTCATATACTCAAAAAACACCTCTACATATGATTAAACAATATATACTATAAAAAACAAACTACACAATATATAATCCATTTAATAAATGAAATTATCCATAATGGAAAAACTAAAGTATAAACCATTAAATTAAAGGGAAAATATATTAATAACAACCAAAATTAAAACCAACCAAATAATTAAATTAAGGGATATTCTCAATGAAAATCTTTATATAGGGTCTTCAACCCTTAATTTCCCCTATAGGTACCTCTAATTTCCCACTCACATGATACCACATCCACAAAAAACATAACTAAACTATCCATCATCTTTATAGTACATGATATATGGAGGAAAATTCTAATATAGATATATGTAACAACATACATAGTAAGAGACTAAAAAAACTAAAAACTAAATAATAATGTATCCATTATCATAGAACCTCTTAGGAGAAGTATATCCCTTTTATAGAACAAGTACATGAATATGAAATAAAATCCCATATATTATTTCAGTTTATATTACCAAAGGAACCATACATTAATAGATGATCATCATATGAAAACATCCATTGATCTAGAAACCCAAGAATATAATCAACTGATCTAAACAGAAATTGCATGAACTCTAAAAGTGTATAACAAGGGAACCATTCCTTAATTAGGTCAACATATCAGTTTTCAGTGTATCAAACCCTAATGAATAACCTATACAATATCAAGATGTATGAATCTGAAATAGGAGTACCAAAATCAATAGATTAAGGTCCCATTACATAATTATATAGGTTTGTATTAAAATCCATAAGTTATATATGGGGACCCATGTCTGATTGGAACCAAGAATGTAATGACCTTATACCCATCGAATGTGACCATATGATCAGTATTTGGGGGAGTAATGAACTCAGAAGAATATTAGAGGATCATTACTTGACTTTTTTACAATCATAGGAGTACGCATCTCCATTTATAATATGATCATATATCATAATCCCAATAATCATCCTTATAATGAAAAATCAAAAACCTACTTGGGTCACAACACAGAAAGAAAACAGTGGACTAAAGGATCCCAACATCAAACTATACATGGAAAAAATTCATAGGTTTGGTTATATCCCCACCCTAATATGACATACATATGAAAATATTTATAGAAACTATTGAATGGATCATGTGTGATATTTTTGTCTATGGATCTCCATAGACATGAAATTATTTATACTATCATAAATCAATGTCTAACCCACCTAAACCAACCTACAATATAAACCACTGAGAACATAGTCATTGAATATTATTATTATCCATGCAATGCAATCCAAACATTTCTATTATATCACACTATATTATTCTATAGCTAAGACCTACATGCGACAACTCACCTCATTTTGGATTAACATTACAATCCAAAACATCTATATAATAATACATCCATTATAATATTATAGACCATTATTGAGGTCTGTTCATTGAACTATGCATAGTGATATATCATGGTCATTTTTGAGACCCTATAATCAAAACATGATAACTCTTTCATTTCCATAATGAGATACCATAAAATTTAATATCTTTTTACTCATTAATTCCATAAAACTCGATAGTTCATGAGATATTCCTCCATTTTTTAGCACTAATTATGCAACACAACATTTTATAGTGTGGTTGTTTTCTCAAAATAAAACTATTATAAAAATAATATTGGTTTTCATAGAATGATTAATCCATGATATTGAATATAAGAAACCAACCAACTATTTTTTTCATAAAATGGGAAATAAAACTGGGATGATAAAGTCCATTGAATTAGTGAAATCATAAGGAAATGATAATGAAATCATATATGGAATCAAAATAATATCACACAATAATAATAATTGTGTTGAGGATATGGTAATAACTTGGATTTTGTTCATCCATTATAGCACAACCTAACCTATTTCACTCTATGGAAAAAACCAAACTTGTTGGTGACATGGCCCCAAGTGCACATTACAATACTGAAGAGTCTCTTTAATATTAATTAGGGACCAGTCTGTGTCTTTAGGGATAATATTCCCTCATGTAAGTGTAAAAAAATAGAAAAAATAACTAATAATCATCCAAAGTATTAAGAAAATACGGTTCTGAATCAATAGATATATTAAAGGATGTAAATATAAAATAAAATTTTACAAATAGCCAAATGACCATTTCATACATACTACAATAATGACCCACTAAAATAATCACGTAATCAGTAGTATATAAAATAAATTGAAATAAATGTACAAGGCTCCATTACAAACTATGATATAAATAAAAAAATATTGTCTTGATGACATTGGTGAAATTATTTATCTCAATCATATAAATCCACATGATAATCCCTACTCAATCATAAATCTTTTATTCTCAACCCTATCCATTTTACATCCTTTATCAACTAAAAATTATACATAAGATCTGCACACACACTGAGGTTCATGTACAGTGATGAGAAATAAATCTCAATAGGCCACACCAAATTGTGTACCAATAATATGATGTCATAACTTCATGCTCATTGATTATGATTATCCAATATGAGACAAAACGTCAAATGAATAATAAAATACTTCTGGATTAAATACATGGGCCTTTGATCCTAATCGATGACACAATCATTAAGAAATGCAGAAATTTCTCCTGATAGGTGACACTATATATATATATATATATGTGTGTGAATATGTATCTATATATATATATTATATGTATGAAATATATAAATATAGATATAGATACATAATATTCTCAATGACCTTATGTGTGAAACTATGGAATCCTTGCAAAACAACATAAGTGTCTCTTGTTTTAATAAGGGGACTCAACCTAATACTTTAAACAGGGATATATGATTCCATTTCATGAAGCCTCAATCAAATATATGAATCCTCATATAGAATATCCTAACCAAGGGGTTTGAAACGTCACATATATCAACCAAATTATAATGTGAAATTCGACGCCCAACATACTAGTCAAAGGGCGTGAAACATCATGTCTAATAACCCCATAATGATGTAAAACTCCATGTCAAACTTACTAATCAAGGGGCTTGAATGATCATGTCCAAAAACCTATCAATTATGTTAAAAATGTTTAATGGAATTCTTGTCATGGTGTTTGAAACTACATGTATACAAACCGAATAATGAAGTTAATCAACCTAATAATTAGGTGAAATTTCATGTTCAACATCCTAATCTAGGGGAGTGAAACGTCTTGTACAACATCCCAAAATGATTTGAGAAGCAATTCATAACATCTTAGGCTAAGGGGTGTGAAGAATAATATCCAAAAAAACCCTAAACAAGGCCTATCTGTGATAAAAATTAAATGTAGGATCAAAGGTTGGATCCCTTGATGTAGATATGAGAATACCAAATAAATAAGTAAAAAAAATGGTCCTAGGAAATATGTATGATCAGCCCGAATCAACATGGATTGGAATACAGATTCTATAAAATACATATGGACATAACATAAATGTAAAAAACAATCAGTAGATTTCAATGTCTAGATTCATGGTTGTAACTTTTGGCATCCCCACCATAACAACAAGTCATATAAATCTATATGAAATTAGAACCAAGAAACATTTTTGGAAGGCATAACTGCTTCATTATTAACTAGGTGAATGAACATATAAGGAACGAGGTTATCCAAATTCATAAACCCATCAATACCACCACTTCCACTCGAGAACACATGTCCTTTATGGGTTCAGATATGACACCATACTCCATCTATTCCCAAACACTTCACATATAAGATAAGTGTCAGTCAAACACTGATGAATCCATTGGGTCCCTCAGGTCACAATATTAGATAAACACCCCACTAGAGATCCCCTATGTTATAACGTAAGAATAATAATCCATCACTGTATCTTTTAAAAAAATAATATATTATAGGAATCATCATGGGATCCTTATAAGATCAAGTGATTAGAGTCATCCTATGTTGAATCCTCAATCTAAATACATAAGTGGAGGTATCGTAAAGGGGATTATTTGTCACAAACTTGTTTTTATCAACAAATGTCTTCACAATACTAAGGATCCACACCTCGTAATAGAAAATTACTCAATGTAAAATCCATATATTATCCATAAAGGGTGATGGATCATGTACTAATTTAGAATAAGGTCTCTTTCTAGGTTGGTCTTACACCCAACTATTATTTCCTAACAAGTTATATCATAGTTAAATTAACCAAGGACTATATATAGAATGTTTCTAAAAGTGGGAAATATAATTACAATTTCCTATGCATGAATAATTATTTTAAAACATAGGTTGGTCTCATCCCAGGTCTCACTCTCAAGAGATAATAGAATTTTAATAATCAGGGAAGAACCTTTCCATTATAGTTCATTCACCTAAAAACAAATCCTAGGTGTTCTTTAATAACCTCATTGGTTACATTATTGTGATATACATGGAAATATGATTAAGATTCACAATTTATGTGTCCATTTCTAACTTTAGGGGTATAAAATAATGAGAAACCCTAAAAGAGTACAATCATGGTAGTATGCGATATGTATCTGAAGTACAAGAAAGGAACTCCAAAGCATCTCAACCGAAAATATACTTCTATATGGTTTTAGTAAAATGTGATTTATCTGTGTACAAAAAACTATCCTAAAGACACATGGGGTCTAGCTATGTGTAACCACATGACCATGTTCCCCTTAAATGTAATGTGTCTCCAAGTACCCTAGATATATGTCCATGTAATACTACACAATATATACTCAAAGTACACAGTGTGAACTTTTCAAAACTTATATACCCAAGTGATCAGCCACACAGCCTAGTACATGAACATGTACTACATCATGAAATGAAATGAAATTACCCATCATATAATTTCCAAAATGTCATCGTCCCAAAACATGAATAACTATCAACATTCATTTATGGAACCACACACCATGTGATCAATATTTCAGAATAAGAAACCCCTACATCAGCCCAAAAGACTAGTTCTCCATTATTTAAGTGTATATCAAACATCAATTTGCCCATATCAACCATAAATGGGATTTTAAAAGTATGAAATGGGAAATATATAATGATTCGTGGCATAAAATAAAAAAATGACCTACTATTTGGGTGAAATTTATCAAATACTCTCTTATTTATACAATACACATCATCGATATGATGATACGATTCCATATAAGAAACATAGTAGAACAAACCTTCCCCCATCTATCCCGATTTCTCTCACTATCGTGTGAAGGTGAAGCCCACATGGGGTGTATTCCAGAAGCTAGGGGAGGTCAAAAATTATAAGAATAAAGGAAAACAAGGAAAAGGAAATGAAAAAGAAAAATAATCTGGGTCCCAAACCAAATTCCCATCAATAGGTTATGTGTAACATAAGAAAGAATCTGCCTTTTGTACTTAATTGTATGTTTATAATCTCAATATCATGCAACATTAAAAATATGTATCCAATAAAACACATGAAAATAAATTAATATAAAATTATTTAAATATTAAATATTCATTATTCTAGGAAAATATTAATGGCTTAGAATTCCATTATACAGTTGTCCATGGGTAAACACCATTTTCCAAAATCCCTGAAGTGGTCAAAAAAATTATCCTATATCTTATTCAGATAAAAATATCATTTCACACTCCATAATCATTAGAAAGTAAAAATTCAAATTTTTATTGAAATTTCAATTTTGAAAAATCACTATTCTTTACAACCTCCCAACTATAAAAATTATCATTTTTAATAGGTCTTGGTGGTCAAAAAAATAGCCTTCCTCTCATCTTGATCATTTTTATAAATATTCTCTCTCTATCCTACAACGAACTGTTCCACATAATTAACATGTGCCCCTATAAGGATCAAATTTAACCATGACTAATTTGATACATCAAATAATAGGAGTATCATTTTCTTCAACTCACAAAAAAACATCAATATATATGGACCACACTCATTCTATCACCAACTACAATGAATTGTGTGTCGAAGACAACTCGTCATTGAGCTTCAACCTAAAACATTGAATCATCACCCATTACCACTACATGAGAATGATTCCAATGGAAAAAATAAATTTAAACATATAATAATCGTCACCAACCACAAATAGCCAATGAATAACTCCCCACCAGATGAAAAACTTGTAATTATCCTTCAGAGTAACTCTTATGGAGTCCCTTTGTAAAATCATAGTAGATATTTAGATATATAGGTGTATATATTATTCTTCCATAGTGTAATCATGATTATTTCAACATATTGAGGATGATCATATCCAAAAAAGAAGTGCACAAATATTCCATTGATAGGTATGTATCTCTCTACCCAAACCATGTTCACATAAAACATTGTTATACTTGTTTTTTACCAACTCCTAACACGGAATTTCCTCACAAATTGTGGTAGGCATAAACATGGTTCAACCACCTCATGTTTACTAATTTAAACTTAATGTATTTTATACCATGGATTGAAATTTATTATTTAATAATTACTCCTAGGAAACTATTCTAGTAACATTTCATTGAAACCAATGATCGTTAGCTCGTACATGGCCACTCACCAATTTATTATTTAAATGAAACGATGGTCAACCAATGCATGATATTACTATCACAACTGGCCTAACATTTGTAATATCCCATATAAAAAATTCATGACAAAAATTACTCTCCCATGAGTTATTTATCACCAGTATGGGATGACTGTTCTATTGTACACACCATTCTCTATAACAAACTGAACTACCAAGGTCCTCCAAGCCAGCAGATGGCTGGGATAATATAATTCCAAGTCTTTAATTAATTATCTAGGTTCTAGAGACAAGTACCAAGAAGTTATAATATAAAATGGGATACATATCCAAAAAAAGTTTCAAAGAACCCATCCATCTTAATGGAATAGTGTAGAGGAAGATAAAGACATTGACAAGTACGGTATAAACAAACATGAAATAAACTCTAGGAAAATAAATCATAGTATAAAAATATAAATAAAATTAATGGTTAAAAATATAAACCCAATCCAAAATGAATTCCAATCATAAAAAAAACTAGAATAAAATAAAACTGAGAGGGATAGACTTCTAATCTCTAAGTCTCGACCACCGTATGTGGTCAATGAACCATGTACCACTATGATCTAAAAAATTCAATGTTTATTTTTCTATAATCTTCATAAGAGATAACAGATGAATTAAAATACCATGTAGGGTTGAGTATATACAAAACTAGTAAGATTCCATATAAACATTAATGGGAGGAATAAGAAGATATAAAAAATGTCATATTAGCCTAATAAAAGTGGGAAATGAAACCAACCACAGATATATACTCATAGAAATTGTAAGAGATATAAAGAGGATATCTATCTCACATCTTGGTCCATTTTTGACTAGACTACATAGAGATCCAAAATTCAATCATCGATTCCCAACATTAAATATAACTTCAACATAATCTTGTTGGAGGGGCACGCCACATAGAACAGTACTCCACAAGCGAGGGTTCAAAATATCCTATTGAAGTCCCACTCACCCCCATAGATAAACTATGATAGAGTAACACTCCATGTAGAGAGAGAGTATACTAAATGTATGGTAAAACCTTCCATACTAGTATAAATAGTATGGAGGACCTACTCCTAAGAGAAACAGGGGAGCACCAACCCCTTATCTCTATGACGATCTTTCTTGATCACTGCCATCATAAGGTGTCACCTAAAAAATTATCTTACTTAGAAAACCTCAAATCAAATATATTATGAAAGTAATAAGTCCCCCTAACTTGTTATACATGGAATAAAACTCCATATATTCTATTAATGTGCCAAAATACAATTCTAGAAGAAGGAGATATGAGAGGAAGAAGATTATAGTGGGGCATGATGTTTTTGGGGGCCCACATGGCGTGTAACTCATAACCATTGCCTAGTTATATTCTATAATGGAAATGGTTTGGAAATACATGTCATAATAAATGGAATATATGAGTCATACACGATGTGTCTCTGCCACTCAGGACCTTCTAGTGTGGTTCGAGCTATGAATATTTTACTTCGGGTGTTGCATGTGTATGTGGCCATGGATGGGTGTCGAATAAGCCGATGCACTCCCTGAGTACATGGAATTTCTTCCTTTATAGGATCTTGGGATTTTTCTTGCAGAAAAATGGATTTTCCACCCCATAAGGGTCACATAGTATGTGTTCTTATCCACATGACATGATATCATAATGTCCTTCCAAAACCATAACGCTGCGACTAGGGGGGACATACAATGTTTTTTTCTTTAGATACATCGCGTACATTTGAGAAATTTCCAGAACATGACTTCCATTGACATGATTTCTTGATCCACTCCCATGAATATGAATCCCTCTAGTTGACCACCAAAAATTGAAATAAATCACATGTAGCCATTTATTTCCCAACAAATAATGGATAAAATATAAAATATATAAATATGTATGAAGTCTTAAATAATGTCCAACACACCTCTCATCATCTTCCACCCAATGCAGCTGATTCTATGGTTCTTAAATCCAAGAATCATCACCTAAAGACAATGATTCGACGAGATCAATATGTCAAAAACAAATATTTTCAGCTTTCAAACAAAAATATTGAATTTATGGGATTTATTGCACTAAAACCCACCCCACATTATTTGACCATGACCCCATGTTGTAATAATTAATAAAAAAATTAATGGAAGGGAGAAAATAAAAATAAAAATGGGTAACATTTTTCGGACCATGGGGTCATGAATCTGTATTTTTGGGGAAGATTCAAGAAAGATCAAACCCGTAGATTCACGATTTTTGTGTACACAATTAAAGGTTTTATATTTTATGAATAGATCAGGATGAATCACAGGTTTCACATAATTATTCATTGATATGATATCTAGAGTAGTAGAGACATCAAGTGGTATGTTATTAGAGGCACCACGTTTAGCATTACAATCATCCTTTGGATTACTCCATTCTATTTTTTATCTACCAGAGGTCAAGAAATGAAGAATAAAGGGTATTTACATAAATTTTGGGTGGTAAAGATGCAATATTCATGGTGATAGATGTTTATATAGATGTTTTGTGAAGGAATGATGGGTTTTGTAAATTTCATAATGACCGACCATGAGTCTTGGAAGAAACAATTGTGTGTAGTCCCATATTATGGTTCTTGGGGTTTTGGAAGAGCTAATGATCACCCGATGTGTGGTGGGGACCAAAAGATTTGTCAACATCATTGTGCAGCCAAGACATGCTTTGTACTGAAAACACCTAGGACCCCATGCAAGGGAAAAATCATTTCATTACAAAGTACATGGGAGTAGTCCAACATCCAAACATGACCTGGTATATGACCATGTTCATGGGAATAACATGATTTAAATGTGTGTTTCTTGTATCATATGGTAAAGACGAGGGTGGATGATAAATGTTCTATTTGATTCATACACACTGTATACTATGAAATGTCTTCCCAAGATGTTTCTAGAGGTAAACAAGGCCAATATATGAATCAGGGTCACATGTGATGTGGACCCCCATACACACCATGTATTAACTCTAGAAATATTTGGCTCTAATATATCCTACATTGAGACACATATTTGGGAATGTGTGTATCATCTCATATGTTTTTTTAATATACAATGTGAGGGTTTCCTTCATCATTCCATATAAGATATGATGTGAGGTTATCTATCACGAACCATGATTGGTTATCATCCGAACTAGCACTCGACCTAATCTGTGGTAAGGCTCGATGGGCTTTATCGAACCCCATGGGCTGGCACAAGGGATTTGGTATCAATACTCGAAATATGAAAATATTTACCCAAACATACACAATTATAACAATAAATTTTTTTAAATAAACCAAATATGGAAAACAAAACCAAAAAAGGATTTACATGGATTCAATATTAAGTATATGAGTTTATACAAAAAAAAAGATGGAAACCAAAAGAAAATTTAAAAAGAAACCATCTACAAAAACCTTCACAAGGCAAGGTTAACACCTCCCTCAAGCCATCATAGAAACACCTCCCAAAAATATCTCTATAATCCTGAAAAACCCTTACCAATAGCTTTACCCTTACCTATATCAAACATAACCATGTCTACATACAACAAAGGGTGTATGCAGGGTGTGAACTTTTACCAAGTTGGATGCCACACAAAAAGATTCCATTCTCTAAGCATTTATTTAAAAATAAACATTCATGTTTAATAAATGAATGTAAATTCTTATAAAATATAATGGAAAGAGGATTTAGTGATAACAACTATAAAGGAATGAAATTTTTGAATAAAAACACAATTGTTATTATCGTAACCCAAATTCCACACTCTATTCCGATAGTGAGAACAATGTTATCAAAGGTCACTAAATATAGGAGATGACCTATGGGTACTAGATAGTGATGGGACTATAGAACCTCGTGTCTTGGTGAAAATTTGTATATGAACCTCAATTATCTACATTACCATGCATGACCCACTTGAGAGGAGAATCATCAAAAATTGGAGTGGTCTCCAATCATCATCAATATTTAGTTAGTTTTTTCATCGTCAATCTTGATAAGTGAAACATAGTCGTAGAGACTTATGTATCACCAAACCACTAGTCCTATTCTGCCCTCATAGCTATCTATTCATCCATTAATGTTCAATACGTTTCACATTTTTCACATAATATCAATTACACATTAAACAAGTCAAACAATGAACTACACACACTAAAGTTATCATTTACACGTTCAAAAATATTTTTAAAACCCAAAGTAACACATAAATTCATTCTATCCATTATTTAAACCAAAAAATAAATTTAATAAACAATTTAATCAATTTTTAAAACACATCAAAAAAAACAACAAGGGGTCACATCAAGAATACGGTATTTTTACATGTAATGTCCACCTTAAAATCAATTTCTTTTTAAATATATTCAAAAAATACATTATAACCACACTTATATCTCATAAATCATAGTAAAGGACATAAGAAATCATATAAATTCATCATGTAATGTTTAAGCACAAAATCACCTACCTCTGGTGGAGATAGTCCTGGAAATTGGTGTAAAAATAAAACTACACCTCGATCACACTACAATGTTGCAAAATTTAACCCTAATCCAAAAGCATGAACCAAATAAATTAAATTAGAGCACTAAAAATAATACCCAGGTCTAGAGAGGAGGAAACCCCCAAAAAAGAGGGAAACCCTAGAATAAAGAGATAATAAGAGATTAAAGATGGCTTACATGATGATTTTAAGAGAAACTTCCCAAAACCTGACACAAAACTGATACTCCCGGGGATATCGAAGGATGAATTCTCATTCTTAGGGCGAGGAATCAAAAATGAGGGGGAAAATGAGGTGGGTTAGGTGTTTAAATCAATAGGAGAGTGAAATTTTAATAACCTTGATGCCGCATGTAGAAGTCCGTATGGTTTAGTAAACTGTCTGGTAACCATACATAGAATTCTGTCTGAAGGAAAACATCTGCATAGAAACCTTGGAATAGGCACATGGGTGTCTAGTGGCCGTGTGGTGGGTTCTATCTCCAACCACACAGTTTCTTAGGTTGGGCACACTTTACTACTAACCATGAACCCACTATGGGATAGAGCCAGTACACCAAAAACTCTCTATTTTATCCAAAATTTAATTGAAAACCAAGGATAAAATATATACCAAAGAATAAACAGAAATATACCTAAAAACAAGATCACAGATGTGAAAATTCTCCCCCCTATGATAACATTATTCCCTTAGAATCTCATCCTGAAACATGATCTGAATGAGGAAATGGGTACACTTGAACGACCCAAGACATCCAATGGCATGTCTCATGTATATCATTCCAATGTTTCTGAAGTAAATGGACCAATAAAATAGAATTCCCATGAAACAACTTCTCTAGGAAATCCACTATATGTATTGGTCATTCAAACACTGATAAATCGGGGTCCAACTCCATCTCTTACCAATTCAACACATGAGGCAGGTAGAGATTATACATCTTTAGTTGGGAGACATGAAACATGTCATGAATCAACATCAACTGAGAAAGAAAATATAACTTGTATTCCACTATTCTTATATTCTCAGAAATATAAAAAGTTCTGAAAAACCTCTTATCATCATTCCAAGCTTCCCCAAATGATGATGACACTATTAAAGGCCCACTTTCATGAATACCTGATCAACCACAGTAAAATCTAGATCCAAAATCCTATATTCAGAATAATATTTGGTGTGACTGTGATGTGTCAATAACCACTGCCTAATCAATTTTTCTTTGTTAGATGCCTCATGTACAAGGTTAAGCCCTAAAAGTGGGGTATCCCTTACCTCATCACAACAAAATGGAGTACAACAAGGCTGACCAAAGAGAACCTAAAATGGAGCCATTTTAATTGAGGAATGGTAACTATTATTATAATGAAATTCAATATATCCTAGATGGTTATCCAATTAACCTACGAAATCATAAACACACGCATGGATTTTGTCTTCCAAAATCATATTTTCCCATTTCGTTTGACAATCTGTATAGGAATGATATTCCATACTCAGTTTGACTGGAGACCCCATTTCCATATAAAGGCCTTCCTTGAATTGAGAGGTTAAGCAGGGGTCTCTATTAGAGAATACTTTTAAGGACATGCCATGATGCCTGACCCAATCCTAAATATACAACTCTCCCTGGTCATCCACCTTCACTGACACTTTTATAAGAATGTTTTTGTCTAATTCGGTTAAAAGTTTAATTAAGACCTAAATGGAATTCCTTCTTATAGGTTTATGAGGTAAGACAATAATGAAGTCTATGGTGATATCATCCCATTTCCAGGTAAAAATGGGTGATGACTGAAGAAAACTGAAGGGCGTTTGATGCTCTCTTTTAACCAGATAAAAAGTATTGCTTCTCAAGATGAAGGTAGTTATGTCCCATCTCATACCTGTCCACCATAACTATTGAAGAACATAAAAATACATATTGTTAGCACCTGGATGAATAGACCCCTAAGAATGGATTAAATCTTGCATGACCACCTTCCCCTACAATAAAGATACCACATAACAGCCCAAGTAACCCAAAATTTCATCGAGAGACAACGACTAATTTGGGGACCTCTCCCCAACATGAGGAAACTACATACACTGCTGACACAACCCATCACCAATATTTTCCCATAGAACCAGCACCGAAAAAGAAGGGTCCAATTACACACTCTCTAAGTACGCTCCTCCATTGTGATCCTTGGTCTCTAAGTGCATCTTGGAAAAGTGCCCCATCAAAGTCCACAAATTTTTGGACTTCCTCAATTCCTAATCAAGATCTTTCATACTGAATATGTCATCCAACACATTACCCTTTCTCATGGTGTAGATGATATCAATTTAAATCTTTACAAATATTCAATCCAATGGCACTGCATAAAATTGAGGTGCTCCTAGGAGAAGATGTAGGTTAAGCTCTTATGATCATAGTAGAACAAAAACATCTCACAAAAGATGTAGTAATGAAATTTCTTCTTGGGATTCATCACTATTGCTAACTCCATGTCATGGGTCGAGTAATTCTTCTCATGTGGCCAGAGTTAGTGAGAACCATATGACACCACATGATCATCACATATAATAACACAACCAAGTCCCATACCTAAAGCATCACAATAAAACACACAAACCTTTCATAATTCCAGTATCACGGAGAACCACTTTTACCATTTAATCTAGAAGAATAAATCATCGATTTGGGGAAAAGTGTATTTATTCTTGATGGTTACCATATTAGGATTCTAGTATTCAATACGCAATTAGAGAGATCTGTCAGCCTTCTTCATGAAAAATATGAAAGTGGACTAGGAATAGATTATCAGGTGAATGAACCCTTTGGATTATAGATCATCTAGATGTATCTTTAATTCCCTCAATTCAGTGGGGGGAAATATGATATGAGGGAAGAGATATCTGTAGTGTTCTAGGTGCCAATTCAATCGCAAAATCCACATCTCTCTTTAGGGGTGTCCCTAAAAAATCATTTTATAAAATATATAAAAACGCATCTACTACATGAGATAGTCTAGCCTCTAGAGCACTGATATCATCCTCCTACACAAGAAATGAAAATTTAAAGGAACGATTTCCCAACTCTGGGAGGGAGGTGTAGCTCAACCAAGATAAGGTTCCCATTCTCCTCGAAAAACCAGATTACATTCATCAAGTTCCATGAAACTAAATCACCAATTATAACAATGATGTTTTTCATGGGGATTCACAATCCAGACCATTCCAAGGATCAAGTCGAACATGTCCATGTTAAGGACCAATATATCATATTCCATCTCAACCTTTGACACCGAAATCGCACATAATGGGAACCTGAGGCCCTGCTCCTTCTTTTTCACAATCACATCACCAACACCATCGCAAAATAAAAGAGCTCAATTGAAAAAATAATCAAGTTGACAAGTGGGAAGATATAAAAGAAACTGGGTCAATAGTGTCAAAAATAATGGAAGCAATCAAAGATGAAATCAAGATGTTACCTCATATAGTCGATGGTCCTAAATCTGGTCTCTTTGGTGCAAGATCCACAACATAAAGGATTTTGTTACTAGCCTATGTTGGAACCAGATCACTAGCTTGAGGCTCTTCTCTAAGCTAACCCTGGCCAGAAGAAGATATTCACTTGCTACCTTGACCACTAAACTGAGATCCCACCCTCCTAGATGGTTCCTACAGAGATTTCATTCCACTAGAAGTCACCAATCCATCACATCCCTCATAAAAATGTAAAAATCTAAAAAATCGATGCATGTTTCATAAAACTCCACATCAATGACAGATTTTGGGAAGAGACATACCTAAATTTATAATATTCTCCACCTTCTTGCACTAATGACACAAGATAGACGCTACATCAGAATCCATAGATGAGGGTTTCCTAGAAGGATTTACTGAACTACAAACACCCTTCTTCCCTATCTCAACATATTTCCTTTTATTTTCTGATGAACTTATGCTTCCCTTTACTAACATGTCCCTTGAGGTACTTGACCTTCCATTACATTCAATCTCCACCATAACATCTCAGTAAACTACTCCATCATAAGTCATCATCTCGAACAAGTAGACCTGATAATAGATCTCTATACACAATCATTTTTCAAACCATTGATCCTTAATCTTCTTATTAAAGAGTATTTGGGGGTTATACCAGACCAGATCAGCTAAATGGTAGGCATACCCCATCACCAACTGGTTCCCCTAGGAAAGATCCATGATCTTCTAGGATCTAGAATACACCATGACCTAAGGGTAATATTGGTCATTAAAGACATCCTTTATGTACTTCCATCTCATCTTCTCGTCACTCCTAGATTGAATAACTAAGTCACACCACCTTGTATTTTGAACCTCTAGTAGAAATGAATAACACTTCACCCTGACCTCTTCAGATGTATCCATAAAATAATAAATGTTCTCAACCTTCACAAGCCACTCGTACAGTTCCTGGGGCTCTGAGCTACCTTGAAAAGAAGGGGGTTTGTTCAAAATAAACTCCTAGTCATTATCCCTCTGAGGACCATGATCATCCCTTGTAAATAGATAAGTTTCATGACCTACAAACTATCTGTGAACCTAAAAAGCTTGGACCATAGAATCTACCAACCTCTAATCAAGTGGGGAATAAGAACCCTCTATGTCTTATTCCCATGATTATATGGGAACTCTCCAGGGAGGAATGTTGATATAAAAATCCATATTCAATTGATAAAATCAATAACACAATGCATATGAACAATTTCAATGAAAATAAGAATCATAAATAAACCAATCAAGATAATGCAACATAATGACCAAACCACTTCACACCCACCCCTTTCCAACATATAGTATGTATCATGCACGTCCCACTTGGAGGATATTTGAAACAAATATCCCAACATCCCATGGAGACTCTGGATCTATAACAAGGTGTGATGGTTTGGAACCCTACTTGCAACCAGAACAAGGATCCCTGATAGTACTAACTCTTATTTAACCAGAATCATCCCAAATAAATTGACCCAAAGAGATAAACATTCTATGATACCCTATTTTCATGAACAAATTTGGGTCTTCATTTAAACTAGTGACCAATATGTTCTATGGCATGGCATGAAGGGAATTACCAATCCCCATGTGCTGGTACAAGTGCATAAGTATCAATACTAGCAAGATGGAATGATTTACCGAAACATAAAATTATAAAATAATTTAAAAGATAAAATAAAACCATGTTAGAAACCCAAACCAAAAAATTCTTTAAAAGGTTTTATACTTAAGTCTATGAATTTATACAATACCAAAATAGGGCTACCATAAGAAAAGGGAAGAAAAAAAGTCTCCAAAAACCACCACAAACAAGGGGAACACCTCTCTCAAGACATTATCACAATACCTCCCAAAAAGATCACTAGCATCTTGAACCACCATCACCAAATGATTTACCTTACTTGTATCGAACATAACGAAGACTACATACACCCATGGTTGTAACCATGGTGTGTGTTGATGCCTTGTAGGATGCCACCAAAAATGATTCCATGTGCTAATGGTTGAATGAAAATTAAACATAAAAATTAAATAACTGGAAGGGAAATCGTAGAAAATTTAAAGGAAATAGTATTTAATGAATACAGTTTTATGGAATGAATGTTTTAATTAAAAACACATTTTGTTTTATATTAACACAAATGTCACATTGTATTCCTCCGTTGAGTGAAAAGTAGTAAAATTGAAAAACATATGGGAGATGTCATATGGGTACTAGCTAGTGATGGGACCCTAGTACCTTCTATCTCAGTAAAAACTGGTATAGAAACCACAACGATCAACATTCCCTTACCTGAGCCACTAGATATGAAAAGCATCCAAAAGTATAGTGGTCTACAAATCATCATCAATATTTAGTTTTTGTTCTCATAATCAATCCCACTATGTGAAACCGAGATGTAGTAACATTTGAATCACTATCACAGTAATCATATTCCATCGTCATAGCTATACAGGCTCCCCTTAGAGATCCACAGGTTTCATATTTTACAAATAATATCACATACAAATTTCATAAGAATAACAAGTCACTATATAGACCAATGTTATCATTTTCATACTAAAAACGCTTTTTAAAACCCAAATTCACATCATGATTTTTACTAACCAATTTTTGATTCACATACCCAATTTAAAAAATCCTCTACTAAATTATTAAAGAATTTCACAAGAACACAACAAGGGATTACCTAAAAAATAAACCATTTTCAGATGTAAATTCCATCTTAAAATAAATTTCATAGGAAATCCCTTAAAAAAATCAGCACGATTATTACTCATAATACATGATAATTAACATAACAATGCCTAATAAATTCATCAAGTAACGTTTAAGCAAGGAATCACCAGCCTCATGTAGAGAAGGTTCCTGAAATTGGTAAAAAAAACTCCAACTACGCCACATTCACATGGGAAGGATGCCAAATAAAAGCATAATCCAAAAGGTTAAACAAAAAATATAAAAATAGAACCCTAAGATCAGAACCCTAGTGTTATAGAAGAGGAAACCCCCAAAGAATAGAGGAGTACCTAGAATAAAGATATATTTGGAGATGAAAGAAGACTTACATGATGATTCATGAATAATGTACCTTATGTAAGGCACAAAATCAAAGATCCAAGGGAGGTGGAAGAAGGGATAGGCACTCGTAGGGTAAGGAATCACAAATGAAGGAAAATAAGGTGGGTTCTGGGTTAAAATCAAGAGGTGGGAGAAATTTTAATGACCATGAAACTGCGCATGGTTAGTCTGCATGATTTGGTAATCCTTTTAGAAGTTTTGAGGATTGTTATATCCAATTTAAGGCCCATAAAAGATTACCTAGTCCATGAAAAACAACCATTCATAGGTCGTAAAGTAGGTTTTGTCTCTTATAAAACGGTTTCATGGGTTTGGCACACGGTTGCAACTAATCGTGTTCCAATCATGTGTTAGAGCATGTTCACCAAAACACTCCATTTTTCTCTTAGACTCTCTGGAAAACCAAGGGGAAAATATATACCAAGGATAAAATATAAAATTACTGAAAACTAAGAGAAAATATGTGACATGATCTGACCAGGATCCTTCTTTAGGGGCTGGTTAATGATATACGTTCTAGGAAAGGATTATCACAGAGATATTAGAGTTACAACTTCCCTATCACATGAGAATGGTGGTCCCCAATTGTATTTGTTTATGTAGGAATGATAATACCCTTTAATGGGAATGGGTACTATATACATGGAGTGGTACTCCCCGTTATTTGATTTTTTCTTGCAAGTAGGTCCACTATGAGAGTTGTGAATCCCTCCGTTATGAATAGAAGTGAAGAGGTAGGGGTCCCCCCACATAGATTATTATGAGGTTGTGTTTGATTCAGGGCATCAGTGATAGAAATCTGGAGCCCTTCAAAGAGTCATCGACGGTAGACTCATATATGAGAAAGAAAACCCCTTTATCTATCATCTGGTTTTCTTTATGAGAATATATATATATTATGTGTTTCATTAAACTATTAATTCAGAATGATTTGATCTTTTATGTATATCTATATCTCCCATTTATGGGTTTTCATTCATCCTACTAGGTATGTATATACTCACCCCAACATTGGATTTTCCCACAAATTTTGTGTCTTATACAGAAGACAAATATATCATCAATTAATTATTTAAAGTATAGTGATACTTGGTAGAATTGAATCAATATGGTTGTCATGACATGGATATTAGGATGAATACTCTTTTAGTTTTATTTTATTCAGGGTTTCTTTCATGTTAGGGTTTCATTTTTACCTGGGAATGTATTTTTCAACTTTTGTTGTGTATACCGTTGTAATATATTGTATATTTCTGAGAATTTATTGCATGCGTGTTTATAACATAGATGATACCATATTTTATATTCATCATTACTCTTTATTAGAGATGGATGGTTACATGATTAAAACCATGTTATTTTATTGCCTCACATTTTATTTTATACATTATTTGTTTTTTTACAATCCCCATGAATATTTAAAGTGTTCTTGGATCATTGGAGGCTAGACCGTCAATATGATTGGTGGGCCTTGACGGGTCACTACATTAGAGTCTCAATAATCCATAGGATCTGTTGAAAGTAATATTTATAATAAGACATCTCACTTGTCCAATGATTTACTCCATGACTTTTCATCACATGAAATTGTTTCCATGAATTTATTATCAAGCACACAAATACTAGTCAACATTGCAAGGAACCAGAACAATTCTTCACATGAAATCCAATCACAATATCCAATAACCCTATGAGAATTCTAATAATCCTAATTAATCATCATTATTATATATAAAAACTTGAGAATCTACAATTTTTTGGTCTTAACAAAATTGTAAAAACAATTTCAAGGCCTAAAAATGATTTTTTAATCCATCAACCAAACTTACTAATAGGTTTCCCTAAATCCAACGAAACATTATGCTAAAAAGTTCGAGTAAATTAATGGTCCTCTTGGTATCACACCTAGTCCTACTAATTATACCTCAATATGTGTCACTAGGTGCTACCACCTACCCAAAATGATCAAACCTCTGAGCAGTGTCATATCTCAAGGGGAATCATCCATGCACTCATCATAATATGAGGCATTTAACACACTTGTCAACCCTATATAAGGGAGGTACTGATAACATCAATTTATGAGGGTAAAAAACATTCAATATGTCCAAAATTATAAAAGTTTTCAATTCTATGATATATAGGGAAACACCCTCTAAGTTACAATTAGGAACCCATTTTATGTGTGACTAATAGGAAACCTATAACATAAGGATGAAATTTAATGGAATCGCCTACCACACATCAAAACACTAGGCCTTGATCATCCATATTAATACCCATATAAACTAATACTCATAGGTTCAGGATATATTGTGAAATGAAAATGAAATAATCCTCATTGGTCTTCTGCATAATGTAATGCCCCCTCAAGGAATCAAGTCACTATAAATATTTAGGTACATATTACCATCAATCTATAGGATCTGACTAGATAACCATTATTTATGGTTTGTTAAGGAAAATATCACAAAATTATAGATGGGGAAACACTACGAATGTTTTTAAGAACCTATAGTTAACTGATCCTAAAAAATGTTAATCCCTAAAAAGGGCCCACTTGAAAGGAATCAAATTATAATTCCGACATAAAAGGAAAAATAATACACTCCTTTCATCACTTCAATGGTCTGTTTCATAATATATTCGCAAGGATCAATTAAGTAGAATATAATTAAATGTCATATAGTAACACAATATATAAATTATTACTTTCTCATTTAATAACTGAATCTATGAAACAATTCCCCACAAGGCATCCATCATTGGGATAAACATTCCCTATCAACTAACAAGTTCCACTACACCTCCTATGAATGAGTAAAAAATCACTAACCTCACTATCAATGACTCTTGGTAGATCCAAAAGACCCACATCAAATGGTAATATATATACATCAGTCTGACTGAGTTTAATGACACTAAGGACCAATATGGGAAAACACCATTTATTTTATTATTTAAACATAAATATTTTTACCTCATTGATAGTATTGAATTTACATAAAATCAACCCTATTGCATATAGTCCCTACATACCAAATAGGATTCATGAGGATCACCTCTCAATTTCAAAAAATAAATAATAATAAACAATCACTAACAACATACTAATAAGATAAGATACAAAAATCCACAATAAATCATATATATATATATCACATTTCCATATATCAAATAAATATTCATTAATAACTGTAAAATCACATATTAAGAACTAAAATCCCTAATATTTTGTAACATAGAATTTCCATCAGAATATGTGTTCTCAACACACCATTATGATATCCAAAAAATCCTTGGACACATTCATTATAATAATACATTCAATATCTTAAATAGTAATACTATAGTGATCAAAACATTCTATACATTTATATCTCATCATAATTGATTAATATTCATTGAAAATCAAAGCAATCCATCCACGAATTATATAGTTCTAGTTCCATTGGAAGCATAGAAATATAAGAAAATTTCCTATAATATATACATAATCTCCCACTAACATCTTAATAACTATCACCCTTCATAAACATATCATACTATATAATTTTATTTGTATCCTATTGAAAATAAGCATAAAAAAGGGTGATCTCAAATGTTCAGCATGGGTAAAAAAGGGTGATATAAATAATCACTTGAGTATAACAGGAACATAAAATTATGGGAACATGAGAATAATATGTGATGATCATACCCTATATATCATAAATAATAATCTCGAGTCATGGAATAAGATATGATAGTTTATAATACCTGAATCATGAATGAATTAAATAATAATATCCCTGAGATCTTAACAATAGAAAAATACCTAAGTGTGTATTGTACACAGAGTTATAGAAAAAAAAAATTTAATGTCATAGGATATTTTACAACACTATCATAGAAGAGTGGGTTTACTCACCATACCATTGTATTACTCATGGTCCACTCCCTGGATAATCATAGTGGAAAAAGGGAATTACTAAACCATGTTCACTCTCTATTACATAACTGTTTTTCACATGAGATATCAATTATTAGGGAATACATTAGAGTTAGACATATGTAACACCCTTAACATAATGAAAATTATACATATCTGTTCCACATGAAAAAAATGTATTCATCATATCAGAACCCCTCAAAATTAAGGGGTGTTGTCATTGATGAATAGAATGACCATTAAAACATCACTAAAAGATTTCTAAGGAAAATAATCATTCTATTTTTAAAATTAGTTATTTAAAAACCCATGAAAAAATAAATGGAATAATTTTATTTAAAATGAAACATGTATAATTTTAATTTAAAATAAATATAAAATATTAGTCATGTTAACGGTAAAATCCATTAACTCCATATAAGTTAAAAAAAATTAAATCAATACATTTATTGAAAAATTAAAAAAGTACCTCATTTGGAAAATGATAAAAACATCTCCTTACAAAAAAATATAGAAAACCAAAACACTAGTAAAAGAGTCTTCAAAAAATCATAGGATACAAGTAGAAACCTTCTTTAAATCATTTTTAGGAAACATGGAAGTTGAAGAAAAAGATTTTTTTGATTGAAGAGAAAAATCTTGTCGATTTTCCATGAAATAAATTTACGTTATCTTGAGTATATATAATGAGAAAATAAATACAAAACATATAATTTAGTGAAATTTCTAATTTAAATATAATTAATTAATATCTGTATTGGTAGATCATAATATTTGATTATCCAAACATAATAAATTAACAATTATAATAAACAATGAGATTGTAACATTATATACCTTACCACATTGGGGACATTTGTATCACAATCCCCTTAAAAGAAGAAAGATTACATGGTTATGTAGATAACCTAAATTTAGTGTAATTTTTATTAAATAAATTTATGGGATGTATATACAACACTCTAAAAATGAGTAATGAATATGGCATGTGTCCCAAAGAAAAAAAAGTGCGACGAAAATCCATTACCATGGGTCTAACATCCTTCACACACATTTGAAATTTCTATATAATAATTATATATCTGTTACAGATATGTTAAATAATTATAATCATATATATCATACCATATATTATTTAATTATAATCTTTTATCACCCATTTTTAAATAGTACTTTGTTAAATTTACTATTCTAGGTGATATCTTTTTTTCAAGTATGTTCAGGTTCAGTAGTATTAGTCCTTGTATTTTGATAAAGTTTCAGTATTATCCATAATATTATAATTCTCTAAATATCCTAAATATTCATTGTATATATTTTTATTTTCATTCATAAAATTGGAAATATAAATATTAATTACATCATTTATGGAGATGGTAGTCCATATGTATGCATGAATGTTGTTTTAAAATTTAGATTGATGGAATAAAATAAAGGTAAATATTAATTAACATTTATAGGGTCATTATTATATCATGTATTTCATACATACTCAAAAATTTATTCTTCAATCCATCCATATAAAATATAAATGAAAAATTAGTCACATTTCATTGTGGATGTTGTAGTCCACACATACGTACAAATGATATTATCATTTACCAATAGAGTGAATCAAAATTAGGTAGATGAGATTGTAAAATAAAATTAATATAATTATTTCATAAATATAATATTTAGATATTAAACATATCTAAACACACATCCATGAAATATGGTGTAGAAAAATTATTGGTATCACTATTCGAAGTCGGTAAGTTGTTCATATGCACGAGTGATACATTCATTTGTCATTTTTTAGTAAATAGGGTGTATAGTGGGGTCTTGATAATCATAATAACAATTTAATATACTTATGATATCATTTCATTATTTAATGATAATTAACATGTATTTATAATATTCAAATAAGAGTAGAAATGGAAGTGATCGGTTAAGGTTATTACATATTGCTTAAATAACACCATAAGATATATTATAAAGGAATATATATTTTGTATTTTTGAAGAAAAGAATATATTGAATTTGTATATGAATGTTTATAAGGGAACATTGTATATTTGGGTAAATCTAAATGGATCAATGATGTGTATAGTACACATGGAGGAGGTTACCTTTTATAATTGAGGTGAAGGTAACTTATTTAATTTCTGACAAGATTAAATTATAATAAATTAATTATCAATAAAATTACATTAAATTACCAGGTATTTGAAGATAATGTTTTATTGGGTGGAAAAAAATAAAAAAAATATAATTTATATAGTTTTTTTGGTTTCAAACAATTTCAATTTGATTAGCCCTTTATTAATCAATTTTAATTTTAATAATAGAAACAACTTTTTCAATAGTAAATTGTAGTATATTTTACATTTAAGGTGATAGTTGGACCACAAATGTAACATTTATGAAATATTAGACCATATAATATCCACCTTATTTTATTTAATGATTTTTTTGACACTAAATAATTCAATAAAATATTATTTTGATAGAAAATTATTATTGTTGATTTTGACATTATTCATTTAATTCGAATTAAAAGGTATAAATAAAATGTTTGAATTAAAATATAATATTATAACTCAAAAATAATATGTAAAATAAATATAAATTTTTTTGGAACACTATAAATTACTCCAATAATTACAATTTTAATATTTTTAAGATCATTTATTTAATTTTTTTCGTTAACTGAAAAAATTATATATTGGCATCATGTAATATTTTAAAGTGATTATATAATACATTAAAACTATAAATAAACTAACATAATGAATATAATTTCATTTTTAATAAATTAATATTAATATTCATTCAAAATTATTTTTCCCTTTCTGAACACAGAAATGAAATTTAAATCTAAGAGGGTGACATTTTATCCCATTCATTGATTTAAATAATATATAATTATTTTTCGTCTAATGGTTTCCATTAAATAACATACTTTTGAGACTAAGGTGATAAGGGTCTAATTTAACTCATTAAACAATAATTTTCATATACAATTATGGCTTTATCCCTTAGTTTTTTCCTAGATTAAATGGATTTAATCTTTATCGATGTGGTAAATTTTATGACTTTTACTATTCAAATTTTTGAAGAATAAATATGTCCTATATATGAAATTTTATCCCTTTAATTAAATATATTGAATCCATTTTAAAATATTCAACACCTTTAAGTATAAAAATTATTTTTAAAATTACTGTCTAAATGCTACGAAAATGGTTTTAAAGGAATAAATTTGTAAGAATAAAAATCGATTTATACCTATACCATCAGATATAAAATATTAGATGATTCTTAATAAATTTAATTAATTATAAAATATAAAAAATTCAATAAAATAATTTTCTAATAGTGATTAGGTTTTCTTACTTATTTAAAAATGCATAGCACGCACAAAAACAAGTTTTAAGAAAGTATTACTTTACCTGTAAAAATGTTTTGACCCAAAATTATAACATAAAATTGATTCTAATTGATATAATTGTATTATTAAAAATATTAGAAAAAATTTTGTATATATAAAACATTTTAAAAAAAATCTTTCAAATATTATTTTCAATAAAATCTTAATTATCTTGTAATTCACTAAAAAATTAATATTTTTTAAAATTATAAAAAATCCATCCTATGATAAATTTCAAATATAATCTAACAATTATTTCCACTTTATAAAATGAAATTTATAAAATTTATAGGAATTATTCATAATATTTTCTAACAAAATAAAGTAAAATATTTTTTAAAGAGGTAATATTTTTGGAGAATAAAATGGATTCACTTAATATTGATTGATTTTTACTAAAAATTATCAATACCATTATACCAAGTAGAAAATTTATATATAATTCATTAATTAATTAATCTGATTCATTCCCACAAATTAATGAATAAGATATAACTATCCAGAATAATAATATTTTTATTGTATATCATTGTTTGTTTAAAGTCGATGTTTTGTGTAAAGTAAGATATTAACGAAATATAATTATTTAAAGAAAAGTATATTAGAAAATATCAAGGTGATACATTTCCCTCATAATAAATTTCATCTTTTAAATATGAACATATGCTCGGTAATCGATGGTTTGATATTTGAAAGATGCTTTGCCGAAATCCAACAGAAAAAATATGGTTAATTTAACTTATTCTTAAAAAGTGTGAAAAAGAATTATTAAGGTCATAAACAAAATAGGTTTCCAAATTTGGAAACATATGGGGGATTTGAAAACATATACATAAAATATAACACTGAAACCAAAGTATTATTAATGAGTAGTATAAAACATGATTAAGAAAAAGTTATCAACCAAAAAATCATGATTTTGTGAAGTGTTAAAAGACTATAAATTCATCAGAATTAAAAGGTATATAGTAACTTTTTTTATTAATATCCTTTTCATATATTTTAGGAAATCCATTACCATATATAATAATAAAATAAATAAATATAATTACATGAAAAGTAGAATTTATTGTATTAATAAATCTCCACACTAATCTAATCTGTTTCTTCAAACGATAAGGATTTTAGGTGAATTATGTTTCTTGACTCACTAAAATAAAATTATAAAGTATAAAAAAATGTAAATCAAGTTATTCATTTTTTATTTAGGAGTTAACTAAAATTAAAAATGTTTGACACAAAGAAAAATAAGTTGATAAATTACTAAAACATGAAAATATACATTAAACTCTATAATATTAAAGAATAACAACATATGATCCAATTAGATCATTTAATAAATAATTATAAATACCAAATAAGCTTTATAACATCAAATAATAATTAATGTCTTAAACTCAATGGTGATCTCATACCATTCAAATTAAATCACCAAAATTTTAATGTTTTTATTCTAACCAATATTCTTTTCATGTTAAATAACTTTTTGAACATCAAGGTTTTATATTCCTCATCCCAATTAAACATCTACCAAATATAGTTAATCGTAGTGATAAATTATTCTATAAAATTTATATATAGTAAAATTCAAAAAACGTATTATGAATCAAATTTAGATACTAACTTAAAAGTTAATCCTTAACATAACTATTAATATCTCTAAAATTATAACCTTTAAAATGAATCACATTTCAACCATCAATATTATCTATATCTCATTATCCATTACTCCAAAATTAACTTATCAAAAAATCATATAACCACCCAAATGGTTATTTAAACACCAATAGTGTATTAATATCTGATATCCAAAAAAATAAAGGGGTGTTGATTCCATTGAACTTATGATGAACCTTAATATTTTAAACCCATAATGATATCAATATCATTTACTCTAACCTCACATGAAAAAATCTATATGTATAAATATAAAAAAATCATTATTCCTTAAATAAGTTCAAAACTATTAAATATATTCAACAGTTCCAAAAATGAAATAAACAACATCAATGATGACCCAAATAACGTTTTTATTAAATCACCAAAAAATTTCAAGGTTTTTAAAACTAATTATATTAATCATATCTTTATCCCAACTAAAAATTATTAACTCAACATTAGACACAAATTAAGGTTTATCTTTTACCATAATCACGTGTCCACTAAAAATATCAAATTCCCCAAAAAAACTACATTTCATTGTTAATAGTACTATTAAAAATATTATTTCAAATCATTAATGAATAAATAATGCCAAAGACTCATTATAGTTTTAAGTATTTTATATATCAAATATAATTAGTATAGCTCTAATACAACATAATTATGGAATGAAAATACAAACACTTAAATCATCCAAATTCCTTATTAATACATTAGTTATGATTAATCATCTTACTCCCCAATACGTCCTTCCAAAAATAAATTATATGGATCATGAATTAATATTTTTAAACAACAATTTAATCACACTTATTAATTTTAACATATGAAATACTATAATAAGAATACATTCATTTTATATAATATTCATATATTCATTATCATCACTAGTAATCCCATTACACTTAAAACCTTGCTAATTATTTTCTTAAGCATTACCAATATCACATATACTTGTACAACATACATACATTCCACATTTAAAACATTAAACTTTCAAGAATAATTTAGGGAGAATATTATTTTCATACACATAATTAACTGATAATTTTTGTTTTCGATGAAAAATAAGTTCATTGTGTGATTCTTTTCTACAAAAATAACATTTTTTACTCTAATACATTTAATTGAATGATTTTTACCACGTTTTGGACATGTTGGATGCTGAATCATCATTCCTCCATTGACATTATTAAATTCTATCTTTCACTTATTAGGTGTTCTTGGTAACTCACCAAGGATAATATTTTTAATCATATAATGGTATATTTGATTCGGGAAAATGACATTGTTTTTTATTCTAGAATCTTTTCATTTGGTTTCTCAAGAGTAATGACATTATATTGTCTATTTGTTTTAACATATATCCTCTAGGATCTGTCCTTTGAATAAAAGAAATTATATTATGATAATAAATTTTCATAGTGAGTAATTATGAAAAATCATTAATCATATGTCTCAATAAAGACACCTCCCATTAAATATATTATGCCTATGGTTTACCCTAGGTAATTAATGATCAGTACAAAAACATTTGTTTGTAATATTATACATAGAATTATACCTAGAGTTCTCATTTATGTTTTCTCATCCTAGTTTCTAAAGGACGAATAAGACTTACTATAATACCAACTATAAAGTCTCATAGCCTTTATAAATTGATATCACATATTAATAAATGAATATTGGTTGAAAATTATAATGGTCTAGATAAGAATAATATTCATTTATTTCCTTTGAAAATAAGAACATATAGATAATTGGTTCATAAAATATCTACATAATATCCAACTATGTGGCTATTGTGTTCCATAATTCCTCATTATATTATAAGAATATCTATCCAAAACTCATTATAAAATTCCACCTTGTTGTTTTCTCTTAAATGGAATAAAGAAATATTGTTTTCAAATGGTATATATGTGTGATAAATTTATAAAATATTAATAATGAGGATGAATAATACTTAATTACATAGAATCTTATCATATACATAATTTCTTAGACCTGTTTAACACTTCGAATTTATTTTTATTCTATACCTTATTAAATTCTCATGAATAGGGTGAGGAGATGGAGGGTCATATGGAATCTATTTAGATCCACTATCTGACTTGGATATTAATTCATTAAAAAATTTAATAATAAATTTCCCCTCAAATAAAAGAAAACCTCTATGTGATATTCAATGAAGGTATACATTCTGTTATTTTACCCATTTCTGAGTTTTCCAAGAAACTTATTAGATAATAAAAAACATACCAAGAAATATCAATGACACTGATTGGAGTTAAATATCATATATTTATCTGTATATGTAAACCCTTAAATAACTCTTAGATCTCGATTCTTTTTTGTTCAAAAAATATAAATTGATGTCAACATTGACATGAAGTATATCCAAAAAGTTTCCAAAATTTATAGATAATTCTCATTAATATATATCATCTTATGAAAGTAAAATATCATATAAAATGGAATAAATTAAATTATAGTGACATGAAATTTATAATATTTAAAGCATTTTAAAATAAAATATATAAGTTTAAAATTTTATCCAATATAAAGTCGCATATTAAATCTTCCACAAAATGGTTGAATCTACCGTAATTAGGGAATAGAATACATATCCAACACCTATTATATATTTAAACTCCCAAATATTATATGGTATGTATAATTTTTAATATATTTAATATCTTTAATTTCTATGTTTGCAATGAACATCGAGCTTGGTTGAAATCCATCATATTTTAAAAAAATGATAGTTATAATAGATCTATTGAATTAATTTTAATGAATATTATTATCCAAATTATGAAATATATAATTTTACAACTCACTGTTAATTTATTTATTAATTCATTATGATTTTTCACATACTTTTTAGTAATGACATTTTATACTTCTAAATATATCTTTTATTTAAAAATAAAATGTTATCCATTTTGATTTGTATAAAAAATAATAATTTTTTGAAAATTTTATAAAAAATATTTTATAAAATTAACATCATTTTTTTATTAATCAGGTTAAAATTATCCTTAAGTTAATTTTTGATATTTTTTAAAAAAAATTTAATTTTTTCGTGAAAATAAAAAAAATTCTTATTTTTATAAGACTCTATTTTTTTATTTAGATTTATTTTTACGATTTTAAATTTAGATAAATATAACTAAATTACATTAATTTTTATTTAATCTATTTAATTAAATTTAAAATATTAGGATAACTTATTCTGATATTAGTACATTTATGTGCTTAAAAAAAATTATTTTTAAAAAACTATTTTCATTGAATTTTTAAAGTTTAATTTTAAATTTTGTTTTTAAAATTTTGTATTTTTAATTTCTAAAAATGGATTTCTGATTGAGAATTAGTTGTTCTAAATTATTCTATATTTTCATTTTCATTTTTATGCATAAAAAAGATAACCTGGTAAGAAAAAATGATTTACCACGGTATAGGTCTAATAATAGAAAAAGTTAATGTTCAAAAGTTAGAGTTTAAAATACCAATAGAAAAGAAAAATTAAATGGGTGGTTAATATGTTTATTGCAAATAAATTTCTTAAAAAAATTATTATAAGTCAAATTTTTTGAAATTAATTCCCCTCAAATTTGGATTGATTTAATAATAAAATAATAATTATTTAATCTTTATAACCATCCCTCCCCAATATAAATACCACACCTTACCACCTTATTTTTCATCAAAAGACATTAATATTTTAAAATATTTTCCTAACCCTCTCTGTCCCACTCTACACATGTTCATTTACTATTGGTCTAACACAAATACTAATTTCATCTTTCATAAGGGGTCCTTTAAGGAGGTTATATTAATGATGGAACTTTATCAAATTACCACTCTTAATTTATTTTATTTTTCAACCTTATCATCAAATCCATCAAATATTAAATATTAATAAATCATATATCATGTAAATAATGGATATTTTTATTTCAAATGTAATATATTATTCCCACTAATGTACTTATATCATATTGTTTAAAAAAGCAAAACCCTAGTCTAAATCATTCTGTTTAACCATCTCTGTGGGTAATGATTATTTGTTTTCTAATAACTATTTCAGGATGGTCATAAAAGTATAATTATATTAAAATAATATTAAACTAGTTGTATTATTAAAATTTTATTTCTCTATAACTTATTTATATATAATAGTAAATAAAAAATCTAGTTCGTTATGTTTGGAATAGTTGGAAAATAAATGATAAATTTATCATTAAAAATTCATCAAATAATTTATTGTGTCAAAATTATAAATGATATATGTTATAATTTAAATTTATTGAAGTGCATGAATACCATATCATTTAATTTAATATTTCTTATTTCTATTTTACAAGAAAATAAATAATTATAGACAACTAAACCAACCATGAAACCGTGAAATGAACACACCCAAAAAAAGAAAATAATGAAATATAATTAATGAATGGGGGAAAATATGTTAAGAAGGGATAATATAATGTAATATAAATATTTTTATATTTATTTAGGTATTAATAGATATATTAATAAATTTAGATAATAGGTTAGAGAATGAAAAACTAAAGGAAAGTGTGAGGTAGTGGTTTCTCGACTCACATTTTTCTATGAGATATATGCCTTATTATCCACTTATTTATTTTTTGTTGTGTATATACTTCCCTTTTATATTTATTATCATTAATAATCATCCTATTCATTGTATTTAATGTTTTATTTGATAATTATTAGTTTTATAGGGAATAAGATTCGACTGATTACATAGTAGTAAGGAATTTCTTAACTCAATTTCCATTCATTGGTTTAAAATTATACTTCACTGATAATGTAATATTATGATTATGTATGAGATGAATAATTAATACCTATTATTGATTTTAAAATTTTTATTATGGATTTATATTTGATAAAAATATTCAATTGATTTTATTATGTATGACTTCATTTATATACTATTTAAAACGAATTTTGTTTTAAAAATATTGTTTTTAAAATTTCTATTAAAATATTATTTTTATACTGTTTTTATATTTTACAAAAAAAAAATAAAAAACATATTCATTGTTCTCTTATGATTTATTTAATGTAATTTTTAAAAATGTTTAATGTTTTTAAAATTGTATTTAAATGATTATATCTTTAATATTCTGAAAGACGATCATTGTGACTTCTCTGAAAAAATATGGATGGAAAGTTTTTATAATTATTTGACGTAACTGGATTTTCAAACCACTATGAAACCATATTGACATTATTTTTTCCTTTTCCATATTAAAATATTAGTTTCAAAGAAATTTTTTTCCTTTATAAATTATCATTTAATTAAAAATAATTGATTTGATAATGAAAAATGAAATTCTATTTATCATTTTTTCACCTGATATTTCGAAATAATTTTTCTTCTAAGATTAAATTATTTTATGTCACAAATAAATTAATGTTGATAATAATCATGGATAAATTTTTTTATTTTTATTGTTGGTTTATGTTTATGATGAAGTGATATTAATGAAACTTATTTCTTATCATGGGGTATTCAATTATGAAATGTTTATGAAATCCATAAATTTTCATTGGTTCTGATATGATGAATGATTTATGTTATTGGGGAATAGATATATATTATTTTCATTAAGTGATGTGTGGGACCTATATAAACCTCTAATGCATTTATTAAATTACTGTATCTCATGTTATAATAATTGAAAACAAGAAAATTGGATTCATCCACTATGCAAAACAATTGTGCCCCGATCCATTATGGGGAGTATGTGTGTCCTGATCTACTATATTAATTGACTTGGTAGTTAAATTAACAGATCAAATAGTTTTCTATATTTATGTTGGATACACAAAGTAATGGAATCAACTTATGAATCCTTATTTATTTATGATTATTTCTCAATATTATAGTCAAAGTTTTCTCATATGATAATGTTAATTCCATGAATCTTGTTTATGATCTATGACATGTTGGTCGTGAACCTAATTAGTTATGTTCATGACCACATGAAATTATTCTTATCTTATTATTTCATTATTATAAATTCATGTCATCATGGATTGATATATCTTATTCTTATCCTTACTGAGCATTTCAGCTCACCATTTTCTTATTATTATTTTACCTATGATATGATGAAAGGTATTAAGTATGTTATGATATAAAGGGTTCCATTTATGAATGAATAAGTAAGAGATGATGTGGATGTTTAATGAAATGGTTGTTTATTTTTCTCTGTTTCTAAAGACACTAAACCCATAATGTTTTTGCATGGGTTTTCTATGAATATTAATCTATTTAGATGTAATATCTATATATGAAAAGTATGGGACTTTATATATATATATATATATATATATATTAAGGTAATTCCTAAAAAATGTAGATTATTGGCCAATTGGGTGATCATTATCATCAAACATAATTTTCATTATATACTCATCATATGAGTTGATGTTTTTGTTAATGTGTAATACAATGTCCATTAGGATTTCGTGTCAACATCTATAGGGAAGAAGAACATTTTCACATAATTTTATGAAAAATAATATTAATTTCATTAAATAATTAAATTAATTTAGATTTATTTATATTAAGAAACATGCATACATGGGTTCCCACACCACTGTGTCTATTAATTATAATCATCTACACTACTTCAATAAATGTGTGTGTTTTGAAATGGATAAAAATTTAATTCTTTTTATAAATAAAAAATTTATTATTCCTAATAGAAAACAAAATATTTAATGTTAGTCTTTTCAACCAAAAATATGTATAGCTAAAATCAATGAATAAAAAACTCAACAACAATAAAAATGATAGAAATGATTTTCATATATATATTATTAATTTTTTGTACCTATTTTTGATAACAAATATATAAATTCTATACCTAAAAAGTGATTGTTCATAATAGGAAGAAAAAAATGAATATTTTTTAAAGAAAATAATACACACGAAAATGAATAATATAATTAAAATAGTCATAAAAATGATAAAGGAAAACTTTTTTTAAAAAAAAATACATAACTTATTATAATGAATTTAAAAAATATTAAAAAAAATTCGGAATGTGGAAATTATACATTTTTAATATCTGGGTTTAAAATTAATTTTTCAAATTATGGCTGTTACAAAAAATAAATACAATTTCCCAAATAATGTAGAGAAAAAAGTGTGTTTTATTATATTCTATATTTGTGATCATTTTGTGGTTAATGGTCTATATCCACATTACAGTAATTATTATCCTTAGTTAATCACACAATATATGAACAAAAATCACACCAGTCTTAAGAACCATCAATATTCTTATCACCCAAATGAATATTTTTCCCTTGAAAACCAACAGATAAATGATCATTTAAGGGGTCATGATTATAAAATATTTGTTTTATTATTTTTCACCATGATATATGATTCCTCCTTGCAAATATATCTTGTGATATCAATTATTGTAAATTGATACTCATTATGTTTCACACCACGATTACAATCAAACCAATTAAAATTAAATATTAGTACGAATAATTTAGAATAACCAAATTAAATTATCTCCTCAAAAACACAAAAAAAATCGATGGATAAATTAGGTGTATAGATTTTTAACTAAAAAATATGGTAATTTTGTGACGCCCATTACTCAAATATTTTGAATGTTATCCATTTCATCATATTTTATTGTATAAAATGTGAAAACAATTATATCCAAATCAATCCAAAATTTAGCTATTGGCCCCACTTCTAACCATTTCTATGTTTATAATGTGGATAAATTAGTGTTCAATTTCACTCTAAAACAGGAAACCAAAGTGTTTTATATTCATCCATCAACAAATTATAATTTCATCTCATATTTTATACCTATAATATAACAATATGTGATGATATATATGGTTAAACATTATTGCATATATTTATCACATATAGTATGCACTACCTTTATTCCATAGATCAATTTACATTCAAATTCAACTATGAAATGTTGTGATATTGGTAGACAAATATTCCACTTCAATAAATTAATTAGTTTGAAACTCTCTAACCTCATGTAATATATATATTTTAACAATATAGGCCTCATATGATGAATATTTTTATTATATCGATCTAATACATTCATATATCCTCCAATATGATACATCCAACATAAATATATAGTCCCAAATATTATTATAACATGGGCTAAATTTATCAATAGGTTATCCATTATATAAATTATGGTTTTAGAAAAGACATTTCAATTTGAAAAATTATGGGGATAACTTCATTATAGAATATATATAACAAATATTGATCTATGAATTTTTATCAAATGGAATTAAAAATATAATATAAGATTATGATATAATTTTTAACTAGTATTGATAATATTTAAAGGAACTCAACTGGTAGAAACTATATCATTAATAAATAAAACCATTATATTTCATTTTAATAAACTGAAAATCCTTCCATGACACTAAATTTTATACATTTAAAGAAAACCAAATACTGAATTTTATAACATATAGACATTGAGAAAAATTTACGTTCTCACTATAGTTAAATTTGTTAAAAATAGATGGTATTGTGTATTATTTTCATTCATTGTGGGAGAAAAAAAACATATTCTCGTTATTATTAATTCTTGTCTTATATGGAATTCATATTTTTTATTTCCTTTCATGTTTAAATGTTTCCCAATAAAACTATCAGAATTTTTTTTCTTGACATACATAATCTCAAGGTTATGGTTTAGCACCAAAAATGACCAATAAGGTAGCCTAAATAAATTCGACCATTTCTTCTACGTATCGGTTTAATGACTAGAACATATTTCATATCTAATCCCAACATTGATTTTTTAATTCTCATAATAGTATTTATTTTTCATTGGTTGTGGTGAATAATCTTACTCTATTAAATGTTAATATTCCTTATAAAATCATTGATAAGAATGATACAAATGAAAAAATTATTACGTCTCAAGTATAGTATTTTTTCTCCCATTCTACAATTGATTATCTGAAGTACCCTATTCAATAATTGGATAAAATATTATTATTTAAACACTATATATAAATATAAGTTTCCATATACATGAAAGTGTTTTATAGTGGACATTATTATAACACACAAAATAAAATACTCTTTATTTTACACATAAAATAATATAACATGTGTATCCCATATAAATTTAAAATCATCAATCAATGATGATAACTATAAAATACCAATTCCAGTCTATATTTGGTCTAGAAATAATCAAACCCATCATCACATATTTCATATCCATATAAATATATGAAGATGGGTTATATCCAATTAAAACAGTAATCCATTAACTATATTAGATACTAATTATATTATTTGGATTCATTCTATTTATAGATAATCCTAATATTCATTTTGTAACATCACTTAAAAAATAAAAAATTTGTGGTCAAAAATTTTAAAATTGTGATGAATTAGTAGGGGGACGTAGGTTTCTGTTAGAGGCGTATTCTAATAAATACCATCCTAGCTTCTATGAATCATATCAATTTTTAAAAACATGCTCTGAAATTGGAATGGTTGATGGTTCTATATTTATTTAACAGGAGGTTAACTGCTTGTTTTGAAAATGAATCATAGATGGATTTCCCATCAATTTTTATCATAGTGTCCCACATTATGAACATTATGAAAAACATTCATATTTTTTACTATATAGATGATAGAAATTAGGGTAAGAATTTTATTTTTTACAACAAATGAATTGTACATAATAGCTTTTCCTTCATTATAGGAAGATTAAATCCCACTTCCTTTGGGAATGATCCCTTTTCAAATTTCAATAAATTCAATGAATCTTTTATCACTATAACAATGGGATTATTTATTGTTAACTAATATAAGAAATTTTGATAATAATATAAATTTATTTCATCCAATGAATAATATCTTCTTATCATATCTTTAATGTCATCAAATACATCATATTTTTAATAGTTTCAACACCAACATGATGATTTAATTCTTCAATAAGTTCATCTATCTTGTATTGAACAAATTTTCCATCATTAGATCAAATAATGTTAGTAATATCCACATTCCATATCAAAGGTGTATATTTATGGATAAATCCATCAAAAACTAGTGGATTTTGATTTCTCTATACCCCAATTCAAACATATTAAAAAACATCACTCATCGACAAAATGTATGTCATTGTTTTAAAGAATTCATTTATAACATTCCATTAAATTTCCATACACTTTCTCATATTCATAGCTTATTCATTGTTCATTTATCTAATTTTGAACCATTAATTACATAATATGAAAATATAAATGTTGAATATTTTAACACATTAAAAAATTAAATTCGAAAAACTAAGACAAATAAATATATAAATATATAAAAATGAATAAAAAGTAACAAAAAAAATTATATCTGAATATCAAATAAAAATGGAAAAAATTTACTTTTAGAAAAAAAATCAACCAAAAGAAATTTTAATGGAAAAAATTGTAATTAAAAAAATTTAAGAAAACAATTCATCAAAAGAAATTATAATGAAAATATTTATAAATAAAAAATATATAAATAAAATTCGTTATGACCAAAAAAATTACAATAAAAAATTATATACAATGAAAAAATTATTTTTATTTATTTTAATTTTTTAAAAATTATAATAATATACATAAAAAACTAGGAATGGATAAATTCAATATGAAAAAAAAATTAATTAAAATAAATTTTAAAATAAATAAAAAATCGTAAAATTATTGAAGATTATAGTAGAGAATAGTTATAGAATTTTGAAAAAAAAAGATGAGGTCGGTGGAACTAGGTAGAGAAATGCGATATTAAGGAGAACTATTATCAAAATATTAAATAAAAAATAAATCAAACCAGAACCACTGACCTCTATTAAGATTCAATTTTTCTATGGTTATGATGAGTTTAATTAAATATTTATCTATAGAAGAAGAAAAATAAAAAACAGCTTATAAGAAAAACCATAAATAAAAAAATTAAATAAAGTAGATAATCGAGCTTGGGTAGGGTGTCTTAGAAATTCATGAGGATTAGGGTTTCAGAAATATAATGTTCAAAAATTGAGGAGAATTATATGTGAATTAGATTTTAAAAATTATTATAATTAATAGTTTAATAATGTAAATGGTAATATGTTTGTGTGCCAATTCTAACCTTGGTTATGAAAAAATGAAATAAAAACCTTGAAGGTAAATTATCTTTTTCTTTAAGTGAATGAATGATAAAGTGAATTTTTTTCTTCTCTATGTGTCAGAAATCACTAAATACTCACCCTTTGATATGTCCAGTTTTATTTTAGATAGGTGAAATTTTGTAAAAATGTATGAATTAAGGACCTATAATATTTTAAATAAATTAATATTTTATTTTAAATATAAATACTAGATGTTTATATACTATTTTCCCTTATATAATAATAATCCAACATAACTCCTGCATTGATATAATTTAATGATCATACATGAGAATCATGAAACTAAAGTGAATAAGATCAATTTTATCTATTTTTAGATCATATATGCAATACCTTGAATATTACAAGGTATGAAATTGATTATTCATTTTATATTCTGGTCACAATTAAATATGTTTTTGTTGTTAGCGGGTGATGGAGGCCATCACTTGGAATTAAATGGTTTCGGTTTGATATCGAAAAATCAAGGTTGAAAATCAGAAGGAAATATAGACCCAACGATATATAATAGGTACTTATTAAAAAAATGTAGCATGGCTGAGGCCCCGGAGGGATATCAACCACCTAATGACCCTTGAATAGATACTTATTGAGATGGGATGAAGTACCTAATAGTCTTATATATTTTTTCTAAAAAAATATTTAAATTATACTAAAAAAATTGATAAAATTGTGACCCTGGGATTTTTTTTTCTACGAGTAACAATACAACTAACAATTATATTCCCCCTGAGATCTCATCCCATCCAAGATTAGATCTCCCTTATTTGTGGTAAGATCAATGCACTATCTATAATATACAATCCCCTTATGTAAGACTGATGATCTTCCTAATCCCATTTTTTATTTATGTCCATGTATAATTTAGATTATTTATATATTTTATTAACATTTATATGACAGTGAATATGATGATTTTTTTTCTTTTTAAATAAAATGATAACTCATTTCTAATGAACTCTTATCTCTCAAAATCATATTAGTATAGAAAAATTAAATTAATATGATTAAAAATATATCAATGAGGTTCAACTCTAATATGTATAAATACATTCCAAGTGTATTATAGTTATTATCCCCCAAGTATTTATTTAGAAAGATAAATCTATGAAAAATGAAATAATTTTGAACTCTATAGAATGATGGCACTAAATATTTGAAAATAGGAACCCACATAACACATAAAAAAAATAATATTATTAAAGAATAATCTCTATGAAATATCAAGTAAACAATGAACTAGATGGATATGGTCTCATTCCCCTTATGTACAAATATATTCATTGCCTATATCCCTATCTCACCTCTATAAAATATCAAAATATTCACAAATAGATATTTCATTTTCTATCACACGTTTAGTTTTTTCATAAAAAAACTCAAAATAAACTCAATGAAAATGCTAAATAATTTATATATGGAAATTCACTTAAATATCAACATCATCTTATTTATATTTAGAATTTATTGTTATGTTCTAATTAACTATCTAGAGAAACCACAGTTTTTTATTTATAATGAATATAATTGAATTATCTTATTCAATCCTCCGAAAATATCATTCAATTATATAATTATTTAATTCCATCAAAATACTGAACTTTATCTTTCATTTTTGTTATCAGTAAACCCACAACATTTTTAATGAATTTATTCTTATATAAAGAAATACACATGTTGTTTAAATATTCATATAATGGAATAAATTTCAAATATAATCATAAAATTATTCTTATATTAAATAACAACTTAATCCATTAATAATCCTAATATATTATAACAAAATAACAACATAAGATTGAATGGTTTATGTCTTTTTATTTAATAGGATTATAACTTTTTATCTTCTGTGAGAAGAAAATAATCAGATGTATCCTTTGAAAACATCAAGTCGATCCAATTATATACAATAACTTTTATTACACAACCTTTATAAGATAAAAATTAGTCCTACACAACTAAAAACACAAATTACATAATAGTAGATTACTCTCATATACCGACTAGTTATACCTCTATAATATTTGGTTAATGTTACATTCTGTTTTAAAATATTTTAATTACTCATACAAAACTCCTATAATCTCATAATTATTTTTATGAACCTATGAATTAATTTTAAATTTCAGTAAGTTAATCATACATATCCATCCAAAGAGGATATTTATAATTACACACATCCGATGGAATTGATACTATTTATAAACAACACCAATTCACTCATACAAATTTTTAGGATACTAATACATAGAAGTGATTTAATATTATAAAACCAATACATTGTATAAATTTCAAAAACATTTAACTCAAATATTTAAAAACACCACTCTAAACTTCACTACTGACAAAAAAAATTAAAACCCATTTCAAACAATCTCAACCATACTCAATGAATTAAAAGTATATCCACATGTATTGAAAACAAATACAACATTATCATATATGGGTTCAAGTTTTTTAATTATTTTCTAATTCTCAATAAATTAATTTTTTACGATAGATTTTTGGAATTTATTTGATTGATCTTGATTTATCCTATAATTATAATTGAGTAGATATCAACTAAGAAAAATTTGGTTGTCCCCGTGATTTCTCATGGGATAATATGTGATCGTATGAATCATGTGAGGATTAGAGTATATAGGCATTCAAATATGACCTAAATGGGAACCCAATCAGTTTACAATGATTGATAAGTGATGAGTACAATCAACCAATTTTTTCATATGTTTTATATTCAAGGTAATTAATTTGAATTGATTCTCAAGGTGATTATACCATGGGAAAATGGATTCATACAGTGGTAGAGGAGTTGTGAATGTTTTTTTCATGTAGTGGTCTAATGATGATTTTGAGGTGTCTAAGATAATTCCATGGTTGATGGATGATTTTGAATAACATAGGATATTGGTAAATTAGTATTTCAGTTGACTTTGGAAAAATTTTATAAGAACCTTTACCATTCAATTTGTAGGACTGGTAGTTTTATGAGTCACCGAGAGTGGGTTAGTTGGTGATATCTCAAAAACCTATGTTATAAAGGTTTTTTTAGAATATTACACTTTAAGATTTCAATTAGTTATATGTCATTCAGATGATAAATTAACTAGTGATGATTTTCTCCAATAAAAGTAATTATTGAGTTATAAATATTTAACTGAAATTGTTTAATTAATAAAATATCCTTAAATATCTCTTAATTAATATCAATTATTATCCATTTACATTGGTGAATTTCATATGGGTAATAAATAAAAACTTTTTGTGGGTATTGATTGTTTATCATCCAACATAATTATGTTTTTAGGTGCAACTCATACACATTTGGGATGTTGACATAATGGTATATCATCAACCCTTTGTATCTTTTGGTGGTTTAACTTCCACATTTGTTGTGGAGTATAATGATATATTCCCCCTATTATCTATCATAGTGGGGAATGTTCCAACATTGGTATTTGTATATGTCTAAAATCATTCATCATAATCAATTAATAGAGTGGTATATCATGAAATCTATGGATAACATATATCCACTCACATTTTTTATTATAAGGATGCATCATTCACTTTATCATTAGTTCTAGTGGTGCATAATCCACCCTCATAGACTATTATAAAGATTAATAATTAGATAAGGTTATATATCCTAGATGTAAATCATTATTCATAGTTATTTATTAGAAATACATTACTCGTATAGGCTTGTGTGTTTGTTTAACATCATTCACCCATGTTTGGTTTTGCTATATCACATTGAACTTCTATAATCATATGAGAATATATCATTTAATTTATTTGATAAAAATGTGTTACCTCATTTAGATTTGATAAAAATTTTGTCATCACACATTCACCTTGATCTTGATATAAATGGTATTTTTATATTTCACTCACATATTTCATTCAAACCATGAGAGTGTCATAATATTATGGTATTGGAATAATTAGGTATTATTGGTCCTTGAAATCACCATAGGACATTCCATCACACTATATATATATTATATGTTTATTTATTGTAATATCATGTAGAGAATGTACTTATGTATTTTGTATTTTTTTTGAGACACCATTTTTGGAGGACTACTATGTTATACAGACAATCTATATGAGAATCATGGTGTGAAAATTGATTTCATGATTAAATAATAGGTAACAGAATGGGTCATGCTATCTGTTATTGATTTGGGATCCATGATTTAGTATTAGATATGAGTAATTAGAGATTCTGGTCCAATTTATATTGTGTTCGTCTCTATTGTGTTATTTATTTTGTACCATGCTATTAGTAAAATATCCATAAAAGAAACAATTTTATGTAATCTATTTTTAATTAATATTGTTTTATATATTTTGTATTATATGTATTGAATATTTATTTGTAGTTATGAAAATTGTTTAATGTAAAATATTTTTTGTTCATTGCGGTTGATGATATATTATAAATTATATTATTATTTAAGGTTATATGATAGATTGTATAATGTCTCAACTATTTTTACATATCACATTAATATTTGTTAGTAACCTTTAGAAAAAGAGGAGGAAATAATAAGGTTATATAGCACTACTAGTTTTGTATCTATTTGGGTATGCTAGGTCATGATATTAAAATTTTGTATCGGAGATTGTATGTTTTTCTATTTAGGAAATATTAGTTAGAGGTATAATTTGTTGTAACATGTGATGGACCTCATTAATAGAAGAGAAATCCCATGTACAAAGAATATCCCAGTTATGATGGGTGGGATTATTCATTTTGGTATTCTATATGATATAATTTTTTGTTTTTGATAAATAAGATTTATGATTTATATTTTTACTCTTTGATAGAGGTTGTCTAATGTGTTCATTTATAAATCATCACCAGCACATATGAATCCCATGAATGTTTTATGCTTTTATAAGATTTATATCTAGGTTATGAAGGCTAGGTTATCTTTTTTGACATTCACCAAAAAAAATTATAGTTACTGAATATGTGATATTTTAGAGTATTTCAACATAAATATATTTTTGAATTTTGTTATATTATTTTATTTTATTATAGGTGACATATATCCTATAAGTATTATTATTGACCCCCCCCCCCCCCCCCCATAGTGGGTATGTTGTCTTACATCATTTCTAGAAATGTGAAACACTTCTATTATAGGCTGTTTATTAAGTAGAATGTTTATTTTTTTATTAATAATTTTCTTAAAAATTATATTAACATTTGTGATGTAAATGTGTAAGGATTTTTGTATTTGGACTTATAGAGATATGATACTATGATAAACTCTTTTTGATCACTAGTATGGTGAATATGAGCATGCATTATCAATGATGGAGGTATTTAATCTTGTTATTCATATAACTCCAATCAATTATTATCTTTAAGAGAGCGTATTATTGTTATAATAGTCTATAGGATATGACATGATGGGATATCCTCCATACATATCCTAAATAATGAGAGACTTTCCAATATTTAATTAACTGATCTTCCCTAGTGATTATATGTTGAATACATTTTTTTATTGGATTAAATACATAAAAAAGCCTTTTATTAAATTATGGTACCCCAATGAAATTAATAAATCTTGATATATATAGATATACCATTTAATTTGTGGTTGGATGTATTATTCTAGGAATACCAATATCCAGGGATGTATTCCAAGGATTTCCATGTTCATTTCATCAAGATGTACTTTCATGAGACTCAGATAATATATAGGGCTATATATTTCATGAATCTTGTTTAGGGAGACCCATAAATATTGGATTATGTAACTCATTATAATTCCAAATGAATTCAACAATATTTTCAGGGGTTGATATTATCATTATTATTTTTTTAAGGATGGTCTGAGGGATTCTATTCAATCCAATGTTGATATTTTTCACGTGACATGATTTTTTGAGGTTATTAACAAGGACCTCATTATCGAGTTTAACTTTAAATAGGATAGATAGTTTTGTATTTTTTATCTTCTAAGGGGATTGTGAGTGGGTCATAGGATATCAGAATCAAAGTTAAAAATATTATCTCTATGGTGCAAAAAAATATTAGTTAGAATAGGGGTTCCACTCTTCCTTTGAGAGGAACAATTTTAGTTGAGTGATATCAATATAAGATGTGAAATAATATTCATCATGATTATGATATTCTATAAAAGTAGTGTCACTCAGGTGTTCAGATGAGGAACCTTTAAAGACCCCATGTGGCTAAACTATAATAACATATTGGATATAGTTTTGGGAATACTCAAGGATCTGGATTTGGGGTATGAATTCCACATTTGGGTGTTTGGTGGGGTTCCCCCATACACTTATGATTTGGGACATGATATAAGGCCTATTTTTAGGGTTAATAACTTCATCAAAGTGATAACCCTTACAGAATACATGATACATGATATAAGGTTAGGGCATAACTAATATTCATTCTATAGAGAATACATATATTGATTATTATTAGGGTTATTTGATTATTTAAGGTGAGATCATAGTGGAAAAAAAATGATTTTTGTTTTGAATGATATTTTTTTCATTTAGTCATTTAACGTAGTTTTTTAGTGATTACGATTTAGTTTTGTAGTATTTAACATCGGTGATGATGGTTGATACACCCATAAGATTATGATTGGAGGGTATTTTGAGGAATCTAGAGTATTCGATAAATATCAATAGGTATAGTTTTATTTAGTATTTCCTCATACTAGATATGGATAGATTGTTATGATCCATAGTAGGGATTGTTTGGTTAAATAAGATTCCTATATCAATTTATATTATTAATTATTGTCTTTCACATATGTTATGGGTGACTATTATTACTTCAATGGGGAGTGGGTTCTACAGTTAGGACATTTGGTACCTACCTATCTATTACTGGGGGTTATCATAGCCAAGATCATTAATATAATCATCATTAGATAACTAGATCCATAAACATGATTCCTTTTACTTACATTATATATTTTTCTTTAGACTTGTTGCTCTATTTATGGTTAGGATTAATTAGACCTATTTTCCAAAGTTGATTCTTTTCTTGAATTTCATGCAAAATACATCAAATATAAGACCTTTATTAGATGAGGATTCATCAATCCCCCGAATATAAGTCGTTCATTTATTTTCCTTAAATGTTATGATATATTAATAGTCATTCTTTTGTTCAACACATCAGCCAATAGTGACCCCAACATAACATACATGGATATAAAATCATTTTATATGATTATTAAGAACCTTAAAAAAGTACATTCTATATGAACGTAGTAGTTTGGTGTCTTTGTAAACTTGGAAACATAATATCTTGACTTTCGGAATGATCTTCAACATCTCCCTTAATGATCATCCCTTTAGTAATCCAAATTAAAGTTGTTGTTCATAACTAAGAGAAATTAAACATTTTAATCAGTGAGTTTATATTCTTAGTAAGGGAAAAAAGATACACAAGGAAAACATGCAAATAATGTTATGAGAATAAGATCATGAAATTTTAAGGTCAAACCTTGTATATCAATGATCATACACATGAGTTATAGAATAAATATTGGAATAAAATAAGACATGAATCATAAATAAATCAAGAAAACCATGAGAGTATACCATAAGATAATGATATATAATATTGTCACACACAGTAGAATAGAAAATCTTATGTCAAGGCTACCAAACAAAGACATTCAGAACATGTTAGGATTGATCTATTCACTGATATATCTACATAGAGCATGGACTAAAAACCCATGTATGCTATTATTTTATGTCTTGGGATACAACATGTGAACCCTCTTTATTTCAAGAATGTGATACAACATGTGTACCCTCTTGTTTTAAGGATTGAGTTACAACTTGTGTACCCTCTTGTTTTTATACATGGTCTACAACCCATGTACTATTTTATTTCGTATACCATTTTCATTACTTATGAATTAGAGGTAGATATTGGTCCCACCCATCACAAAATAAAATCATACATACATGTTCCATAATGTAATAAAATATTCATAATGTCATGAACCATTACAAGAGGTGGGTATTAAAAATATCATATAATGACCCATGAAATGAAATGGGTATCTTAAAATTTTCATTATATCATAACATATGAAAGAGATACACCATTAATAATCATTTCATTATAGAATAGACCGTTAAAGGAAGTGTGATTCATGAGAGCATTATCATGTTATTACCCCTGGAAGAGAAAAAGGATTCATAAAAAATTCATCATAAACATAAACCACGAAAATAAGGGATAAAAATGGTGAACTTGGATAAAATATCTATTAAATCATAAAAAATATATAAATAAGTCATCTTATATGGACAAAGATTTTGAATGATCACTCGGATCATTTCCTATATAAAATAATTTTTCATTGAATGTAAATGATTAAGACATTAAACATTTTAAAAATGATTTTATGAAGAAACAACATTAAAAACATATGATTTAATACTTATAAGCAATGTGAAAAAATTATTGAGGAAACTATCCTTTCAGTATTGAAAAACACATTTTATATTATTAAATACTTTGAAATCAATTTTCATTGAAAATGAACTTGAAAACATAGGAAAGATAATTTAACACAATTTTAATAACTTTTTAAAACATAATTCATTTTTAAAATTCAAGTCATTTAAAATTAGATTAAATAACCATTTAAAAAAATTTATAACATATCAGGAAATCATGGTTCTTGAATGTAAAAAATGTCTGACCGAAGTGAGAAAAAAGGGTAGATTTTATTAAAAATGCATTTATAATTAGCATTTGTACTGAAGGGTAGAAAATGGAAACATTACATGAATATATCATGAACTAAAATACAAGAATAATTTTCATTATAATTATTTAGAGATGGATCATAATATTTCATTAATTAAAACATAATAAAAAACAATGTTGATAAAATGATGAGATTGTAGAAGTAATCTTTTACAAATTTGGTAACTTTTAATCGTAAACCTTGTGGGATAATAAAATTAAATGAAATTTAAAATTTCATAAAATTGTGTATATTCATGATATAACATTTAAAATTTTAATATATACATCTCTTAAAATAATTATGGTGGATGACATAACATGTGTCTCAAAGAAGGAAAATTGAGACAAAATTACCTAATTGATTTGGAAAATTTTTAAACGTAAAACCCATGAAATAGATATCATATAATGGGTATGTAAATACCCATAAATTAGAAAATATCAATCAACTAATAAATCCATTTTTCATATATACGCCAAAAAAGTTAATTGAGAGGTGAAAAATGCATATGTCTCGAAAAAAAAGTGAGACTAGAAATCCCCTTACTACATGAGTAACATTAGAATCATAATATACTTGAAAGAATAAAATAAAATAAAAAATTATATATCATTAAATAAATTAAATTAACAATATAACATTTTATTTGGTATTATATACACAACATATGAATAGTAAGGGGTGAATATTGCATGAATCTCACATAAATAAATGTGAGACGAGACAACACCTACCTTATGTCTTGAATTTTGTTTGTACACGTTAAAAACTACTTTATAATAAATATATGTATATTATAAGTATAAAAAATATATTCTTATATATAATTTCATATACTAGTTTATTATGACTTTATATAATCTTTTTATTAACAATTTCATGTTAATGTTATGTTTCATGTAATTATCGTTTTGATTTTTATATGTTTTGAATTTTTTTTAGATCCTCTAACATATATCATGGATTATTTATTTTAAAATTTTAAAACAATATTTAAATATCATATATATTAATTATATAATTTTTTATAACAATATACGAAATATATAAATATTAAATGGAATACACTGTTCTTTGAGACAGTAGGACATACGTATGCATGATTTTTTTCTGTTTTCTTATAGTATTGAATGTAAGTAAGTAAATTATATATATATATGTATATATATACAATCATTTTATTTGAATTATTATATATTATAGTTAATATATATTTACAAAAATCGACCATAATACCATCCATGTAAAGTGTGAACGAATCATTTTGCTTTGGGGAGGCTGTAGTTATCACATCCACAAGAGAAGTTATCGTAATCCCGAAATGTGTAAATATTGAAGGAATGTATGATATAATAATTACATAAGCATAAATACTTCATAAAAATCATATATATGCTATAAAAGTTTTAATTACATCATAATTATCAACATTGATGGGTGGTAATGGAAGAATAAACAACATCGGTTCTTGAGGTGGTAGTCCACTGTATGCAAGAAGAAAGATTTCATATCATATATGTTGAATGTGAGTGTGGGTGTAGCTTTCAAATTTACGTAAAAAATCTTATTATATTTTTTTAAAATGAGGTTATTATATTATAATGGAATAAAATTTTCTCAGTAGGAGGATAAATTTGTAAAAACATTTTTATTGAACGATGATACCTCTTATTGGGGTAATTCTTTTTGGTGTCAACAAAGGGATTACTTGTTTTGATTTGTTCCAAAAATTATAATTAAATTATGGAGTTAGGAAAGTTTGGAGATTATTTTTAAATTTTTTAGTTGCCAAAATTCTGTATAGGTGTGAATATGTGACGGAGTGAGTTCCCTATTATAGTGGAGTAGTGGTATTCTTATAAATACAAAAATGTAAACACTATTGGGAGGTCTCCCTTAGATCTCATGCCTCAAATAATAGAAATTTTTAAATAAATAGATGATAATGTAGAACAATTTAAATTTATAATATTTTTTACATGTGTCTATGTTATTTGGACATTTAAGAAAATTTTTAACCACTTAGTAAAATCATTATTACCGTAACGGTTCTAAATAATTTTAATTACATTCACTATAATTTTTTTCCAAAAAATGTTAATATTACTAGAAAATTTATATTTTATAAATATAAATATTTAATCCATTTTACCAAATTATAAACACATAATTATCAGAAATTAATTTGAAATTAATCCCATATACAAGATAGGAAAAAAAAATTTTAATTTAAAAGGATCAAATGATTAGAATGATTTTGTAACCAATTTTAAATTTGAAATCAACAAGAATGGCATAATTTAGATTTATTTTTGTATTATTTAACTAATTATAATTTCTAAAAAAATTGAAATATAATTTTAATATATAAATAAATTAGATCAAAAATCAATTTTCAATTAAAATTCAGTGGTTTCACTATTAATAAAATAATGAAATTTCATTGTAAAACAACATAAATTTCCCCAAAGTAAATTTTGATATTAAAATTTTAAAAAGTATTTTTATTTTTTATTTAAAAATTTAAAAAAATTTAAAAAATAGATTTAATATAGTTATTTCATTAAGAGGATGTAAAATTACCTTTTAGAAAAATATATAGCATTATACGTAAAGTTGGATTTATACTTATCTCTTGTGTAAAAAAAATTAGATGAACATTAAATAGCTTAATTAATATAATATTTATATCATAAAAATTATATATAAAAAAAATTTAATATATTTTTTTATAAAAAAACGTGTTTAATTTCATAAATATTGTATCCCAGGAAAATATATCCAATTTTATCAAAAGAGATTTATTTTCATTTCTTTTTACCTTGTCACAAAATATTTCTTCTTATATTCATGTGTCAAACATGTTATGATAATTTAATTAATCTATTTTATGAATAGAATTATATCATCTAGGTGAAAACAATAATAATATTTTAATAGTATTATTAATAGTATATTATAGTTTTGTAAAACTAGGTCTTGCGACCTGAGGATTTCGTGATGAGGGATATATTTGAATGATTTTTGAATTTTTAATTCTCTTCATATTCATGGATTATATATGATGGTTGTATGGTGTCTTGAAGTCTTTTCTTCAATGGTTTATAGTTCTGATTTTTGTTTCAATGAGATTTTTAGTTTAAATTTTTTCTCTTGGTTTGTTAGGGTTCACAATTTACCTGAAAAAGTGTTTCCAAAAAATTAAAAAAATGGATTTGTTGTGTAATAAAATATATAAAAGGAAATCGATATTGTGTGTAACAAATTCCAAACATAGTGTTATGTAAAAAAAATCTACTCTAAGTGTTTCATGTAGTGAATGATTAATATTATGTTTTCTAGAAGACAAGATAAAATTAGTTGTTTAAAATAAAAAAACTATATTCAATGTTGTATGAAATTAAAAATGTCAAAAATATTAAATTGATTTAAATAACATTTTATAAAATGTCAGGGTGTTAATTTCTACCCCTATTAAAATGATTATTTAAATAGAAAATATTCTGGTTTATTAAAGGTTTAATAAATGAATGTTCTTTTCATTGAAATCCACATCATAAAAAATGAACTTCAAAACATCATTTAAAAAAGAATTTTTGGTTCTTAAAAGATACCCATATTTAACTCATAACATGGATTTCACATAGGGTAACATTGGTGCGATGTGAAAACCTAGACATGGAAGATAAATATAACTATTGTGTTCTGATGGAGCATGATAGAGAACATGGTCAAGAGAGTGATAGTGATCCGAAATCCATAAATGAAAAAGGGTTGAAAAATGACATTAATATCATAATAAATAATGATAATGTTAAAACATTATATATAAAGACCCATTCTAATTGATGGATACATTTTACAAGAGGATATACTTACATGATTTAATTCCATTTTATATGCACAATCTCAACCACTGGTTGTGCTTTGATCAATTTCCACTTCATTTATTAAACAAATAAATGAATGTGGATTTTTCATCCCGAAATAACTAATAGATCATGAGATACATAAATAGAATGATAATTTAGGAAATATATATATCTGTTTTCATAAAAAAATAATTTGATTATCACAGGTTATCCAATGTCCATAAATCCTCATATGATGAGATAATAATTTAATATATAAAACCACAACTAATTTTGAACATAAACCATTCCACAATTCAGTAACCTTGTAACCCATCTGAAATATGAAAAATAAAATCATTAGAAATATGGTCATTAAATTTATGAAAATAATCTTAACATTGATCCCCAATATATCATGAATTATCTCCTCTTATTCACATACAAAATATGTCACTACCACCATCACATATTATCGTGAAAAATGGTAATAACATGAATTACCATAAATCCTTGTTGAAAAAATGAATTCATTCTTCTTTTAATGATTATTTCATAAAATAACTAAATCCAAAAATTTCCTAAAATCCATCATGATAGCATAAGACACATTTTAAAAAAAAACTGTTATCATTTATGAGGTCATCAATATAAAAAAAATTACTATATGTAAATCAATCATCACATTATCCAAGTTAAAAAAAGTTTATCAACATTAAGAACTCATTAAGGGTTACATTTACTTGAACAAAATATCACCTTTCTATTTACTCACTTTTCAAGATCATAAACACCATTTAATAATTCCTTTTAAATACATAAATTAAATCTTATACATAATTATTCATATAACATAAATATTACATTTCTATTTATAATGACTTAAATCATCCAATGTTATTTTTTAACCATTACTCGGGATTTATAATCATATTCCCTAATACCACTTTCTAATGAAATATGAATCATTTTATAAGATTCTCCAACCTCAATTTAATCCTATAAAATATATTGTTACAATTTCTAATAACATTCACGTGTAATTCACGATATCATTATCTTCAACATTATAACAAATAATAAAACCACATTTTTAATCCCCTTAATTAGATTTTCACTCAGGAGGTCAATTTTCTAAGGTCCTATAATTTCATCAGTGGAAACATTCAATGTTTACCCATCTTCTTCTAGTTCCCTCTATTGACCAAGACCAATAATCATAGGTTTATAAACACTTATCATATAATAAAACCACATAATCATGAAAATTTACATATAGGATGCCTAAATCATGAAACCATTTTTAAATGTATGACACCTTAGGTTTATCATTACATACATATCTAAACATATCATTATAAATATACATAGGGATATCATAAAATAATTATCCTTATTGATTCTAAAGGTAGACTAAACCTTTCTTTTTAAACCAACTATAAAGACCCAAGAATAAAATACAAGGATACTATATCATTTCAGATGAATTTTAGACATATTTCAAAATTACATTCCCATGGATAGTATTAATTTAGTGTATTTGGAAACTTGGTAACATTATCTTCTTAATCGTTTAAGGATCTTAAACATATCCATTAAATATCATCCCCATTTGTAATCCTACATAAAAAATTTCATAATAACCTAGAGAAAGGAAACATAGGAATGGGTGATCTCAGATTCATTATAAGGGTAAACAAACTATATACACAAGAATTACATGAACATTACGGTATTAAGACATTATCATACAATTTGAAGATTATACCCTGCATATCAAAGATCATACACATGATTTATTTCTTAAATACTTGTATAACATAATACATGAATCATTATAAAATCAAGAGCTTAATCTATGAGATTATAGAATAGGGAAAGTATATAATTTTTTTAATAAATATATGAATAATAAATCCTATGTCAAGTCTACCTACCTATACCTTCATAACATGTTATTCATTGGATAATCACCCATGTTACTTCTTGAGGCCTGTCATAACAACTTGTATAGCCAAATATATTAATGGTTGTAAAATAACATATATACCCTCTTTCTTTCATGATATTATTGAACCCATGAAACCTCATGGTTTCTATATTGGGATACATCTTTCATACCCACTTGCATTTGAGATTGGGATATAACTCTTGTAACCATATTTTATCATGAATCGTCTACAACCCATGTACCCTTTGAGATCATATATAATTTATCATTAGAAAATATGTTGTATGGAGGTATAGGTCATTCCCATCACATAAGGAAATCATACATATGTGTTACCCAAGATAATAAATAATTCATCATATCATGACCCCTAAAAAGAGAAGGGATTCATAAAAATAATATTAAAACCCATGAAATGAAAGTGGTTTCATAAATATTTCATCATATAATATCCTATAGAAAATATATAGGTTTCTTAATAATTTCATTATAGAATTACCCATGAAAGGAAGTAGTTTTCATAAGCATTTTATAATGGTATAACCCTTGGAGGAGAAACAAATTTCATAAAAAACTTATCATTTTAAACTGAAACCATTGAAAGAAAAGACAATAATTAAGTCCTTGAATCATATCCTCACTAAATTATAAACCATATAAAATTATATCATCTTATATAGGGAAGGATTTTGAAAGATCACTGAGAGCATTTTTTATGGAAAATAATTATTCGTTGAAAATATATTTTTACAACAGTTAACATTTTCAAAATAATTTTCTTTGAAAAGAAAATTGTAAAACATATTAATTAATAGGAATGAATAATTTTATATTTCATCTATGTAAAATATCTTTTACACATTGAAAAAGACTTTTTAAATCATAAAATGTTTTGAAAACCATTTTTATGGAAATTAAACATGAATATTTTTAATAAGCGATTTGAAAGACTTTTTAATTTTTTTTAAATATAAATCATTTCTAAAATCATATTCCATGAAAATTATCCTAAAATTTCATTTAAAAAATTTATAGAAAAAATGTTTTTGATTAAAAATATTTTCCAATCGAGAGTGAAATAAGGTATTATTTTCATAATAACACATTCAAAGTATCTTAAGTACAAATTATTTTAAAGATGGTTCCACTACATGAATATATCATTACTAAAAATAGGAGACGTAATTTATTTATTATTTATGATAAATTTATCAAAATATTTAATCAATGTAAGCATAATCATATCTAATCACGATAAATGATGAGATTAAAATAATAAACTCTTATTACTTTGGTATATTTGAATCATAATCCCCCTGTGATAACAACATTAAATGAAGCATAACATATCATGAAAATAAATATATTCATGATACAAAAATTAAAAAGTATGTATATAAAATTCATAAAAGAATTTAGTGGTATGACATAACATGTGTTTCAAAGAAGTAAAATTGAGTAAAAATTACCTTATCAAATTGGTAACTTTTGAAAGATAAATCCCATGATATAGCGACCAAAAAATGTATTTGTAGAAAACCATATGTTAAAAGTTTGTAATTTTATAATACATAAATGGTAATAATATACACCACAAAAAATAAAAGAGTGGTTATTAATGTATAAGTCTAACAAAAATATAAATGAGACTTCAAATACCCCTACTACTTGAGTAACTTTTGAATTTTGATATTCATGAAATAATATCATCAATTAAAAAAATTAATATAATTATATAAATTATAATAATAATATAAAATTTATTAGGGTAGTATATACACCACACAACAATAATAAATTGTGAATATAGCATATATCTCACATCAATAAAAGTGATATGATAAAAAACCTTACCTTACGTCTTTAATTTCTTAATAAATGTTAAAAAAGTGTATAAAAAACATGACCTTATTATACATCTTACATCGAACCATATAATCATATATCAGAACATATATTATTTCATTATTTATTTATTTTACCCCTTTTTTTACAATGTCATGTTAATGTTATTTTTTAACTAATAACTGCTTTTTTATATGTTTTGACTTATTATTCTTGATCCTATTATAGAGATCATGATTTAATTATTTCATTAATGTAAAAAAAATATCATACATATTTATTAAATATTTATTTATAATAGTATAAAATATATATAAATATTAAATTGAATACATCGTTTAGGGAGACGGTATGCCTTACGTACACATGAATGATGTTTTCTTTTTCATGTCATATTAAAGAAAGGAAATTAAATATCTTATATTGATGTATATATACATATATATTATAATTATAGTATTATTATTGTTAAACATATATTAATACTGTAAAAAAAATTTATACCCATGGCTCAAAATCATGGTTATAGCCCCAAAAACTTGGGGATATATTATACCCACGGTTTTTGGGAACCATCGGAAAACGATGTGTCTCTATATCTCCATGACCTATACCCATGGTTTGAAAAACAATCGGTCCATTTCATAATATTATACACATTTTCCACCCTATCATTGACTTATACCCACAGTTTTAAAACTGTGGGTACACATGTTACAAAAAATGGGGCCATCGTTTTTCAATCGTGCGTCCTACACTTCAATTACGAGGCACCTCACCAATCAACACGCATCATTTATTTATATATATATATAAATTCATCTTATTACATTAATTTAATTTTCCTTATTAGAAAATATAATTTCCATGGATTCGATGGCGGTACCTACAATTCAAATATGAAGCACATTACCACCATAACTACCGAACCTATGTTATTATATATCTCTTTCTATTTAAATATATTAATTTAAATCGTTGGATTCAAAAAATGTATCAGGAAATTATTTAACTTGAAACTTAAAATATTATAATGTAGTTACTCACCAACTTAACTACCAATATTACATGTATATAATGTCTGTATCTGCATAAATATATTAATATATACTGTGGGTAATAATAAAAAGTTATGTGTGGGTCTTGAACCCACACCTCTACTTCAAATCTGAATCATCCTACCATTATACCAACTTCTATTATCTATATAAAAATATATATTATCTTATATATTTTTATCATATGCATAACATAAGATACCCTATACTCATGGATTAGTAAAACAACGTGTATAGGCCTAAAGTTCATGAAAACCATGGGTATATGATTATATATAGAATTTTATACCCACAGTTCCTAAAAACTATGGGTATATATGGAACCTATACCCACAGTGAAGTCTGAAACAAAGTTATAGGTTTTCTTGTGGCACTCCAGCACAGTTTCTGGCTTCCTGTGCTTACACGGTTACTAAATACCCATGGCTTTTTTATAACCATGGGAACAGGTTCCAAAATGTCACCTATAGCCACAATTCCTAAAAATCGTGGGTATAGGTGGGTCTATACCCCTTGTTTTTTGGAAAACTATGGGTATAGACCCATTCTCAAGTAGTGTATTATATATATTTACTAAACTCATTATTAACACATTCCATGTAATGTGTGAATAAATGACATCACTTTGAGAAGGTGGTAATCTACACATCTAAAAGAAAATATATCGTATTCACTCAAAATAGAAATTATAATGGTATGAATTATATAATAATCCAATAATAATACATAAATTATAAATATTATATATATATATATATATATATATATTGTATCAAAATACATAATTATTCCAAACCATAAAAGGTGGTAATGGAATAATGGACAACATTGGTTCACGAGGTGATAGTTTTCCATACACACGATTGAAGATTATGTGTCCAATTTTATTGAAGTATGTGTGAGTGTAGATCATTCCATTATAATAGAAAAATATGTTTTTCATGAATATTTATTTCATTATATATAATTGTATTAAAAATAATTGAAGGGGTGGATAAATAAAAAAACATATTATTTAAGGTTATTACCTCTTCTTTTGGTAACTCATATTGGTTTCTATGCAAGGTATTATTTGGTTTGATTTATAACTATAGGGTGACTTCTAGTATAAATTTAGGGATGTTTGGTATTTTTTTGGTCGGATTTGGATGATAAAAAATGCTTGATATGGGTGACTAAGTGATAGTGATGAGTTCTATTTTATAGTGGATGACAAGTGGTATTCTTTTAAATTAGGAGGTAAACACTATAAAGAGGTCTCCCTTACATCATGTGAAACCAATAATGGTTCACTTTATTGAAAATGAAGAATATAGTAGAAATAAGGCCATGAATTAGCTTTAAGAAATGTGTCCAGGTTATTTGGCCACTGTAGTTAATGTTTTACCACTATGTAAAATTGTTTTTACCTTAATGGCAGTAATTAATTTTAATTACATTCACTAATATTTTTGGTAAAAATATAATTTCATGTTAATAGAAAATATAATTTACTATAATTACAAATATTAAATCCATTTTTATAAATTACAAATACAAAATGGAATAGTGGTTTTCTATATTAAATAATTATATATCAATGAAATTTATCGTATAATTACTCCATATAATTAAATCAAATGAATAATAAGACTTCAATTAAATTTCAGTGTTTTCAATATTATTCCAAAAATGAAGATTCTTGAAAAAATACAAATAATTCACCCATAATAAATTATGATATTCTAAATTGAAAAAAAGTGTTTATTTTGTAAAATGAAAACAATTAATATTTTAAAAATAATATTGAAAACAGTTTTTTCAATAAAAGGTGGTAATATTTCCTTATAGAAAAATATAAATTTTTATGAATAGAATTGGATTTATTCTTATCTCTTATCTAGAAAATAAATAAGTTAAGCATTAGATATTTTACTAATTAAAATATATATATAACTAAAAGAATATATCACAATTGTTTATATTATTTTACTAAGGTAAAACTTGTTTGATTTAGAAAATATAGTTTTATAGAAAATGATTTCCTATATTTTTAAAGGTTTTTATTTTCATTACTATTTACATGGTCGAAAATTAATTATCCTTATATATATATATATATATCAAAAAAACTATTTTCATAATTTAATTAATCTTATTCATAACCACCATTCCAAATGATAGTTGAAAATATATTAATATTTTAATAATATTATTAATAGTACATTGTAGTTTTTTGAAACTAGGTAACACATGTAACACATGCAATCAAAGGAACTCAAAATTGAGTGTAAAAAAATTAAAAAAGTGTTTTTTATATCACAATGTAATATAAGTGTTTCATTTTGTTAAATATTAACATTGTTTTCTCCGTATTACAAGCCAGCCTTATTGATTTCATATAAGAAGAACTATAATCAGTGGTCCCGGAAAATAAAATTATCAAAAAGATTAAATTAATTCAAAACAAATTTCACAAAATATCTAGTTATTACACAAACTCAATCATGAAATTAATATAAATGAGTTATTTTATTCAAAATAACTACTTTCTTGTTGCTATACTCTCGATGATTTTTGTTTTACAGTTATATGATGTTGACCTCAATTATGGACACACCATTCATGTACTGGCTTGAAATACCCATTTAGTTAATTGATTAATTAACCAAAAAACCACCTATGTGTTCGGCTTGGGTTGTAGTTGAAACTTCCCTCTATTATGTAAATTTTTACTGTAAAAAACACCAACTATGTTCTTTAATTAACTAAAAAAGTTAATTTCCCTTAAAGGTAGTTGCCAAATTGATAATGGAATCTTCTATGTCCTTAATTGAACGATGAAATAAAATTTTCCTGTTTTGATTAATTAAATAGATTTTATTAATTTTATGGAATGCTTCAAGATGGTTTTCTAGTCCTAAATAAATTAAATGGAATTGGGTGGAAAGTCCATCCCTCATCATTTATAATAATGAACATGATTATATGATTTTTAATGCCTATGGTTATGTTCAGGATTGATAAATATAATGATTGATTTTTGATTCCTCTTGGATATTTTTATAATTATGATATCACCTTTGATATAGTATGTTCAATGATTGTTGAGAGACTTTTTGGGAATGATATTTCACTATCCCTTATATTGTGTGTTTAGAATGATGTCTCACACCATTAACACTATTTGGATGGTTAGGATGATACACCACATCCCTTGTTTCAGGTGTTGACATGAAAAATAACCCACCATCTGAAGTGACAAGTGTGATGTCTCTTATTCATCATGATATGTTAGGATTATACACAAACATGAGCTTCTAGGACACTTTAGACTAGAAATGGATGACAGAGCTACACCACCTCTAGCCAACACCTTGTATCCTGATATATGTCTATTTATGTCCTCACATACATAGTTCTTCAATGTGGATATAATATATAACAATAATATATATATTACTATATATAGTTACTGATAAATAAATCATTCATGCCCGAGTCGATGAAGGTAGAGCTTCAAGGTTTCCTATAAGAACCTGATTACGATGTTGAATCTTTATTCAGGATCGTTTAACATTCCTTATACCTACTAACTATTAATCTATGTACACTGCATGTATTGAATCTATAAACAGTTGGTGGTGGCCTACTAGTATTTTATCTCACACCCTACTCATACCAATTTGGTACCTAAGTAGATTGCTTTTCTTTAAACGAGGATAAGGGAAAGCACCATGATATAGATATTTGATATGGTTTACATATAATATATACAATTTGATAATAGGACCAAGCATATGATCGATATAATTGTGGAGAAGTATTTTTTCTCTTGGTAGTTTAGTACAACATGTTATATATACATGTCCCATGTTAATATTCTTTATCATCATGCCATGAAATCAGCATGTATATGAATCTTTCATGTAGATTTGGATATTATTATTAAGTTTCTCGGTTTTTTACACTTTAGTGTTGGTTTAATATATTTTTTATACTGTTCTTTATTCATTGGGGAGTTACTAGTCTAGTATCATTTTAGTGTCTGTTTATATTTTCTTTCATTATATGTTATATATGATCCTCTTCTTGTGTGTATCTATCCAACATTTAAGGAAATCACAAATTACCTCGGATGGGTAATTATAATTATTGATTATAATTATTAATTTTTTTACACCTTAACTATTTGGGGCTCTCATATATTATGAATTTTACTACTATTAGAGTTATTATAATGGAATCTTTATTATCATGGCTTAATTAAGTGTGGTATTTTCATTGCATTCATCACGGTACGCATAATAGGAATGATATTGCATGCATTTTTTTATTCCACATTTATTATAAATATACATTTTATTGTTTCATATTATTGTTTCATTGATTATTATGTATAGAAATTTGATAACATTCATTATAGGAGTAGGAAAATACAATTAATACATAATGTCCCTTCTTTAACCTAACAATGTTTTCCTTCATAGGATAAAGAAGACACTGAAATCATCCAATTATGGAATGTTGATCCATTAACCATTAATCACATGGGATAGTACATGATATGGTGTGGATTATGTTGATAATATATTTTCGTTCATGAGGAGTATGAGTCCTAATGGGTTGGGAATGGTGATCAATTAGGTTCAACCATTTAAAGAGGTTTTAATAAAAAATTGGAATAAAATTAAAAAATTATAACTTTTAGAATGAAATGGTAATATTATAATTGTGAGAATATACCTAGACCCAAACCCAAAAATAATACTAGGTTGTGGGGTGACTCTTATATTCTTATGTATTTTATGGTCTTTATCTATCACTTAGACCTATATTTTGGAAAAGTAATATAGGTGTGATATGTTCATAAAATGCTGGGTACCAATCCTAGTTATCCATATATAATTATTTAAATAGTAAATATCTATTCTGAGGAATGAATTTGAAAATATAGCATCATGCCTCCATGATGTCCTCCAGACATAGGCCCTGAAGTTTGTGATGATCATGCACTAGATGTGGTAGGATTTGAGCCACTATTGATCCATACTGCAGTTCCACATAAGGAACCTATTATTATTCATGATATGGGGTCATATTCCCAATTATGGGAGGGATTTATATATTTTTTGTAGTATATGAATGGTGTTTCTCAAACTACCCCTAGTATACAAATGTTATGTCTGAATTTCAACGGCATCACCCTATCACTAGTTCAAGTGATGTTGGACCTCACATTCATGAGTCTTGGATCAAAGATAATATTTCTATATTCAAGCAAATGGAGATGACTATGACAACCCTGGCCTTTATTACACACTTAAACATGATTTATTACATTAAAATCACCTAATACAACATGGAAGATCGATTGGTCTGGTGTATTAGAGGATTATGATAATTACATAACAACATCAAACATAAAACACTCACCACATTAATTGAAAAATTCCTTTACCTGACCACTACATTCCCTTGTACAAAGCATTGCATAGGATAACCTGATGACATGCATAAGAAAAGGGTGATCTATAAATCCCAGTAAGGGAATAAACATGGAATAACATGAGGAAGAAAATACATGTTATACCATTGGAATATCAACATAGAACAAGAGAAACATGAACATTAAGGAATTATAAGTCATGATAAACATAACATGGAAATGTGGCAACAACACTTAACATGGAATTAGCATGATCCATGGCTCATTGCACATGGAGCATAAGTAAACCCTAATTGCACTAGAAGTACGAGTAAACCCTCATTGCACATGAATTAACAAGATTCGTCACTCATTTTACATGACATATCATGATACTATACATTTCCCAATGAATAGGAGCGCTATCAGGGCACACCCTTCTTAAACATTTCATTTAATGCATAAGTGTTCCACATGGGTCATAAAACATGGATTCATTAAACATCATCATGTATTCCATGATAAAAGAATGTGGAATAAATACATGAAAATCTATAATAAATAAGTAAATGTGAATAATGGTGAATACCCTTGATAGATTAAAGGGAATGGTATTCATTACACAATGACTTTGGCTTGGTAAAACGTGGTGCAATTTCAGCAACAAAACGTCGTGACATAAGAATTCATAAAAATGGTTAATGAGAGGGAAAGGTGGTGTCTCATCATATGTAAATGAATTGGATAGTAAGGGGGTCATATAGATACATGTCCCAACAATTGTATTGGAATTTATATTCATGATATAAAATAATAGCTTGAATGTAAAAGAGGAGAGAGAAATTTCATTCCGATGTTCGGCATAGTAACGGGTGTACATGGAACACATTAATGAGAGAGAAAGGGGTTTCCCATCATTCATACATAAATATGGAAGTATAGGATAGGCACGAAACCATACCCCATCATTATAATTGAAATTAAAATAGCATAACAAGTTAATTAAAATTGGACAAAATGAGAAAAGAAGAAAACCCTTACTTGGAAGTGTGATCCCAAAGGATTGGGAGAGGCTTGAGATAGGCTTCCTGGGAGCTTGGGGAACCTTTGTATGATTCTAGATAGAGGAGATCAGATGTTGGACGAACTCCAAGGGATTTTTGTGAAGATGAAGTTGGAGCTTGTGTGGGTTTATATAGGAAAAAAGAGGGTATTGTTTATTATTTAGATTTGGTACACCTCAAATTAAACTAATCAAACCCACAAACCAGCCCATGGTTTTTTCCCATGGTGTTTGGAAAAGGGGATTGGAAAAAAATATTTTATAAGGACAATGGAAAATATTTTTAAAATAGTAGGGTTGCTTATGTGTAGTTGAGTCACACTCTCATGGAAAACAATTCAAAAAGATAAAATGTTTTATAAGTCATGGAGGGTCCACTAAGGCATCATAAAATTAATCAAAATATAAAATCAAATTATTTTGAGGAAAAAAATATTGTTCAGAAATATCATTTATAGTATTTTATTACATCACTATTGGGTCATTATGATGTCATAAAACACATTAAATATTTAAACAGTATTTAAATTTTACTCAAAAATTCGACTATCTCATTAAATTATGAAAAATTCACCTTTGGATAATTTAGACGTCCTGATTCCAGAAATAAAATTCATTTTATCTAAATAATTTTCTAATTATGTTAGTTTTCACTTTTAATATAAAAACCTATATTTATAAAAAAATCATGGGTTTTGACAAAAATGGCTTTCAAACCTTAATAAAAATTACAATTGCATTTATAAAATTATACGATCATTTATATTTAATAAAAAGTAATTAAAAAAATAATTTAAAATATTTTTTAATTCAAAAATCCATTAATTCATCAAAATAGATTTCTTAGTTGAATATTAACTAAAAATACTATTTGTTCTTTAAAAACAATTTACAAAGTAATAATAATAAAATGAATGTATAATCATTATTATATAAAAAATAAATAAAATATCATACTGATAATGTGTTGTTATATAACCCCTTATAACACCTGCATAAGACAGAAGACTAAGGTGTGCAATGGTGACAGACTCTTGCGGTTGCTCAGATAACATTGCCTAGGTGGTAATCTCTATCAACTTCCACTTCTCCCGTAGTCGGTTCCTCTCAAGATTAATATATTTTAGCTCGGCTTAGGCTTAGTCAAGAGTAAATCCTAGTGATTCCACCTAATTTATGAGCTTCAACAAATGAGCTTTGTACGGGGATATTCTATTGGATGAGGCCATCGCATTCTTTGTCTGAGTAAATTGATTTCGTTAAAGGTCTATATTTATTCTAATCATGTTATCACTGTTCAACGACTATATTAGAAATGGTCACAATTCATAATGGTATTTTAAAATCTAAAGACATAAAACCAAGTAAGTTTACATGTTTTACATAACCATTATACATAATAAGACATTTAAAAAAAGACCAAGAGGAATTTTCATTAATAAAGGTTTGGGTCGTTACAATCTTCCCCCCTTAAGAAATTTCACCCTCAAAATTCCATTTTCTAACACTAAAAATGATGAGGGTAACTCTGCTTTATCACGTCCTCTGATTCCCATATCGTTTCTTCAAACTTTTGGTTTTTTCACTACACTTTGAATAGGGGAACAGTCCTATTTCATAGAACTTTTTATCTATGATCTAATATCTTCACTAGTTTCTCCTCGTAAGAAAGATCGTCCTCTAGCATTACTACCTCTGAAGAGAGTAAAAGTTAAAGGTCTGATATGTACATCCTTTATAGGGATACATGAAAGACATCATGTAATTTTTCCATGGTAGGTGGATGTTCAAGTTGATAGGCCACAGCCCCAACACGATCAAGAATCATGAAGGGGCATATGTACATAGGACTTAACTTCCCTTTCTTTCCAAACCTTATAACCTTATTCCATGGAAATATCCATAGAAAACCATGTCTCCATCTTTAAACTCAAGGTCTCTTCAATGGTTATTTGTATAACTCTTTGGTCAACTCTGGGCTGCCTTGATATTCCGCTGAATGGTTTTCACCTTCTCCACCATTTCATCAACCAATTCTGGTACTAGAAGCTTAAGCTCACCAACATCATCCCAACATGTCGGTGTTTTGCACCTCCTACCATACAAGGATTTATAAGGTTCCATTTGGATGATCGAGTGGAAACTATTATTATAAGAGAACTCAACCATGGGAATATATTGATCCCACCCACATTTGAAGTCCATTGAGCACACTCTAAACATGTCCTCAATGGTTTGGATATTCTACTTAGATTGGCCATCAGTTTTTGGATGCTAATCCGTAATGAAGTTCAGAACAATATCCAATGCATGCTAAAGACACTTCCAAATAATAGAGGTGAATATTAAATCTTGCACAGATACAATATATAGTGGCACTACATGATGCCTCGCCACTTCCCTGATATATATCTATGCCAGTTGATCCAATGAGAAATCCTCCAAAATTGTAATGAAGTGTGAAGAATTTGTAAGACGATCCACAATAACCCAGATTGCATTGTTGCCATTATATCTCTACAGAAGTCCCGTGACAAATTCCATGGTGATGTTATCCAATTTTAATGTTGTTATGGGAAATGGTTGCATCATCCCCTTAGACATCCGCCTCTCTACCTTCAATTACTGACACACCAGGCACTTTGATGTATAATCAATGATCTCCTTCTTTATATTATCCCACCAATAGTGATCATAGAGATCTTGATATATCTTTATGTTTCCTAGGTTAATAGAGAAATTTGAACTATATTCATCATCCAAAACTTCCTTCTTCATCTTCGAACTTGATGGAAGACATAGTCTTTTCCCAAATCTCACAATTCTTTCTTCATTAACATTGAACTCTGAGGATTTACCTTTTCTGATAGCTTCCACTTTCTTTTGAATTCCCACACCAACTTTTTTTCATCCTTTAACTTTTCCAAAAGAAATGGTTGAGCAATCAACTGTGAATGGATTGATGATGTTCCATTATTTATGATTCCCATGTACATATTCATAAAATATAAGAAGATTAGATCCTTTTCAATTATCATCAATGTTAATATCATTGTGTAATTTGTACAAAGAGCATCTACCACCTTGTTCTCTTTCCCAGGGTGGTAATGGATTGAGAAGTGATAATATTTGATATGCTCTAACCATCTTTGTTGGCACATGTTCAACTCTTTATGTGTGAATATATATTTGAGGCTTTGTGGTTTGTATATTTTTCAAACATCTCCCCAAAGAGATAATGCTGCCAAAATTTTAAAGCGAAGATCACCACAGTCAACTTCAGATCATGTGTTAGATAATTCATCTCATGAACATTCAATTTCCTGGAATCATAGGCAATGGATTTGTAATTTTTCATCAACACACAGTCCAAGAACTTCTTCAAAGAATCACTAAATACCGCAAAAAGTTCTCCACTTGTGGGAAAAGTGAGCAAATTCACAGTTATAAGCCTCCATTTTAACTCCTTGATGCTTTATTCGCATTCAACACTCCGAGAAAACTTTCCTCCCTTCCGAGTTAGCTTGGTAAGAGGGTTGGACAATAGTGAGAAATTTTTCACAAATCGTCGACAATATCCAGCTAACCCCAAGAAGCTACGGATATCTGTTACCAATGTTGGCATTGGTCATCCCTCTATTTTGTCTATCTTGGAGGGATACATAGATATCACATTGCTTGGGATGATATGGCCCAAGAATGAGACCTCCTTCAACCAAAACTCACACATTCTGTACTTTTCATAGAGCTTATCCTTTTGCAAGGTCTCTAGTATAGTTTATATATACTCCTCGTGATCCTTCTTGGTTTTGGAGTATATTAGAATATCATCTATAAAAACTACCACAAATTCGTTGAGGTATTCTCTAAGGACACTATTCATTAATTCCATGATGATTTTTGGAGAATTAGTGAGTTTGAAAGGCATTACTATGAATTCAGAGTTCCCATATCTTGTACGAAAAGAAGTCTTGAGGATTTCATCATTTTTCACCCATACATGATAATATCATAACCGTAAATCCACCTTGGAGAAGTATTTTGCTCCAAACAACTGATCGAACAAGTCATCAATTCATGAGAGAGGATAATTATTCTTTATTATGATTTTTTTATGCTCATAATAATCAATGCAAAGGGGTATCGACCTATCCTTCTTCTTGATGAAGAGGATTGGTGCACCACACGGTGAAGAAATTGGGCATATAAACCACATATCCAAATTCTCTTGTAGTTGTTTCTTCATCTCCTCAAGCTCTGCAACAACCATTCTATATGGAGTCTTGGATATTGGTGATTCCCTAAGTATACTATCAATTGAGAATTCAACATCTCTTCGAGGAGGAAGACCAGGGAATTTCTCGGGAAAGACTTCAGAAAATTCCCTCACAATAGGCATGTATTAAAGGATGGTTTCTTCCTTGGAATCCATCATCTAAGCTAGATATGCATTCTAATAGGGCAATAATATCCACACTTGAGATGATTGAGCTAAATAGGATCCGTTCTCGTCCTTTCACTTGTACAGAATTGGGGGTCGATTCACCACATAGAGAGTGATTTCACTCTCACGAGAATTTATGTTGGCTTAATATAAGGAAAGACAATACATCCCAAGAATTGCATCAAATTCCACTAGAGGGATTATGAAGAGGTTAATTGGGAAGTTCAATCCACATATTATGATAGGGGAGGATTTATATTCATAGGATGCAAGGATTTCCCCATTTTTCATAATAACTGATATCATTACATCCATGATTTGTGGTGGTGTTGGGATTGTTCTATTAAACGTTTGGGATATATAAGAATGTCTAGTACTTGAATCAAAAAGTAAGTTCAATATTATTGAATGAATAACTACCATACCTATCACCACTTAGTTGTCGGGGTTCACTTCGGCGGTAGTGATGGAAAAAGCTTGCCCTTGCTGCCTTGGAGGTTGTTAGTTGCTACCGAAAACCCATCGATTAGGGAACTGATTTGAAAGATGCCATGGTTCTTTGTAGTTGAAGCAATGAACAACATGTTGAGAGTCAAACGAATCATTCTTCTCATTTTTTATAGTTGTGGGTTTCTATTGTAGGTAGTTAATGGATAGGTTCCCCTCTCTTCCACACCTAAATCATTTCCTCGTCCCCTTCAGGAAATTTCCGGGGTTCTTCTTTCTGCACCTTTGGCAAGTGGGGTGATATATCTTTTTAGCGCCATTGGATTTATACATCGGACTTCCAGAAATGAAGTCCAATGTATTCTTATTATCCTCATGACACCCCAGAGATTCCCCAATCTCCATCTCAACCATGAGGTAACATCAGACAATATCATCATAGCTGTCGAAGTCAGGGATCACCAGGGCTTTCCGCAGGCCAGGTTTCAGCCCGAAAAAGAAGTAGTAATCCTTACATTCAGGGGTAACAACAAAGCTGGAAGCATATTGTGAAATCCTTGTGATGTTTTACTCATAAGGTCTAATAAATTCATCATTTTTTTATTTATGGAAAGTAATTCCATTTCCATCTTAAGCCGGAGGGTGTGCGGAAAATAACTATCAAAAAACATCTTCCAGAAATCTATCCATTCCAATGCCTCGACCTTCTCCTCGGGCTTCGTATTTTTTATCAACGTCCACCATTGACCGGATTCACCCTCCATACAATAAGAAATCAGAAGAACCTTCTCCTATTTGGAACATTGAAGGATAGAGAAGATATTTTCAATGGAGTTAATCCATTGTTCGGTGATTGAGGGATCAGATGATCCATTAAAAGTAGGAGCCCTCTGTCTCATGTAGCTCTCGATAGCGACTTGTTCTTTCTTAGGGGTGATGAACGTTCCTGTTGACCCATGTATCTACTCAAAACATTAGTTAACTGATAATTTATCATGACAAATTTCATAATTCCTGCTCCCATTGAATAGGGGATCTCATTAGAACAATCATCCCATTGATCTTCACATAAGTTGTTAGCCTAAGTCATCCAATTACTGACCATTGGTTGGAATAAAAGGAATGGTAGGGGTAACACATAAAGGGTAATCCCAAAAGAAAAAAATGGACTAATTATAAATTACTTTTTTTCCTTAACTTATGAATCTACAGGCTTCAATCTATATTACCCATGATCTACATTCTAACATATATTCCTAGGGGATTTTTTTATTCCATTATAATGGTTCATAATAAGATTATTAATTTATCAAAGTGTATCCCTCGGGAGTGTCATAACCAAGATTCCAACAAGGCCCATTGTCATGTACTAGTTCCCGTTCGAGTTTAGCTCACAAAGGTGTTTTCGAGTTTTACCCCTAGGATACATATGTGCCTGAGCCGCCTATACCTACTCGTATCCAGACAGAGATATATTTTCTTGATAAACAACATACTAAATACTCACCAATACATAGGGATGTTTTTATATTACTTATTCTTGTCTCTAAGTCTACATAGGGTTTTCTAATCCAAATCCAAAAATTATCTAAACCTATCCGGTGATACCAACAATGGAAACCCTGGCCTTTATTACACACATAAACATGAATTATTATATAAACGTCACTTGATACAACAAGGAAGATCCAGAGGTCTAGTGTCTTTGGGTCTTAGGATCATTACCTAAAAACATAAAATATAAAACACCCAACATCTTTATTGAAAACTTATTTTATATGGCCACTACATTGACACATACTTAGCATGCATAGGACAACCCGAGGACATGCATAAGAAAAGGGTGAGCTATAAAGCCCAGTAGGGGAATAAACATGGACTAACATGAGGAATACAATACATGTTAGAAAATAGGCATATCAATTGATCACAAGAGAAAAATGAACATAAAGGCATGATAAATAATGACAATCATAACATGGAAATGTGGAAAAAAATACTTAACATTGAATTAGAATGCGCAAATGCTCATTACACATTGAGCATGAGTAAACCCTCATTGCACATGAAGCACAAGTAAAACCTGGTTGCACTTGAATTAGCATTAGTCATCACTCATTTCACATGACATATCATGATACTATACTTTACCCAATACATTGGAGCACAATCAGGGTGCACCCTTCTTAAACATTTCATTTAATGCTTAAGTGTGCCACATGAATCATAAAGCATGGATTCATTAAACATCATCATTTATTCCACGATAAAAGAATGTGGAATTCATACATGAAAATCTATAATAAATAAATAAATGTGCATAATGGTTAATACCCTTGATAGAGAAATGGGCATGGAATTCACTATACAATGACTTTTGCTTGCAAAAACATGGTGCAATTTCAGCAGTATAATGGCATGACATAAAAATTCATAAAAATGGTTGATGGGAGGGAAATGGGGAATATCATCATATATAAATGAAAATGATTGTAATGGGTTCATATATATACATGTCCCAACAATTGTAATGGAATTTAGATTCATGATATAAAATAATTACTTGAATGTAAAAGAAGAGAGAGAAATCCCTTTCAGAATTTCATCATAGTAACGGGTGTACCTGGAAGGCATTAATGAGATAGAGAGGGGTCTCCCATAATTCAAAAAAAAAGAGGTCAGTATGAGGTAGGGGTGAAACCATAATCCAAAATTTATAATTTAAATTAAAAGATCATAACAACTTAGAAAAAATTGGACAAAAATGAGAAAGGATGAAAACCCTTATTTGGATGTGTGACCCCAAAGGCATGGGATATGCTTGAGAGATGATTCTTGGGATCTTGGGGAACCTTGGGAGTATTATATAGAGAGGAGGTAAGAGGTATGAAGAACTCCAAAGGATTTGAGGGAAGAGAAAGTGGGGGATTGGGTGGGTTTATATAGGAAATGAGAGGGAATTGTTTATTATTTAGGTTTGGGACTCCTCACATTAAAATAATTAAAACCACAATCCAACCCATTGTTTTTTCCAATGATTTTTCCAAAGGAGAGTGGAAAAAAGTATTTTATAAGGACAATGTCCTAAATTATTAAAATAATAGTGTTTATTATGTGAAGATGAGTCACACTCTCAAGAAAAACAATTCATGAAGATAAAATGTTTTATAAGCCATGTAGGGTCCACTAAGGCATCGTAAAATTAATCAAAAAATAAAAAATCACATTATTTAAGAATAAATGATATATTTTCTGGTCATATCATTTCTATAAATTTATTACATAACTATTGGGTCATTATTATGTCATAAAACACATTATATATTTAAACGATATTTAATTTTTACCCAAAAATTTGACTATCTCATAAAATTATGAAAAAATCACAGTTGGATAATTTTGACATATTGATTCCAAAAATAATACTAATTTTATGTAAATAATTTTTTAAATATTATAGTTTTCAATTTTAAAATAAAAACTGACATTTATCAAAATTTCATGGGTTTTGAAAAAAATGGCTTTCAAACCTTAATAAAAATTACAATTTCATTCATAAAATTCTGAAATAATTTCTATTTAATAATAAGTAAATTAATAATAATAATATTTTATTAAAAATATTATTTAATTCAATAATCTATTAATTCATCAAATTAGATTTCTTAATTTAATATTACCTAAAATTACTGTTTTTAAATTAAAAACAATTTACAAAGTAACAATAATAAAATGAGTGTATATTCTTTATTATATGAAAAATAATACACATATCATAGTTCTAATGTCTGGTTACATAACCCCTTATAACACCCACATAATATCGAAGAGTAAGTTGTGTGATGGTGGCAAACTCTTGGGGTGGCTCGGATAACATTGCCCGAGTGGTAATCTCTATCAACTTCCACTTCTCCCACAGTCGGGTCCTCTAAAGCATAACGTATTCAAGCTTGGCTTAGGATTTGTCAAGAGAAATCCCCAATAATTCCACCTCATTACCGAGCTCTGAAAAATGGGCTTCGTACGGGGCAGGTCTACTGGATGAGGCCATCACTTCCTTTGTCTGAGTAAATTGGATTCGTTAAAGCCCTATATTTATACTAATAATGTGATCACTGTTCAACAGCTATATTAGCATAGTTCAAAATTATTAACAGTATTTTAAAATCCTATGACCTAAAACCAAGGATGTGTATATGTTTTACATAACCATTTTACATAATAAGTCATTTTAAAAACTACCAAGTGGAATTTTCATTAATGAAAGTTTGGGTCGTTACAATCTTCCTCCCTTAATAAATTTCACCCCTGAAATTTCCTTTTATCACTTATATCAGATAGCTATGACGTGTTCCAACTTGGTGATTCGGTTGAAGATCGCCTAGATATAATTTTTCCCCATGGATGTACATGGAAAACAAATCATGAAGTCAATAAATATTTCATCCCACTTCCATTCTGGAACCTCAAGGGGTTGAGCAAAACCCACTAGAACCTGGTGCTCAACCTTCACTTGCTGAAAATAAAGGCATCATGAAACAAGTTCTTCCACTCCTTTCGTCATTCCTGGCTGCCAAAACTAATGTCAGAGGTCCTGGTTGTAACACCCGAGATTTTATGAAAAATATTTTTTTTGTTATATGCATCACCAAATAAATATTTCAATACACACAACATTGTCTTGGCTTTCGTTACACACAAGATCAACCTTCCTCGATAGCTTGCGTTTTACACAATACCGAGTTTCACTAAACAACGGTATGTTATTAAAATATTATATAAACTAGCCGTTATGAATAGTAATACCCAATTTTTGAAAATTTATCTTTCAAAATGGACTTCATTTTTGGATTCGCAATATCAAAATTAGCCTAGGGTGAATTTTTTGGTATTTTTCTGAAAACTTTCAATTTTTGATGAATAGTGAAAACACTAAGTTATTGGTTAAAACCGAATTTTTATTTAAATAATTATTTATTTTATTTAAATATATTTTAGGTCAAAATAGATACATAATACCTATATAAGTTAAATATAATTCATTGGAGTCATTTTATAATAATATAGATACATAAAAAATTTATTGAACTTTTTACCGTCTTTTACCCACCTCCTATGAGCATTTACAATTGTACATAAAACATAATTTTACCACTTCTATGAGTTTAATTTAGAAAATCTGATATACATGGTTAATATCAAGGAGTAAAATGTGGTTCAATAAGATAAAAATAATTTTTAGTGAATAGTAACTTTTTACTTTTATTTACCACGGTTAAAAGTAAAATAGGGTAATTAAGGGTAAAAATGATATTATTATTACCCTAACACATGTCCTTATTCTATTGGATAAGTTAAATTCGACCAAAAACAACATTAGGAATAAAATATTACCCTTTAGGTCCACTTGGATTAGATTAGGACACTTATTATTATTTTATTCAAAGAATAGTTAAAAGAATTAAAATCAACGTTTAATAAGTAAAACATTTTTAATATAGGGTTATACATAAGATAAATTCGACTATAAATATTCATTACAATGATAAAAAGTTTTCATACATAATGGTATTTTATTTATAATTTTTAGACATTATATAATGTAATTTATTTATGACACAATGATGATGGAGTATTTACCTTATTAATAAAATATTAACATAATTGATATTATAAATACCCAAATAAATGTAATTTGAGACTTTTTATGAATTAAACTAATTTTAGAGGTTAATATGACATGTTATTATTGATTTAATTAATATTTCGTGAACTAATCATGCTGTTATAATTTTCACAAAAATCAATGACCAAATAGTGTCAAAATTGACATAAAATAGTTTTTAAAACAAATATTATATTATTAATTGTTATTTTATTCCTAAAAATCTAAGGTTAGGACAAATGACTTAGATAAGGTTATATATATATTAATAATGAACCACTTGGGGTTTTTTTGTCTAGTTATAGTATGTTTATTAACCATATAGTGTAAGAAAACAAGAAGATACAGTAAAAGTTAAATTATTTAACTTAGAGTTAAATGTAAATGATAAGGTTAAAATAGTAACCTAAACTTATCTAATACATGTTGGTTGAGAGGATTTCGACCCATACCCACTTTAGCTTCAAAATAAATTAATTTGGAGCTATTATAAAACGAATATAACTTTATTATAAAATAATATTTTAAGTTTTTCCTAAGGTGCCCCTCTCCTCCCTTATAAAAGGGCACCTCCTCCCTCTCCTCTTTACACAATTTTGAGCCTTCAAGCTTGGACAAACCATACCCATTTCCCTTCTCAACATCCCTAGAAACATAATAGAGGTTCTGGTCTTCTTCAAAGTCCAACTTTAGTGCCCTAGGATGAGGTTTAGATGAGGCGCGTCAAAGAAGAGGAGGTTCGGATACGTACGAAGCATATCAGACCTAAGGTAAGGGAAAATATCGCCATCTCATTTTTATCTGAGATTATTTATACTTCATAATTTGGTGGGGTAATATTTATCATTCACATCCATGTTTCCTCAATATGTAATATTATCCTCCTACAATTTTTTATATCCAATTTTACCCATTTTTGAGTTTTTAGTAAAAGATATGAAAGGAATCTTTTGTCGTTTTTTTAGTACGAGGTAATTTTTGAATTTTCCAGCCAAAGTATGAGAATAATGTTTTTTTAACTTATACGGCTGGAATGGATATTTTTTATTTCATAGAACATTATTTCCAAGAAGCTTCCTTTACATGTTTTCAAGTTTATTTTTAATCAACTTATTTTAGTTTAAAATAGTTTGACATGTTAAGAAAGAAAACTGTTTTTGAAGTAGAAAAGATATTTTCCTCAAGAATGGAGTTCAAGTGTTTTATCAAAATTATTTTACATCTATGATACTATAGGGTTCTGTTTCTATCCCAATTTTTACATTGATTTTATTATGTTATGAGGGAATTATTTTAATGATGTCCTTTTATCTTATATAGATTATGTTATGATGGCATGATGTTTAAGAATCCCATTTTTATTACATGGGTTATGCTATGATTTATGATTTTGTGGAACACATAAGAATGGTTTCATTATGAGATGGGTGGGACCTATATCTCCCTCCAATGCATTGGGTAAATATTTATATCACTTGAGATAGACATGGCTGGAACTGTAGGTTGATCAAGTTCAGTGATACAGGACTGAAACGAGGATTGAACTTGATTCAGAAATGGACTTTATCTACTAGGATAGTCTTGGCAGTGAGTCTTGACTACTAAGAAATGATTCTCTATGATTATGTGTGTATGGAAAAATGTTTCATGTTTTATGTTATGATTATTGGGATTATATTTCACTACCATGATTTATCCCATGTTATGATATTATGATCTTTTTTGAAGATTAAGATTTTCAAAATGTTATGTTCTTATGAATATTATATGATTGATATTTCCTTTGTTTACCCTTACGGAGCATTTGATCTCACCCTTTTGTATGTTCTATTTTTGCCAGGTTAGGAAGAAGGGTATTAAGTAAGATATTCCAAAAGGGACTCTAGATATAATAAAATAAAAGGGAGATAGTGTAGATGATTTATGAACCAGTTGTTTATGTTTCCCAGTTTCTAAAGAAACTATACCTATACGGTACTTTCATGGTTTTGTTATATGTTTTAATAAGTGTGATTCAATTTTTAAGTAATAAAAATGTAGGTAATGTATGGGTCGTTATAGTTGGTATCAGAGGAAAGGTATAGTCATCCTTTGGAAACTAGGATGTGAAAGCCTTAGTAAGAACCCTAAGGATATGTCTAAACATAGAACACAATCTTAGTGTTTTTGAAATGTCCATGAGTAACCTATGATAAGACCTAATGTGTGAAATTTTATTACTGGTTATTTCATTTTCCTGTTATAAATAGTGTTTCTCACACTATTCTTCTGGGTTTTAGTCAACGGCTAGAACCCGAAGGAACTGTGTTAATGCGGAATGCGATGGGAAATGCAATGATTGTCCCCCAGAGCAACCAAACATTATAGGAGCTGGAATGAAAAATATTGTAGACATGATCACACAACTTTCTCAAGATATGAATCATGCAGGACTTCCAAACGAGCAAAGGGAGGAGCAACATTCTGTTGAATCATTCATGAGGCAACGTTCACCCTCATTCAGTGGGTCTACTGATCCATTAGTGGTTGAACAATGGATCAGTACCACTAAAAATATATTTTTAGTTTTACAATGTTTTGAACGTGATAATGTCATCTTAGTATTACATCGTTTGGAAGGTGAAGCTGATCAATGGTGGAATCTTATCAAGAATACAAGGCCCTAAGATGAAATTGAATCTATGTAATGGGGAGAGTTCAAGAACTTGTTTTTCAATAAGTACTTCCCTATTATTCTTCGAACAATGATGGAGAAGGAGTTTCTTGAACTAAAACAAAAGGATGATGAATCTATTGGTACCTACAAAGAAAATTTTACAAGACTTGCAAGGTACGCTTCCGGAATTATTATCCAACCTGAGAGTAAGATAGATCGATTTTTTAGTGGCTTAAAACCAAGTCTTCAAAGGGCTTTAGCCATAAAGGACTTCAATAGCTACGAGGAAATTGTTCGATATGCTCTCAAGGTTGAGATGGATATTGGAGTAACCCATCAGTCATAAGGGTTTGATAAAAAAGGAAAATGGAATTGAAAGGGAAATCTAAAGACCACACTGAAAATAAGATGAGTTTTCCCTTATGCTCAATGTGTGGAAAGAAACATGGAGGGAATTTTATTAAAGGGACAAGTAAATTTTTCAAATGTGTAAAAGAAGGTCATCGGGCTTTTGAATGTTGCAATGATGGGAAAAAGATGTATAGTGATGCAAACAAAGAAAAGTCTACACATATTACACCTCATAAACTTCAATGTTACAAGTGCAAGGAAATGGGGTATTATGCTAATAAATTCTCCAATCCAAGGGATGTTAATGATGATCGATGTCAACAAACACTTAAGGACAAAAGAAAAGGAATGTCACATGCAATTTCAATCGGCGATGTGGAGTACGATAATGAAGTGGTGAAAGGTACACTTTCCATCCACTCTAAAGTAGCAACTGTTTTATTTGATTTTGGATCCACCCAATCTTTTATTTTTGAAGAATTTTCTAAGGGTATCGTCGTATTACATCAACATTTAGATGTTGATTAAGCTGTGGCAACCCCTAATGGAACAATAATCATGCCAAAATTTTACAATTCTTCTCCAATTGAATTTTGTGGGAACGTTCTTCCTGCAAATCATGGGATCCTTCCTATAGTGGAATTTGATGTGATTCTTGGCATGGATTGGATTTCTTTATATGGATCTCATTTCAATTTCCAAAGAAGGGAAGTCACATTTCGTATTCCTGATCAATTAACGATCATTTATCGATGCAAGGATGAATATAACCTTCCAGCGGAAATTTCTTCAATCTTATGGGTCTTGATCCCAATAAATTAATGTTATTTATCTTAAATGGTTAGAAAAAAACTCATGATTATGAATATGTCCATTTTACGAGAGTTTGATGATGTCTTTCCAAAGGAATTTCTAGGCCTTCCACCAAATCGTGAAGTTGAGTTTTCAATAGTACTCATACCGGTTGCTATGCCCATTTCAAATACACCTTATAGAATGGACCCAATTGAGTTGCAGGAATTGAAGAGTAAACTCCAAGAGAATATTGATGAGGGATTCATACGCCTTGGTGCATCACATTGGGGAGAACCTATTATATTTGTTAATAAGAAATATGGATCAATGAGACTCTACATTGATTATCGAGAACTTAACAAGATCACTATCAAGAAAAAATATCCTCCCCCACGCATTGATGACTTATTTGACAAACTACGCGGAGCTCAATACATTTCCAAGATTGATCTTCGTTCAGGGTATCATCCATTAAGGTTCAAAAGGGAGGATATACCAAAGATGACTTTCTGTACAAGGTATGGACACTATGAATTTATAGTGATGCCATTTGGTCTTACTAATTCCCTTGCTATCTTCATGGATCTAATGAATAGAGTCTTTAGAGAATATCTTTATCAGTTTGTGGTAGTCTTTATAGATGATATTATTTTCTAATCAATGAGAAAGGAAGAACATGAAGATCACTTGAGAATTGTATTAAAGACCATAATAAAGGAGAATCTTTATGAAAAATTTACCAAGTGTGAATTTTGGCTTCAAAAGGTTTCATTTCTGGGACACATAATCTCAAAATAGGGGATATTTGTGGATCCAGCAAAAATAGAGGTTATTGAAAGAAGGTTGAGACCAATAACATTAACTGAGATCCGAAGTTATCTTGGTTTGGATGGATATTATCGACATTTTGTGAAGGATTTTTCACAATTATCTAATCCACTCACTAGGTTGACTCGAAAAGGAGTTAAGTTTGTTTGGACAGAGGAGTTTGAAGAGAATTTCAAGGAGTTAAAAAGAAGATTATCCAGTGCACCTGTGCTCACACTACCTTGTAGTAGAGAAAGTTTTGTGATATACAGTGATGCATCCAAGCAGGTATTGGGGTGTGTTCTCATGAAAAATGATATGGTGATATCTTATTCCACATGACAATTGAAAATACATGTGCAAAATTACCCAACTCATGATTTGGAGTTAGCTGCGGTAATCGATGCATTAAATATTTGGAGGCATTATCTTTATGGTGAAAGGTGTGATATTTATACTGATCATAAAATTATAAAGTATATTTTCACAAAAAAGTAGTTGAATATGTGCCAAAGAAGATGGTTGGAGCTGATTAAGGATTACGACTTCTCAATTCATTACCACCTTAGGAAAGAAAACAAGGTGGCAGATGCATTAAGTCTATAAGACCGTGCTAGCTTATCCATGATGAGGATCACATAAGATCCAATATTTATGGATTTACAAAGGATGGATCTAGGAATTATAATGGAAGGGTAAAATATTATCTTTCTCAAATGAATGTTCAACCATCTATACATGTGAAGATTAAAGAGGTACAGAAAGAAGATGTTGAGTTACAAAAGAAGGTGAGAAATGTTCCTGAATTCCACATTGATTGTGATGAAATAATAAGGTTCAGGAATCGGGTTAGTGTTCCTACCACCCCAGAATTAAAGAAGTAAATATTGGATTAAGATCATAGTTCTTTATTCTCTTTTCACCCGAGAAGCACGAAGATGTATAGGGACCTGAAAGAGTACTTCTGGTGTGATGGCATGAAAAGAGATGTTGCTGAATATGTCTCTCGATTCTTGGTTTGTCAGCAAGTTAAAGCTGAGAGACAGAAGTATAAGGGGATGTTACAACCATTATCCATACCAGAATGGAAATGGGAAAATATCACTATGGACTTTGTCACTGGACTTCATAAAACATACAAAGGAAATGATGCTATCTGGGTTATAGTTGATCATCTTATGAAGTCATCACACTTCATTGCTATTAGATAAGATTTTTCTCTTAATTAGCTTTCCAGGATATATGTGAAGGAAGTGTTAAGATCTCACGAACTACCACTTTCCATTATATCTGATTGGGATCCAAGGTTTACCTCAAAGTTTTGGAGAAGTTTTCAGCATACAGTAGATACATAGTTGAGTTTCATCACTACTTATCATCCTCAGATATACAGTTAGTCTGAGAGGAAAATTAAAACTCTAGAAGGCATCTTGAGAGAATTCTCTGTGGATTTCAAAGGGGGTTGGGATCAACACCCACCTTTGGTGAAATTTTCTTATAATAATAGCTTTCACTCCATTATTCAGATGGATCCTTATGAAGCTCTCTATGGAAAGAAATGCAGAACTCCAACTTGCTGGGATGAGGTTGGGGAAAGAAAGCTATTAGGACCTGATCTTGTTGATGAGATGGTAGAAAAGGTTAGATCTATTCAACAACACATAAGAGCAGCTCAGAGTCGAAAAAAACGTTATGATGATAATCGAAGAAAAGACCTAGAGTTTGAAGTGGTTGATAAAGTGTTCTTACTAATATCTCCCTGGAAGAGAGTAATGAGATTTGGAAAAAAGGGCAAGTTGAGCCCTAGGTATGTTGGTCCTTTTGAAATACCGGATCGTGTTGGGAAGGGATCTTACCGATTGGCACTTCCACCAAATCTCTCTCAAGTTCATGATGTGTTCCATGTATCTCTCCTAAGAAAGTACATACCCAATCCTTCACATGTACCCAGCTTAGAAGTTGTACCGCTAGAGAAAGAATTTTCTTATGAAGAACAACCGATAGAGATTCTGGATTGTAGCGAAAAAGTCCAATGGAACAAGACCACTTGATTGGTGAATGTTTTATGGAGGAACCACCAATTATAAGAAGGTACATGGGAACTTGTGGATATGATGAGGGAGAGGTATCCTCATCTGTTTTTTACAAAGTGACGAATTTCGAGGGAGAAATTCATTTTAAGGGGGGTAGAATGTAACACCCGATATTTTTGGAGAAATATTTTGTTTTATGTTATATGCATCACCAAAGGAATCTTTCACTACACACAACATTGGCTTGTCTTGAGTTACATGCAAGATCAACCTTCCTCGATAGCTTGCGTTGTACACAATACCGAGTTTCACTAAACAATGATATGTTCTTAAAATATTATATAAACTAGCCATTATGAATAGTAATAGCCAGTTTTTGAAATTATATCTTTCAAAATAGACTTCATTTTTTGGATTCGCATTATCGAAATTAG